>WELB01000048.1:513180-526033 GCA_009602725.1 Spirogloea muscicola
GCAGGGAAGTCAACCGGCTCCCCATGGAAGCGCCGGGCGATGGTGTGGCGGGCGAGCTGGGTGAGCAGCTCGAGCCACCGAGCGCCCAGCGCCCCATGTGTGTCGATGGCCAACGGGAAGAACTCGTCTTCCCGCGGATGATCCGCGTACTTCAGCTCTTTGGCCCGAGCAGCGCAGGCGACCGCATACCCAGCCGTGGTGGCACATTTGGCTGGGTGTGAGCGGTCATAGGCATCAGTAGTCACCACGTCCAGGAGAAGACGTGGCCCGCCGGCCTGTCGGGTGGCCACCAGGTCTACACGCCTGGCTACTAAAGAGCCTTCTACCGTCGAACTCCGTTTGACCGGTTCGTCAACCGGCGCATTGTCAAGACGCACATGATCTTGCTTTACTTTCAGTGGCTGTATTGAGTGTATCTTGTGAGCATATCTGTACTGCCTCTGAGTCCCTTAATTAAACGTGGAACTGGTTACCATCCGAAGTCCCAACTGGGCACTCTGGTTACGTCCGAAGTCCCAACTGGGCACTCTGGTTACCGTCCGAAGTCCCAACTGGGCACTCTGGTTACCATCCTAAGTCCCAACTGGGCACTATCTGTTACTGTCACCATTTTCGATACTGTTACTGGTTCCGATACTGTCACTGTTTCCGTTACTGTGACTGATACCGGAAACCAGTTTTCGGATCTAGTTCTTGCATCGCCATTGATTGCTTGGTGTCTCGCTGCCACTTTACTTGACCGAGTTGAACTCCATTTTATTGTGTGGCGGTGATATCAAGCGATTTGTGTCTGTGCATGGACTTAAGAAGCGGCCGAACCATTGACACTGTTGAGCCGCCGAGTGACACATCAGACATTGCCGGTGTGGCTGATTTGCCTGCAGGAGACTCAGCAGCTATCCCCCGCAGACCACGCCGCGCCATCATGTCTAGCGGAAACAGACCTACTAACAGAGGTACGCCCGTGGTGATCCTCTTGCAAAGGTGAAATTGCATCATTATGCAGAGCTCTGCCAGCTAAGATTGCTAGGCAGTACTATCAGTCGGGAGGATAAAATGCTTTTACTGGGTCCTTATATTAGTTATGAGGCAGCGGATGTCTATGAAAGGCTGATGGACGACCTCTTAGCTATGACCACACCAGTCCTAGCTAATGCATCACCGGCAGAATTGGAAAAGGGTCCTCAGTTGCTGGAGGATCCAGTCAAAGAAATGTTTAAGTCCTTGGAGGAACAACTCCCAGTAAACACAAATCTTTATAAACAGGAACTGCTGAGGTTTAGTCGGCTTCCGAGTGAGTCGACCACTTTGTGCTACTTCCGATTTAAGAAACTCATTGAACAGTCAGAATCCCCTATCAGTGAACAGGAACTCGCTTCGCAGTTCCTGAACGTTATTTCTGGCAAAGAATCAAAACAGATTCAGACCTTATTGCTGGTACGTCGTCAGCAATTAGGCAAGAAAGATTACAATTTAGAGGACGTGTATAAGGTAATGATGGAAACAGAAGCTGACGACATTGCATTGCACATTGCGAACGAGCGATTTGCAGGCATTGGAGGTGCTATGGCAAAATCTGCAAACAAATTATCAGGAGGTAATGTCAGGACACACATTGACACACCTGTATCTTCACTTTCTGTCAAGTCATTTTCTCCTCAGAATGCTTCCATACCAGGGTGTCTCCACTGCAGAAAAAGGGGACATGTCAAGGAAAATTGCAGGCTTCTACATCAAACTTCTGGTGCTGTTTGTTCGTTCTGCAATAGGACCGGTCATTTAGACACGCAGTGTTGGCAGAAACACCCAGAAAAGTTGCCCAACTCCATGAAGGAGAAATATGGTCAAGAAAGGGTGTCAAACCAGATTGCGCAGTCGTCCGGACCCTCTCAAACCAAAGTCGATCAACTGACCAAACAGTTCAAGAACTGACAAAACAACTGACAGTTGCAAAGGCGCAGACCAATTCTAAGATTGTCTCGGCTGCGTTGCCTTATTCAGGACGAGGATGAGGACACTTACCCAAGACAGCACAACCCAAAAGTTACTCATGGGTATGATGTTCAACACCGTCATGCATATACGATATCTCTGCCTAGTCGTAATCCTCTTAAGCGAGGGGAAAACGAATTTTAGCAGAATGTCAGTTCTGGCAATTTTCGGTATCCGGCGAGTTTTCAGTTGAAGGACATTGAAGCCGACAGCCCACCTCGCCATGTCAAACCTATGTCGCCCAAGCCAGTTATTGCCATAGTTCCAAAGATTTGTTCTGTATCTACTGATAAGCTACTGAATAGGATGTATTCCACACCTATCCTGAGCTTTGAAGACCTTGGCATGACAAAGGCACAGTTGGGGAACCATATACAAGCCTCCGATAGTTCTAACCAGATAGTTACAGTGCAAGTGACTGATTCGCCCGCAGTGATGACAACAGCACCCTCAAAATTCTTGGCTGTTCACAATGTCCCCTGCAGGCCACCAACTGAACGCACCGAGCAGCTGGCAGCTGTAGCAATGCTGCAGAATTCCGACGGAGTCATACAAGTTTCCACCAAGAATGTCACTGAGGCACCTGATAAGGTCCTATTGGACACAGGTGCACAACCCATCTTACTTGGTTCTCGGTTTGCTAACTTGTTAAAGATTGGGAAAAATGATATGCAAAGTGACAAGGTCATGATCACTACAGCAACTGGTTCCATTGATAATGTGGTCGGAATTACAAAACACCCGTTGCTTATCACCTTCAATAGTCATGATCCTGCCAAGCGTACCTCTTTCTCAGCAATTTGCTTGATAACCAAGGCAACAACATATGATATATTGCTGGGTACTGAGATCTTAATTCCTTTGGGTTTTGGAATAGACTACTATGCTGAACAGGCATGGTACAGACCTCAATGGGAGATTTCAGGCACTACAAAAGTCATGTTGCCATTGTTGAAGGGATGGAAGTCCAATAACACATCACCTCATTCTGGAATGGTTGTGTTGGATACAGGAAAGAAGGACACCGAGACGCAAATTGCAAATCCTGCAGAGGACTCTAAGGTGCAGACGGGTGACACCACTGAAGGGCAGAAGGCAACCGAGCAGCCCATTGACAATGCTCCTCTTAAGAAGGACGCTGAGGATTCTCCGGTGACTGATCCGGAGCAGTCCCCACCCGTGACTGATCCGAAGAACTTCCCTTCTGCAACTGATTCGAAGCAGCTCCCACCTGCACCGAATACCAACCAGGCACTTGCTTCGACCTCTACCAAACGTGCATTGACACTGTCCGACGACATTGAGTTGCAGCCAAACCGCCAACTAGTACCTCTGTCCAATTCAGGCTTGGCACCAGCAGAGTTGGATGCAATGGAGTGTGCAAAACACTGGGAACGCATATATGCAGCTCGCATGAGCTTCCCGGTCATCGGGCACTACCGCGCTGCACAGGCATGGTCACCTGATACATTCCAGACTCAGGTGCAGCCAAGAAGATCCAACGTTGGCAACAAGATGGTGGAATCGATTGGCGTTCTCTATGATGGTGTCATTGAGTGGAATATCCCTGAGGCGGGTATTGTTCTTGTGGAACTGTTTGGCGGCGCGGCAAATGGACTTAAAGCTGTGCTACAGAGCCAAATCAAAGTGGCCAAGTACTATTATGTGGATATAAATGAGGAGGCCAGAGCAGTGGCCAAGCATCACATCGATTGGTTTATTGGCCAGTACCCCACTCTGGTGACCAAGCAGACATTCACTCATTGGGATACGATGTTCCCGCAGGATATCACAGAAGTCGCAGCCGCCACCTACAGGTTGCCCAAAGTGGAGTTTATCATGGCCGGATTTCCGTGTGGCGGTTTCAGTTCCCTTGCAGATGGCTTGGTATTCCGCCACCCACAAACGAAGCTCTTTATTCCAATGATGGAACTGCTGCATGACATACGGTCAAGACAAGACACTCCTTTCTATATTGTTGAGAATGTCGAACTAAAGCCCAGTCATCACGACGCCAGACGAGACTTCACCACCGTTTGTGACGTATTGGGACCACCTACGAAGTTTAATGCGGCCAAGATGGGGTCGTTGGCGGACAGAGTCCGCGTTCATTGGACGAATCTGGCACCGCAGAGGATGTTGGAGACTTTTGTAAAGAAACAGTTCCGTCCTCCTAACCTCTATGCTTACATGGCATTGAATCCAGGTCGCGAGGTTGTTCCTGTGCTCGACGAATTCAACAAGAGTCCATTAAACAAGCAGGGTGGCGACAGATTGACATTCCCTACTTTTGTTGCTTCAGAGGGTTCCGCAGATCTCCGTGAGATCGAGAAAGAAGGACAGCCAGGCCAGGGCATGGTTAAAATCTTGGCTACCAACCAATTTGAGGAGCCACATCCTCATGAGAGAGAGAGAGCAATGGGTTACCAGCCAGGAGAAATCTCTCTTCCTCGTATACCTTTGCAGTCCAATATTCGTATAATTGGCAACTCCTTTGATGCAAACGCCATGTCATGGTATACAAGTGTTTGTAATGCCATACAAGTGCAGTATAGGTCAAAGACAAGGGCCTTCAAAGCTGACCCCAAGGCCATGTCAAATACTGATATCAGTTTGTTGACATTATTTGCCCCAGTAGTCAGAGAGAAGAATGACTTCTGACAATCAAAGGTTAATAGGCAGGTATACCATTCATTGTCAGACTATCAATGGCATATTGGACCTGACCTAACCACTGACAACAAACATGCTATGCTACAACTATTAAATAACAGTCTTTCTGTTTTTGCTTTTACATCGACTGATTTGGGCACCTACATCGGTTCCAAATTTCAAATTCAGCTGACAAATGAGAAACCTATCTTTCGTCAGCGCTATCCCTTGTCTAAATTTGAGAATGATTTTATAGACAAGAGATGCCAGGAGTTGCTAGCTATTGGTATAATACAACCATCTCACAGCTCTTTTGCAGCACCTACTGTATTACCAGCTAAGAAAGATGAGTTTGGTAATTACACAGATCGGCGAATGTGTGGAGATTATCGTCTACTTAATGCTTCCACACCTTTGGACCGTTATCGCATGCCTACACCTGAGGAGATTTTTGCTTGTGTGGGTAACAGTAAATTCTTCTCCGTATTGGATCTTAGGCAAGGATTTAACCAAATAGATATTGAGCCTCAAGACAGGCATAAGATAACCTGGAAAACATCCATCACAAGCCCCAGTGACCTTCTCATTTCAACATTACACTATCTATTTCGTTTCCAGCTTAGCAATATCCAAACTCTCGTTTTCTATTTTCTTTCTTTTCGCAATGTTTGGCGTTGCCAGTCATGTCGACTCTATCTTGTCACCTACATTCCACACCACTCTGTCCTATCGACGCCAACTAGCAACCGACACCAGGTGGCACGACAGGGCAGCGCCAGGGTGGGTAGGATCTCGCCAGGCCGGATGGTCAGGCCGAGGGTGGCCAGCTGCTGCGTGAAAGTGACGAAGGCCGAAATACCTGGGCAAGCTGGGTCGCTTGCCCAGGTATTGTCCATGCGGCTATCCCATCCCCATTCCAGCAGTGCACTTGCGGCAAGCCGCGCTTGGCTGCTACTTCTGGGTCTCGTTAGGGTGCGTCTTGCCAAGCTGCAGGTTAGTCCATTTAGCGGCTGCTGACTCGGAGTTACTAAGCTCCCATTCGCTGTAGTCTCTTGCATAGCTGTGTAAAAGGCTTGGCACCTTTCGGCCCTTTGGACCTTGTTCATACTTTCTATGCGGGCCATTCATAGCCCCCCGCCCCCCTTAGAAGTGAAATTGTTCCTTAAGAAGAGCTCACTTCTTTTCTTGTAGGAACCCTTGCACTTACTGACTGGAGCTTACTGAGAGCCCACTTGCTGACGTCTTGGAAAGACTAGTATCCTGCTCTTGGCGCCATCCGGACCTTCCAGACCTTGACCATTCCTTTGGGCTGGCCTCTCACGGCCACTGCTGTCAATTTGGAAGAGCTGTTTTTCTTTTTCTCTTTGGAAGAGCTTACTTCTCTTTCTTTTGATTCTTGTTGGTTCTGTTTTGTCCTCTCCTGGAGAAGTCTTTCTTACGCTGAGGAGCTCCTTTTTCTTTCTTCTTTCTTCTTTCTTCAGCCTGCCTTCACCTTGTTGCATTTGTCCCCCTTAGCATGGGGCTTCGTATTACGCAGCGCCAATCTCTGCACTAGCTTTTGCCTGAACAGTCCATTGGCTTGACTTGGCCTCCCATCCATTTCACGCGCACCCAGCGACTTCTCTTCTGGGCTGGCCCTTCGCAGCCCGCGCACGTTCTGGAAGAGTTGCTTCTCCTTCACGACCATCATCCCCTCCATATCCTGGCAAATAGCTATTGTTGCTGCATCTGCCTGGCGTCCTTTGCACTGATGTGATACTCATATAGCTGGCTACTCTGATCTCCTGTTTATTGCACTAGTTGCATCCCTTCATCCTAATAAATGCTGGCGCCCCTTGCCAGCAGTTTGATCGACTCTGTTGCCCCCCCCCCCCGACAATAATTTGCGACCAAACGAGCGCGGGCTGTGCTACAGTGCTCGCCCTTGTGTGGGTGCCACGAAGCCATTATTTACACATGGGCAACGTAGATGCCAGTGGTTGGGCTTCCGTTGACCCGCAAATGAGCACCCCAAGAATGTGAGAGCTTCGATCATGTGAGACATGAAGTGCTCGATAACATATGGCAGGTGCAACAACTGCCCTTACCCTCTTCTCGCAGCTGTGCTTAACTCGCTCATACAAAGTCCACCCGTGAGGACGACCCAAGAATAACACATCCTTCTGATGAAACATCTACTGAGGTGAGCTTAATCATGCATTGAGATGCTTATTTTATGCACGGAACACGTCAGTTACAAGTCAGAATAATAGCAACTACCGCTTCTGTCAGCTAAGCGAGCAAGGCCGGAGCTAGCGCCAAGCATTCACAAGCTCAAAGCCTCTTCTCTACCTCTGTTCTCCCCCTTGAAGCTGTGGCTGTAATGGGCCAGTCAGCTGCCTGGGAGGCTAAAGTCATGGCACCAAGGACTAGATTCCTAGCTAGCGAAGTACTTGCGAATCTTGGTTGTAAAGCTCTGAGTTCCTACCTTCCAGTTGAGCGCGTATGCAAAGTGAGCATCTATGAGCAATGCTACCTAATGATTTAAGGAGAAATGCATTTGAAATGGAGATCAGCAGACCCGAACATAGCACCAGCAAGGTGTGGGGGCAATGCATCAGGGGTGGGTGAGAGAGACGTGGATGTAGGCAAGCTCCAAGCCTTCCAGCCACCGCCAGTTGGGCTCCATGTGAAACATTCGGAAGTTGTGCTTCTCCATCAAGCTCAGGAAATTAGCCAGCTGCGTCAGATTGGAGATGTTGTGCACCTCAACCTGAATCTGTAGACAGTGTGGACCAAGCAGGCACACCATGCTTTGTCAGATATACAATCTGGCGCGACTACCAAGAATCACCTGATTCCACCTGACCAGGCATCCAAGGTGCACAACTACAAGGATGACCAGCTTTGCTGCTATGCAGATGTGGAGGTAGAGAATTTTATGTAAGGCTGGCAACCACTAGTGAATGCCACAGCTGCTTCACATGCAGAAGCAACATGGCAACAATCTCAAGCACATGTCTTGTTGGCAGAATGACAGGCAGATGATGAGGCCAGCAGAAGAGGATAGACGTTCTGAGGGCAGGGCGGAAAGCCCTACCTGTCCAACTTGCAATAGCGACGTCCTAAGAATGTCCTTCATGACTGTGTACTCACAGCCTTCACAGTCGATCTTGAGCACATCAACGTACTTGTGGCCAAGATTCCTCATGATGTCCTGCTCTGGCATTAGTGAATGAGATTCTCTGCCCTCTTCGAGCATCCAATCTCATGCACTTTGAGAAGGCTCATTTTGCCGCCTCATGAGAGCACGACGTGCAGGCAGCCTCAATAAAGGACTTAAATGGTACCTTGAGGCGCATGAGCTTCCTCTTCTTGTCAGTCACACTGCCAAGGCCAACGTCGTGGAAGACAAACTCGTTGCGCTGCTTCAGCTGCGCGATCAAGGTAGGATCCAGCGTGTGGTCGAAGACGTGAATCTCGGCTCGTGTCTTGCCATGCATGGCCAGCTCAAAGCTGATCTCCGCGTGGCTGCCGATGCTGCCAAAGCGCCACGAGCCTGATGTGAACAGGAGTACTGGCGCTGCTCGCATTGGCCTTTCAGCGTGACAGACATCCACATGCTCTTTGCAACATCGCTCATGAGGAGTCTGCCAATGCTTCAGAAGGGTGGCAAGATGGCGGATGAGACCAGTGGAACGGACCTGTAGACGACAGATGAGGAGTTGAGGAGGTACGGCCGGCAAATCCACTTGCCGCCGTCGCTCCACCTTCCGAGGCGCTGCTCGCCGAAGCAGGGGTAGATTGGCGCGTAGTACTCCAGCAGGTCGGCGAGCTTCACCCCGGGCTTGCGCGAGCCAGGCGCCAGCCGCAGCTTCTTGATTCGCCCGTAGTTCACGTTCACGGACGACAGCGCGGTGCCAAAGGACTTGGCGCGCGTGGCGAGATGGTCCTTGAAGATCTGCTGCGCCTTCACGAGGTTCAGACGGTGCAGCTCCAGCTGCGTGCGCCTCCGGATGGTGGCCTCGTCCAGAGTGGTGCGATATCCCCGTCGTTTGTGCACGCTCTCGCGCGGCAAGGCTGGACTGATGGTGGCCGGAGCCGGCGGCGGGCAGACGGTGGCGGGAGCCGGTGGCGGGCAGACGGTGGCGGGAGCTGGCGGCGGGCAGACGAAGGCCGGAGCCGGCGGCGGGCAGACGCAGTCGGGGAGCGGCGGCGGGGCCGGCAGGGCCAGCGGCGGAGGGCACGTCACGTTGGCNCCGTACTCATTGCCACCAATGCTCAGGCTCAAGCCGAGGCTGAGGGCTTCCTTAGGAGGCGAAGAAGCAGCAGTGGTATGGGTGGCAGCATATGCAGCAGCTGTATGATTCGGCAAGCCTTGCGACGCTGCAGAAGTGGCAGCCGATAGCAGCAGCGGCTGCTGCTGGGGGGGGTGCTGCTGGGGGTGGCTTGCACCGGCAACACCACCGGTGGCAGTGCGCAGGCGCAGCAGGTTGGCGAGCTCGTCGGCAGAGGGCATCCACGCCCGCGACAGGGTCGGCGGCGGCGGCGGCGGCGGCTGCGGCTGCGGCGGCGGGCGCGGAGCTGCGGCGTCCTGCAGGCCCGAGGGAGGCGGCAGCAAACCGGGCCTAGTACTTCTCAGGAAACGCTGCCTCCCCTGGTGAAGGCCTTCCGGAGGCTTTCTCCCTCCCCAAAGTCATACTAAATTTATACTGGTCGCCTCCCTTCCTGCGTCCAAGGAGTTACCGCCCCCCCTCCCCTTCTGGGCGCGTCCGCGTTCCCGCCATTCTTTCCGGCACGTGGCGCGCAGCCAGCAGCCTTGCCGGTGCTTTCTACTGGCCTCAAGGTCGGAAGCACTCGACGCCCCCCCAGGGTGGGGCCTACCGGCCGCTCTGCGTCCAATTTATCAGTGAACTCAGCCATGAATTACTGAGCGCTTTAGCACCAAGCACTAGGCACTAAGCTCCAAGCACTAGGCACTGGGCAGTAGGCACTATGATCCAAGCTCGAATCACTGAGCACTGATTACTGAGCTCTGAGCACCGTGCTCTGAGCATAAGGCAGTACTTGATGCGCAGCCGCGACTGTCGGGCATTCTTGCCACAACAGTTGGCAAGAAAGACGCAGGCGACAACGTCAAGGCAGGCGGCAAGTCGCCACTTGCGCCAGCCCGCACGAGCTTGACAAAGTGCAGCTCAACAGCCAGGGGTCAGGAGCTGACAGTCCCCCTGACTAGACCTGAAAGTCATGAGCTGCCTAGCTGGACCTCATGAAAGCCCGTCGAAGTTGACTTCTTCTGCGTGAAGAGAAGGTTCGTGGTGCGCAAGAATTGAAACTAGCCAAATCATCGTTCTAGCACAATACTAGAGCAAGAATGGGGCTCCACAAAGCGAAGCCCTATGCTGAGGTGGACTAAGGTATAATGGCAAAAGCTGCTGAAAGGGGGATCTAGTACCCATGAGTGAGGATATACAACATTTTCTTGCTAGCCTGGGGAGCCAGAGCACCGCCACAGAAGGAGCGGCCTGGCTTAGTGCGCCCCCAGCACGCTGATGTATAGCCAAAGCTTGGGAACGCCGCATACTTGGTAACAGCCGCATCCTGTAACATGCTATTGAAGCCTGCGGAATGCTAGTATGCGCCAAGCTATAATTCCTATTGCAATGACGGACGTCGACCAGTGGGCCAGATGCTGGAGAGGGAGGACAATAGCTATCCTGAATAACTCACACATAGAAGTGGTCCCACGGGGGTGTTCGTTGTAGTGCCTCAGCTGTTCGTGCTCCGAATTAGTGGATGTATTATTCCCAGCCTGGCATATTCGGCGTGATCACTCCCTGTTTTAGAAAGCGTCAATAAGAGTGCGAGGACGAGGAGGACGCGGAGGCGCGCCGCTCTGGGAGGTGACGACCACGTTCAGATGCCGCACGCAAGGCTTGCCGTGTTTCTTGGTAATCATGTACATGATGCCCCATTGCTGGATGATATGAATGCAATGGTATATACCCGAAGCCTGGAGCAGTGAGAAGAGAACTCCAGACGCATCTGATGGTGGAGACTGAGTAGGAGCAAACGAGGGCGGGGACAATGGATTACACACTGCGCTGGTCGTGGCCGAACAGCGGTCTACTATGCAAGGTGGGCCTCACAGGCCATCAGACGCACAAGCCCTCCCATATACTGTCTGGGCTGCTGCATTAGCCCGCGCCCTCTCGGGGGAGCTACATTGTTTCTGGGGGGAGCTACATTGTTCCGCTAGCCTTCCCATTGTCCATTTCTTTTGGGCTGGCCTCTCCCAGCCACCAGTCAATCTGGCCGCGCTTGCTTCATTGTTATATGAGGTTACAGGCTGTCAAACGCTGGCCTTCAGAAGCAGCAGTTTCTGACGTTGCCCGATGAAGTCCACTGCCTGTGCTGAAACAAACTCAGACCAAAAACATGGCGCAGCAGAGAACCGTGCAACTGCTTACACTTTTACCTCCACTTTGGCATTGGTCGCCCTCCTATGACCTTTGTTCTTCCTGGCCATGAATTTGCTCAGAGATCAAGGAAGGCTGGGTGCTTGAACCTCCTCACCTCCTAGCTTGGCGCGTACATGTCAACCAGCATGCTAGACTTGAAGGTTTCACGTCCCAACTTTGTTCATCAGACTTCTTGATGTGGCAGCTTTGCCTGATCCTTTCAGCAGATAGCATGCACAGTGGTTGTACCCATTGGAGCCGTCCTCCATGGTTGTAGCTTTATGACAGAAGAAAACGAGGAAGCTCCCAATATGCGCTATACATGGACAACATGGACAACGTGGACTGGCAGAGTAGACTGGTGGCTCATGTTGCGTGGTAACCTTCCTGCAACGGTGCAGAGCACCTGGGCCACTGCGTCAGGCGTTCAATATAACCGCTGGCGCCTTTGCTAGACTCCTTTTCTTATCTTTGCTGGCTCTTCAGCGGCCGCCTTTCCAGAAGAGCCTCTACCCCTCCTCAGGGCAGCATGAATGCTTTGTCGGGCTGGCTAGTATCGGGCTGGCTAGTATGCTTCACCCCTGGAGGGCGTAGATAACCTTTTGCTCTAATCCGCTCCACTCAGCCATTAATGAAAGTTGTCAGATGTGCTTCGTGGTATGCTGTAATCAGATAACCATGTGCAGGAAGGGGGTCTTTGAAGAATCAGAGCAAAGACCTTGAGAAGCCACAGTCGCTGTCGAAGGACTTCATGAGACTGAAGTGCAGGCTTAGCATGTGCCAAGCACGTTGCACAAGTAGCAAAGGTGCTGGGCCAAGCAAGCTGGCATCCTTTGCACGAGCAAATTTGCAATCTCGAGTTCAATTCACGCGGAAGTGCTGAAACCTTCCCCAGAGCAATGAAGTTCTGGTAATCCCTTTGCCCTAACTGGCATGAAGGGCATCTGCAGGATGTCTTGCATGTACAATTGTGAGTCTGGATGCGTGCAAGGTAATTGCTGTCACGAAATCAAAGAATCAGTGCTAGATGTGCATGTTAATCTCGGATGTCGACGTCGTAACGGCGTACGCTTTACAACGTAGCGTTGTTACACGTAGCGACATTATGTAGCGATACTACGCAGCGACGACGAGCGACGTAACGACGTTAGCGACGTACAACGTCAGCGACCTGACATAGCGACACGGCGCTGTTACGCTATGTCGATTCTTTGGCGTCGTGGTTAACGTCAAACTTCTGACAAAGTGTCGAGGCATTACAGTCAGGTGTGAGAGAGGACATGTACGTCCTTTGGGCTGGCCTCCACAGCCATTGCCGTAAACTTGAAGAGCTGTTTCTTGACTGGGCGTTTGTTTCTCGTCTGGGCTGGCCAGTAACAGCCATCGCACTCTAACTGGGAGAGTCTGTCGTCTTCCTTGACGGTGTTTCACGACAGGCAGTGCGTTCTGGAAGCCCGCCTGCGCCAAGCGCGGCGCCACCCCCCCCGCCACTTCCGGCGCACGTTGTGGCGCCGAACGCGGTGGCGGCGCGGCGGCGCGGGCTCCCGTAGGCATGGAACTGCCGCCGGGAGAGCCCCTGCCAGCGGCGGCGGCGGTGCGGCTGCGCGTGGCGGGGGCGTGGGCCGGCGAGGTCGGCGTGCCAGATCGGAAGAGCACACGTTTTTTTTTTTTTTTTTTTTTTTTTTTTTTTTTTTTTTTTTTTTTTTTTTTTTTTTTTTTTTTTTTTTTTTTTTTTTTTTTTTTTTTTTTTTTTTTTTTTTCTCGCGCGC
>WELB01000048.1:533002-546960 GCA_009602725.1 Spirogloea muscicola
CGCGGCCTGGACGCCCGGAGGCCTGCGGCGGGCCTTCGGCCACGTCGTGGTTCCCGTGGAGCTGTCCCGGTGCGCCGCCGCCGCCGCCGCCAACGCCGCCGCCGCCACCGCCTGGTGCTGCCGCCCACGTCTGGCCCACGCCGAGGGGCCGGCGATCTGAGGCGGCGGCGGCGGCGGCGGCGGCGGCGCCAGGTGGCATCCCGCGGAAGGCAGGTGGGGAGACTACAGGGACCTCTTCCAGGAGCCGTCCCATGGCGGCGGCGGTGGGGACGCCGTGTTCGTGCCGCACGTTCCCAGTTGCGCTCCGCCTCCGTAGACTCAAGGTTTTGGGTTCCAGGGTTAAGGGTTCAAATAACCGGCGGCTCAGCCGGCATGCTCTGGCAGTGGGGTCCAGGGGTTGGGCTTTGGGTGCCCATCTTTGGTCAGGGCCTCCACCGACACGGCTGCTGCCATTGCCGGCGCGGCCGCATCAACAGTGCCGCTGGCGGACTTCATGGACTGCTTCATGACGGGCCCGCCGCCGGCGGCGGCGGCGGAGGCCGTGCGCGGCCACCTGGCGCAGCACCAGCTCCTGCAGGAGGTTCCAGCCATGGCGGCGGCTGTCAGGCGAGGCTGCTGGCATTGCCGCGGTCGCCGCAGCCGCCGCAGCCGCCGCAGCCGCCGCCACCGGCGCCACCGCCACTGCCCCTGCTGCCGCTGTGGGCAACTGAGTATGCGCCCCGTTGGGCTGCTGGCTGATGTTCTCGGCAGCGGTGTTCCTCGCGGCGGCCAGCGACCCAGAGCTTGTGCAAGCTGGCCACGGTGTGTACCAGCGCAATGTCTGGATGGGCCCTGCAGGCACCGCCACGCCGCTGCACCGTGACCCCTACCACAACCTCCTCGTGCAGGTCAAGAGCAGCCCACCGCAGCCACGCAGTGGCCGCCGCAAGCAGAAACACCTCACTGCCCATGAAGGCCATCTCAGGGCCCACCAGGAGCACATCCAAGCACTGCACTGCGATTGCAGCTCGCAGTTTGGCAATGCATTTCGGCACTTTGAGTCATAGAGGTGTCAATCTCAACCTCAAGCCCTGATGAGAACCATATCCATTGAGTAGCTTTCCGCACTTCACTGTGCAATGGCTTTGTGGCGCGCGGCATGGCCGCCTTAAGCAGGTATGGGGCTCCAAGTATGTGCGTCTGTACTCGCCAGCAAGTAGCACAGCTTTGCACCCATTCGCTGCGCCCCTCCACCTCCGCAACACCTCGCAGGCACGGCCGACAGCCGACCTTCATTTCCAAGTGTCTCGTGGCAGGTCATTGGTGCTGTTGTTGCTGGTGCGGCTCTAGTGCTTGTCAGCTGGCTAGCAGGAGCCCAGCCTAGGTCAAGCTTTATGTGCCTCATGAGCGATCGAGGGGGTGAGCTGCAGGTGAATGTCGAGGCTGCTGGCGCAGCTGGCCAGTGGCCAGGCTTTGGTGCTGCACCCTTCTGGGAGTGCCACTTGCAGCCAGGCGAAGGGCTATACATCCCGCTCAAGTGGTGAGGTTATGTAAATGCTCTGACCATAAACGCCCCTCGAGTAATCCTCGACCGTACTCCGCTGTAAGCATGGGTACGCCACGGGGCTGCAATATTCACTTACGGGCCTGCAAAAGTCACCTGCATGAAGTAATCATCACGGAGTTATCATACAATGATACTGCACCTTTGGCGAGCTGTCACCAATTACCTCCTGACGCAGGTGGCACTACATCCGAGCAGTCGACAACAGCTTGTCTATCAGTTTCTGGTGGCCAAGCTAGCATTGGCGGCTATCTGCGTGATATAGCGACGTTGAGGAAGTAGCTGTAGAAACCTCTCCGGGCTCATGCAGCTTGTTGAGCCTCACTGAAGCAGCACTCTTTTAAAATTCCTGAGCTGGACTGGAGTACGAGCGCGAAGCTAATATGCTTGTGCTTGGATGACATGTTTATTCATGTCCTTGATGAGATTTGCAGCACGGGCCGACTTACCAAGTTCAGGCAACTGGTGATCTCAGCATTTGTTCAATTTACTACCGTCTTATCTGAATGCAAAGTTTCCTGGCAAACCCACAAGCTGTAGCTGTGCATGGTAAAGCCTGACTGGCAAAATGAGGCGGAATAAAGCCACACCAAAAAGTTGGCGGGAGATGCATACATATTGAGACTCTCCATATTGAGGAGGCAAGCTCAGTCTGTCACACGCGCCGGAGCTGGGAAGCTGGAGCTGGAGGTGTCTGGCGAGCCCGCTCCAGCAGTCCAGGCTCTGTATGAACACATGGAGAGCAGCCACCTCATGACATGGAGGCATGCGAGGGAGGAGGGGAGAGGATGCTCGGGAGTGGATGGAGAAGGTGTACATCACCGATGCCTGCAGCCTCGTGGCTGAGGCTCAATTACACAACACATACAGAAGCAGAGGATTGCTCCTCGGACGCCGTGCCGTTGTTAAAGTGCCACAGCTGGTCATTGGTTGCGAGAAGAGTCCAGCTTGCCGAGCCCCTCAACTATGGCGTCAGGGGTGGGGCCCGAGTCCAACGTGACCACGTTTGCCAACTCAAAGACGCCCTCGTCCGACTTTGGGTGCAGGGGAGTCTCTGATGCGGACTCCTCCGAGGCGGCAGACTGCAGGACAATAGACCCGTGCAGGCCCGGAAGGAGCTCCATGTAGTCGCCGTCACCATTGGGGCCAGCGAGCACGACCATTCGACTGAGCTCCAAACCCCAGCGCACAAAAAGATACCTGCACCAAAGCACCACAAAGCAGTACTGCTGAGCAGTGCTTCCGTTTCCACCTAAGAGCTCAAGAACTGGCAACAAATTTAAGAGGGTGTACCAAGACAATGCCTACACAGGACACCACTGACAGAAGGGCAGCTTGCTTCAACATTCTGCAGTTTCTGGAGCAGGCAATATGGAACTCATTACAACCTTTGCAGGGATGTAATGAACATGCAGTTGACTTCAGAAATGGGATGAGCTCAATCATGCGCACTCTACTTCCCAGGTTGGGGGCAAATAACATATCTGGTCAATGCCTTGGCCAACAAAAACTGCTTGACTTCGGTAATGCCAAATCTCAACAAGGAATGCTGGCATACCGGAGGGCCTGGGCACGAGAAGCATGAAGAGGTAGCAGATGCAGGAACGCGTCACCACGGACGTAGATAGCATGGCAGCGCAGACCACGCATGCGCAGCTTCTTCCTAAGATCCTCCTGCGTCGGAGCCTGCCAAAGCGTGGAGACTATGAGCAGCGCGCACAATACTCTGAAAACCTGATCAATGATGCACGCCGCAACAGCAACAATGCATACCACACAAGATATGGTCACCTGCTGCACGGCTCTACCCTACTATGTCCAAGTGCCAGTAGGCTAAGAGTGAGAAAGGACATACCTGGCCAGGATCATTGACCCTGTATACAAGGCGATATTGTCCACAGCGACTGGACTCCTCAATCAGGGCCCTCTTATTGCGTCCCTCCAACCCCTCAGCCTCTCCTGACGTGAGCCGAGCCATGGTCCTCCTGAGCCCGTCTCCTCCCCACCGGTAGTCAATGTGCGCGGCGTAATCAGGATCCACCACCAAAGGTCCACCCTTCCCGCTCTCCGATGCTGCAACGGCTGAGGGGTAGTAGAGCTCACTGCCACTTCCAGCAACGAGCATATCTATCTCTTGGACTGCCACCCCTGCCCTCTCCAGCAGGTCCAGCACCTCCCTCCCCACCATGGCAGTCGCTACTCCTACAGCAACATCTTTGCCCAGCTTCCCATCCTTTCGACATTGTAGCACTGCTTGGATCCCACTCAGCAGGCCACCTTTTTGCTCTCCACTTGACGAATAGTCGTCGAAAGCCACAACAAACAGTCTACTCTTCTGCTTGAGGTGAGATCCTACAGCCCCAGCTGCATCTGCACTGCCCTGCTGCTGCGCTGCTGAATGATCCTCAGAGGGGTCCTCTTCTTGCATGGACTTGAGACCTGGCTTTAAGCTCGTGCCTCGTTCCAGGAGAAGCTTCTCCATATCCAGGGCTTTGAAGGAACCCCTTGCATCAAGCGACATGCGAAGGGACAGGTCTCCAATCCCTCTCAACGAGTCTGTGGCTGACTCCGTATCTTGGGTGTCCAGATCGGACCGCCACTGCGGGTGCCGCATGCGACACATGGCTACCTTGGACAGATAAGTGCGGCAGTGCTCTGGCCAGCTGTAGGCATGGATGTTACGCAAGCCGCTTCTTCGGCATTCGACCCACATTTTACGATCACCGACCAACTTCAGAAGTGCTTCTGCAATGGCCTTGTCATCATGAGGGTCCACAAGAAGTCCATTGCTTAATGTCTGAAATCCAGGACAAGAACACAGGCTGTCAATCGCCAAAGATATGCAAGCTTGCAGAAGAACATTGCAGTAGCATGGCTGCTGTACATCCAGGTTGAAATGACAAGCTACATCAATTGCAGAACATTGCAATAACTGGGCAGTTCAGGTGCAGTTGTAGCAGAGGCACTGGATTTGATTTACTGCTACTAGATGGCTGCCCAAAGTGGTTGAACTTCAGCATAACAAAAAAACTACTCATTTCAAAAGACCTCTCTGCATAATCTGCACACGCACCCTTTGGATATCCACAGGACCTCCATTTTTCGTGGCCACCATGGGAAGGCCATATGCTGCCGCCTACAAAGTGTCAATCGCAATGGATCTCAATAGGCAGCTTACAATCTTCTCAGTAGGCAGCTTATATAATGGTCTCAGTAACCAGCTTACAATCCTGTTGACCTTGGTAACCATTGACCTCATGGTAATCATAGCAAATCTTCTGTTCTGGTTAATACTCTAGATATGAGCAGGAGACAGGCCCACAAGAACACAGCAATCCAAGCCAAAGCTAAGCCTGCAACCCTGTCAGACAGGTGCCTTAATTATCAGGGTGTGCTTGTCAATACCTCTATCAGGGTTAGACCAAAGGGCTCCACAAGTGCAGGATTGACAAAGACACCCTGGTAAGCACCCAACAAAAGCATCGTCAGAGACCAGTCGAGGTCCCAATGTCGAATCTTGTGGTGTCTTCTGTCCATGAAGTGAAGCTTATCTTCCAATGTTCAACGACAATGATGATTATGTAGCTTGCTGTCTGCTGCTGGAAGAGCTTTTGGGATTCCCTGGCACAACATGCTCAAATGCAATGCTAAAAGCGTCAGGTTTGATTCTCACCTTCGTCTTTGCAGCCAGTCTGTATATAAGTGGAACCTCAGGCTGCTTGTGGCGCTTCGGATATGCAACTTGACCATACAGATCATACTTGTCAATCAATTTGAGAACTCCTGTCAAAACATTCTGTGCACTCCCAGAGAGTTCGTCGATGTCTTTGCGATTGCCCATGATGAGACACTGCAGTGCAGCAGCAATGCAGTGTGCATCAGCATCACATCAGGCATGGCTCCTAATATGGAACTGTCAACTTCAAGAAAACGGAAATGTGGGATTGCATCAGGCAGATGGCAGCGCTCATCCCTCTGACACGAGTCGAGGTGACCTTGAACAGAGGCAGGGTTGATAGTGAAAGACTTGTGGAGGACTTACCAGATTGGCAAGCTCCCTGAGGGGCTTGCATTCTCCATAAGCTTTGACCAGAGTCATCAGATTCTTCTTAGGGTCGGGGCGAGCAAGGGCCAAAATGATGGGCTTGTGGGGATTTGAGAAGAACCGCTGGACCTGTATTCATACATGACCTGATCAGAGGGTCGCAGCACATATCTCTGACAATTTACCAGTGACGTAGGCTGCAGGACTATGTCCAAATCTGCCAGTGGTAACATGAAAGGTGCGCAAAGCTCAAATACACAGGCCAGCCATACCTCGCCCCAAATAGGCGGTGGCGCTTCATTGCGTGGCGAGACAGGCACTGCTTGGGAGGCATCATCTGCTGTGAAGGCAACAGCTTCGGCATTTGTATCAAAGACATCTCCCGGATCTTGGACAACAACATGGCTGAAATCCATTCCTGGGGGAACGACCTGGAAAAGCACAGTCCTTTGTTCAGCCTCATGAACGTGCAGGCCAAGTACTACGTTCCTGATAATGAAATTGACAAAGCATCAGCAAGTACGATGGCAACTCCTGGAAAAGGAGATGCCAGCAAAGAGCATCATGGAAAACATGGGGAGGTTTCGCAAGCAGTCTCTTACCGCCATCCGCGGCATAAACCGCCCATGACAATTTTCTCCGCGGCGCTGGCGAAGCCTCAGGACTCTCTCCAGTTTGACATCAAATCCATCATAAAGACCCCACTGTTCATCTATCTCCTGCCGTGTACTGGTCACAACCAGCTCTGCTGCATCAAGTGCAAGTTCTTCTGCCTCTATTCTGCGCATGATCTTATAGGTTGCATCAATCTGTTCCCGGCTCTGCCGCTGCTTCAGTAGTTGTTCAAGCTGTCAATCATACAAGGTCTCTGTCAGCAACACTACAGAAGCCATAAGCGATGCTAACAAGCGGATTACTCTTGGCATATGGCAGGTGGCAGCTCTCAGTCTAAGCAGTCTCTGCTATGGTGTAGACTCCAAAGATTCGTATACCTTGTTCCGGCCGAGTGAGTGGCCAGTCAGGACCATGGGCACGTTGAAGGCTCCAGAAAGTAGGGCTGAGATGTCACCAGCGTCCGCATAGTGGCCATGGATAACATGGGGCCAGACTGGCTGGCCTTCGCCTAAGTTTCTCCCGAGATTTTTTGATGTGGAAGTGATGTACTCCAAGGCACCATCAACAAACTCGGGGAGGTAAGGCCATAGGAGCTCCTTCTGAATGTACTTTTCACGAGGTCCACATGGTATGCGGACAATGTAAGCTCCATAGACACCACTGCCGTCTTCAGCATCCTCCTCCAGGAGGACTTCGGTTTCTTCGGCATAACTGGAGTCCACTTCTGGATCAGCAATCAACCTTGTAAGGAGGTCTACTCGCCTGACCTCTGGCATAGTCGCAAGAGCTCGTGCAAACTCGACCACGTACTTGATCTGCAAGTGCAGATTTGCAGTGCGAGGGTCTGTCATCTGTTCAGATTATTGATTGTCATCCATGATTATTCCTCAACTCACACTGCCAGATACTATGATTCTGTGTTATCTGCAGTGTTTTGCGCAGGCTGGAGTGAGTAAGACAGCCTGATAATTGTTTCAAGTGCAATGACATCAGCAACAGAAACACACCACATGCCTACCTGGCCTCCTGTGTCAGAATCCCGACCAAGCTCCATGTGCTCACCGCGCACTAAACCATGTAGACTGAAGACACATACTGATACTCGTCAGTTGCTCATGTGCTTGTCACGTTCTCCGAGACAAGGGAACTGTTACCATCAACACGGGATCCAGCAGCTGCTGCTCAGGCAGGCGATTAGGAAGTCATTAAGCAGAATGTAACTGGGACTCTAAATAATGGCAGAGAAATTGCTCTGAAGTGTAAGGTGCAGGGTGGTAGGGTGGCACAGTAGGGTTCTCTAGGACTCAGTGGTCATAGCAAATCATCATCAGCAGTTACAAGAGCAGACTTTCGGAAGCAGAAACAAGAAGGGCTTGGAAAAGGTCTTGTTGCACTTTCTGTCCCACCTAGTCATGACAATGTAGAGCCGCCTCTCCTGGGGAGCCTCCTCTTCACCTCCTGGTGCAGCTGCCTGGCTGGCCACAGGAGCCGCTGAATCGGAAGTTACATCTTGGTGTGTCTCATCCTCCGCATAATCATCGGGCATGATGTCTTCGGCATCCTTGCCAGCGTCGGCCTTCTCAATCTGCCTCTGTGCCAAGCGCTTCCTCTCTTCTGCATTGAGCTAGACCAATATCACGGCGACCACATATTGATGAGAAACTATTGCACGTCGCTGGTTGGTCGTCAGTAGCATGCACAAAAAGTCATGAAACATTCACATATTCAACAGAACCACAGCCACCAGAGGTAAAGCATTGATGAATACCAGCCTCCTTCTGCGGATAAGGTGCCAGATTCTCCAAGAGGCGTTCTCGAGTCGGCTTTCACGATCTTGAACATTCTTTGTTGCAGTGGCCTGAATGGAGCAGATTAGCAACAACGGAACACAGAAATATCCAGTCATTTGTGCTACATTCAGATCACTATACTTCCGGCAAGTCATCGGCGAGTCACTAACCAAGAGCACATTTAACTAGTAAAGTCGATACAAAATCTTGTGAGAGAAGCAGAAAACTCCACAAGCACCACAATGGGGCAGCTACATTTATTTCGTGAAGCAAGCAAGGCATTGGCATTAAGCAGACCCCACCTTGAGCCAGCTGCGATGAAGGTCGAGCTCGTCAATGCCCTCGGTGATCTCCTTGATGAAGTACTTGATGGCTGGATTGGAGCTGTCCTTGAGATCATCCTCGACCGGCCGGCTGCGCTGGTCCTCGATGGGTGCGCTGTCGATGATCGCCTCCAGGTACCCGTTGATCCATTCATTGTTGGCCATGACGGGGGCCCGACCAGCCCGTCACAACCGCTGCGAGGAGGCCCGGCCCGCGGCGGCGGCGGCGGCGGCGGCGGCGGCGTGGGGACCGTGCCGCCGGAGGCCAGGTCAGGCGCGGGTCGGAGCTGCGCTTACCGTAGCCAAAACGTGACGGGGAAACGAGGGGCAGGGGCGGCGGGGTCGCTGCCTCCTGCGCTTAATCAACCCGGGTTTACTTACCCGCGGCCGTTTACCGGACACCACCGGGTTGTGGATGATGGGCCGTGGCGATCGCGTGGCCTCCCTGGAAGCCCAGCCAAATGTGAGCATCCGACGGCGGGCCGTTGCTGCCGATATCGGCACAACTTGCCCGAGTTGCCGGTGAGAATCTCGAAGCTTTTCGTCGACAAGTTCTCGGGAATGGGGATGCGGCCGCTGGGGTGGACACGCGGCGGGCCGTCGCGGCGGGGCAAGAAGTAAGGACACGTGGACACTGCCATCGGCCTGCGCTGAGCCAAGTGGCAGTTCCGGTGCCCCCGGGGCCTCTCGCCAGATGCCGCGGGAGCAGCATGCGCCTGAATCCCGGCTTACGCAAATATATTAACGGGAGAGATGGCTGTCCTCGGCGGGTTGTGGTGATGTGTTCCAAGGGTTGCCACTCAGAGGCCTCGGACCATCGAAGAGGAAAGCATCGGACGGCTGCTTGCGGCTGCCCTCTGCATCGGACGGCTCAACAGCCACGCCGGAAGCCCCTGGCGCCCGCGCCCCGCAGCGCCCCAACCCAAAACCCTAGCTCCTCAAAACCGCACACCCCTCCCGCCCGCCTCCTCCGCCGGCCTTCGCGGCGGCCTCTGCGGCGGCCTCTGCAGCGGCGGCGGGCGTGCCGGCGGGAGAGGCGGCGGCGCCATGGCGGACGACGAGGTGGCCGCCGAGGTCCAGGCGCCCAAGAAGCGCACGTTCAAGAAGTTCACGTTCCGCGGCGTCGACCTCGACGCGCTCCTGGACATGGAGAAGGACGAGCTCGCGGAGCTCTTCCACGCACGNTCCCGCCGCCAAGGGCTGCCGCCGCCGCCGCCGCCGCCGCCGCCGCCGGCGCGAGGCCCTTGCGGGGCCGGAGCAGCTGCCCTGCTCGCCATGAGGCCAGGTCTCGCCGCTCACCCGCTCCGTCGCCACGCTGCCGCATGCAGATTCCAGCGCGGCCTCAAGCGCAAGCCGCAGGCGTTCATCAAGAAGCTGCGCAAAGCGGTGAGTCGCCACAAGCACGCCCGTCATGGAGCGCCTCGCTCCCCAGTGCCAATCCGTCGTGACTGGGAGTGCCTGAGGGACGCGCCGCCAGCGGCCTGGTCCCTCACTTGCGACGCCGCTTGGCGATTGGTGGCCTCCAGAAGAAGGTGGCGCCGCCGGGCGAGAAGCCGGAGCCGGTGCGCACGCACCTGCGCAACATGATCATCGTGCCGGAGATGATCGGCAGCATCATCGGCGTCTACAACGGCAAGGTCTTCAACCAGGTCGAGATCAAGGTGAGCCGCAGCTCTCACCAGCCTCGTCTGCCGAGAAGCTGAGAAACTGTTGGGCGCCCTCTTCCCCTTATCTGTGTTGCGGCAGTCAAGCTCGCTCTTCACGTGTGCTTATGCAACGGAATGGCTGGCTGTGCTGATGCGCAGCCGGAGATGATTGGCCACTACCTCGCGGAGTTTTCGATCTCTTACAAGCCCGTGAAGCACGGGCGGCCTGGCATTGGTGCCACGCACTCATCCCGCTTTATTCCACTCAAGTAGAGCAGCGGCCGCACACGCCCAGGCTGCCATGCGTGTTGGGATGTTCAATCCCTTTGCCCGTAAATTAAAATCTGCCCAGTCCACTGAAAGCCGTGAAGCTTATTGCTTGTGTGTGTGTGTAGCTATTCCTAGCAAAATGGTCGTCATGCATGGACAATTAAAAGAATTGCACCATGTGCAGCCAAGCTACAGCCAAGCTACAGGGGCGCAGCGCGCAGAATGGGTGCTCATGCTCATACATACTGCCAGGCAGTCTCACATTGGTTGCTTTGCCACAACAGTTGTGTCTTTGAAAAGCGATAACACCAACACAGTGAATGTAAATGTAGATCATACAGTCGAATTGATATTTAGTACTTCAGTTCAGTACATAAATTCTGAGACAAATTTATGTAATCTAAGATGAGAAAGCAGCCAGGCAGAGTGTCCAGCGCTGAAAAGAATGATAAGCGAGGCAGAGCGCCAGCGGCCACGGGCAATGTGCACCAGAGGCCAGTGGCGCTCGCAGCGCAGGGTGAGTGCAGGATGAGCAGTATGGCTGGAGATTGCAGCAAGGTGGTGACGACAATGCCGCCGACTAGCCACAATCAGCAACAGACCACCCGCCAGAAGCTTTGGATGCCATCAAGCACCGGCACCCTGACATACAAGTGGTGTCAGCAATGACTGACGACATGGAATCAAAGTGTGCAAGCCCATGGGTTGACTTCGTCTAGTTGACATCCTCTGGGGAACTGATTGTAGCACCCCTGCTGCCAGAGCCGCAGCCATAGTCGCCAGAACCACCATCGCCACCTTCATCACCAGGTGGGGTACGGCTGGGCAGGCCAGCAAGCGAGAAGCACTCTTGCTCCTCTTCACGGCAGTCGACCACAGCACCAGGAGCCGCAGCCGCCACAAGCGCACGTGCTGCATCGCCAAAGGCTGGGTCTCCGCGTCGTCGGTCATCAACAAGGTCGTAGAACCTGCCACAGCGAGCAGACGCACGCCCTCAGCGGCGAGTACACAGCAGCTACGGCATGGCCGGCCGAAGGGCTTGGACGGAGCAAGGCGCTGTTGGTACAGTGGAGGCTGCCGACTTGCCTGATGGTAACCTTGCGCAAAGGCGCGGCGGCAGCGCGTGCAAGGAGCTCGCTGAGGACGCGGAGCGAGTCGGAGGCGCGCACATAGCATGGGTTTGCACGAAGCTCCTCAAGGTGCTCCCAGGTGGCGACCGACTCGTCACCAGCCCCCACAGCAGCAAACGGCCGCCGGGGCGTGAGCGAGAGGCACTCCCACAGGTCTGGGCCGATGCCGAGAAGGCGCAGCGCGGGCGCGCCACGTGGTAGTGCGTCCACTCCACCTTTCCACTCGGCGGTGTTGAGTGCCAGTGCCTGCTTCAGCACAACATGCAACAACAATGAATCAGCTGTAGCTTATGCAGAATGCCTACAGGGCGCTGGCAACGGCAGCGGCAACAAGGATGGCAGCAGCTATGGCAATGGTGACGGCGGCTGAGGTGACTACATCGGTCGGCAGCGGTGGCAGTAGAGGCGGCCACAGCCGCTGCGTACCTTGAGGCCATGGCTGGAGTCACGAAGAAGGTCGCGGCCAGCGCAGCGAAAGCCGCCATAGAAATCTGCCTCGAGCTTGCAGAGGCTGACAAGCCCGAGATCAAGCTGGTGGTTGCCGTCCGCCGGCTCACGCTGGCCGCAGCCACGCAGCCGCAGGCGCTCTAGCGCTGGCGTGCTGCCACTGAGCTCCTGCAGCGGCTCCACGTTGTCGAGGTCCAAGATACGGAGTGCCGGCATGGCCAGGTGGAGGCCGGCTGCCACACATGCACAACCTCACTGAATGAAGTCAGACAGAGTTTTCAGATGTGGGGAGGGGAAGGTAGGCAGGGATAGAAATAGAGGATGAAGAGGGTGGAAGAAGACGAGTGAGGAGGAGGAGGAGGAGGTGGAGGAGGGGGAGGAGGAGGAGCTGAGGAGGGAGGAAGGATGATGGAGGCAAAGAGATAAGAGAGTTTGAGAGGGAGGATAGAGTGGGAGAAGGAGGTCAAAAGAGGCAGGAAAGTGGTGGATGAAGGAGGAGAGTGGGAATGAAGGCAAGAAGAGGGAGGAAACTGGAGGGAGTCAAGAGGATGGCGGACGGTACGAAGTTGGCCGCCTCACCGGCGAGGATGTTACGGAGCTCAAGAACACAGAGGCACGGCGCCGCGAGGGCCAAGGAGCCTGGGCCAGCCGCAGCGCCGTCGGAGGAGAAGACGCCGACATTGGCTAGCGCGAGCTCCTCCAGGCCTGGCGCGACGGTTAGGAGGGCGGCGAGCGTGGCCGGCGGGAGAGCATCGGCGGTGCCGGGCGTGGCCTCGAGATGGAGCCGCCGGAGGGCGAGGAGGGAGACTGCTGGGATCTGGTGCGGAACGGCGACGTGCGAGAGCCAGAGGGAGGTGAGGCCGCCGCCGTCGAGCGCGGCGAAGAGCAGCGGCAGCGTGGCAGCGGATGCGCAGCCGTCTCCCGGGAGCGGGCCGCCAGTGCGGGCACTGAGGCCAGCGGGGCGCCTGTTCTCGAGGACGAACTCGCGCAGCGTCCGCCGCGTGTGGCGCAGCCAGTTGACGATGACTGCCGCCGGATAGCCGCTCGCGTCAGCCGGCGCCGGTTGCCGGTCCTCGCCCGCCGAGCCCGACGCTGCGCAAGCTTCGGAGCTGCTGCTGCCAGCGGCAGGCTGCCGGACTTCGAGGGTCCTGAGGCACTCCGTCGCAAGAACCCACTCGGAGATGGACACGTCGGCGGCCTCGCCATTCCAAGGCCGCGGCTGCATCGGCAGCGGCTGCATCGAAGGCTCTGCAACCGCCGTCGCCGTCGCTGGCAGTGGAGGCTGCGGGGATGGCAGTGGATGGTGCGTGGGATGGGCTGCGGACAGAGTGGGCGGCGGGAAGAGGAAGCGGAGGCGCTCAACGCGGCGGCCGAGGTAGCGGAAGCGGCGAGCCGCGGCGGCGAGGCGCGCGAGGTCGCCGGCGTCGGCGACGCTGGCGGCGACACGGAGCAGGATCTCCGTTGGCAGCCGGTCCAGCGTCATGGCCGGCGCCGAGATCGCAGCGCCCGACGGGTCTGCCCGCAGCCGCTTGGCCATTGGCGGCAGCTCGGCTCTGCCATTGCCGGGACGCTTCTTGCCACCGCCCCAATGGCGCTCCGCCTCCATGGCCGCCGGCAGTGTCATGGCCTTGCCGCTCTTCTTGACCCTGCCGCTCTTCAAGCGGCCATGTCCTGAGCTGGGTCTGACTGTCCGCCACCGCACCTCATTGCCCTCTCCCACTCTTCCTGTCTCTCTGCCTGTCGTCACTTCCCCTCCTCAGAACCCACAACCACAGAAACCCACAAGCTCTCCCTCCCCCGCCTCCCTCCCCCACCCCTCTCCTCCTCCTCCCTCTCAACTCGCCTGCCCTGCACACAGGTCTGCAGTCCGCTCCTCGCGGCCTTCTCGCCACACTCCTCCCTGCTACGAACCTTTCCTTGGCAGCGGCTGGAGGCCTGCCAACCTAAGCCGACGCCCGGGGGCAGGGCCGCGGCCGCCTTGCACGGCCGTGCCCGCCGCCGCCGCCGCGCCTGCTGCCCTCCTCCAAGAGCACTCCACGGCAGGACCCACCGAGCGACCACCGCTAAGGCGCTCTAAAGGCTGCACGGCCCAGATCCGCCGCCGCCGCCGCCGCCGCGCCACTGCCGCCTCGCCGCCGCCGCAGCGCCG
>WELB01000048.1:547294-561657 GCA_009602725.1 Spirogloea muscicola
GGGGGGGGTTGGGAGGCGGGGGGGGCCTGCCGACGGGGCCTGCCGACGTGGCAGTCCCGATCCCCACCCGCGCCATCGGACGGCCAGCAGCGCGCCCCCGTGCCGCCACGCCACGTGGCGATCCCCCGCCGTCCGCGCCGCGTGCGGCGGGGCCCGTATCTCGGGCGGCGGCGTGGAGTACCCAGCGGCGGCCCTGTCGGCGCCACGTGGCACACTCGGTGTGGCTGGAAAAGATCCGCCGTCTCTGATGGCCACGGCGCCTACGTCATCGGGACACTCCTCATGAATGTCACGGGCGGGGCACTTTTCCGCCTGCCGCTAGATGGGGATGCTTACAACCGTCCGATGATCTGGGCAGTTGACTGGTGACGCGTGGTGGTAAGAGGCGGGTCTGGTTTACCGGCGGCCAGTGTCACGCCGTTTCGCGGGGTGCGGCAGTGACACTGGACTGACCACCAGCCCTCCTCGGGCGTACGACGGACTTTGCTTTTTCAGACTTGGCTCTTCATCAACGTGCAGGGCGCGCTCTAAGTCAGGCCTCCGGCTTTCGTGGCGGCGCTCCAGCTCCCCAAGTTAGCTTGTCAAATTTTTTTGTGCTCACCCGTGGGTACTAATGTCATCTTAGGTACCTTAGATTAGGTCTCCGTATTATGTAGCATTGTTTAGTCTGCACTCGACTCTGCCTGAACAATGTATTGGCTTGAATTGGCCTCCCTTTCAATTCATGCGCCCCGCGCGCCTTCTCTCTCTCTTTTTCAGAGCAATAGTTGTTAGAACCATCACTCACCGGTATAGTGTACAGTGTGCCGTTGTTAAGGACCTTGCCCGCCTGGCGTCCCTATCATTGTATTGTGAAGTGGTCCTTGGCATCCCTTGCCCCCTTTTGGCCACTCAGGCCCTCCATTACTCAACTCACACTCCATCTCTTTGGATGAGCTACTTCACTTCCGGCCCATTCATTGTCCATTCCTTATTTCGCCAAGCGACCATCTTTGCGGTACTTGCATTGCTGTCTGCCAAACCTTCGGACCTTGTCCATTCTTTTTGAGCTGGCCTTTCACAGCCCTCGCCCCCTTTTTTTTTAAAAAAAAGAGTTCCCTTTGGGGGAACTTACTTCTTCAGGCTGGCCACTCACAGCCATCGCCTTACCTTGGAATAGCAGTTTCTTCTTATGGCCTGGCCTTTCACAGCTCAGCAGGGGCATATTGGCACCACTGGCCGCTTGTGTCGCAGTATGCTTTAGCCCTTTTCTGGCCCCTTTGAACATGGTTCATTCTTGCTCTGGGCTGGGCAATCACAGCCATCGCTCATTGATGGAAGAAGGTTACTCTTACAGCCATCACTTCACTATGCATGAGCTCTTTCTTACGGCCCGCCGGAAGACGAGTTCTTCCCGCTGGCTGTCGACACCCATGGGGCGTTGGGTGCTCGGTGGCTCGAGCTGCTCAACCAGCTCGCCCGCCTCGCCATCGCCCGCCGCTTCCATAGGGAGCCGGTGGACTTTCCTGCAGCCGGGTCGCTCGCGCAGGTGTACCGAATGCGCCTGGCCGTCTCGCTGCAGAGGTCTATGGCCCGTCCGCTGCACCTGCGTGCCGGCAGAGCCCTCGCTGCTGCCTCTGGCTCTGGCCAGGGGACCCACTTCCAGGAGCCTAGGACCTGCGACTGCTTAGCAGGGTTTACTGAGTGATTCGTAGCTGCTTTGTTTCTTTCTGTGCTTGTCTTTCCTAGTGCTTCGCCTGGTCCCCTTCTTGTACTCTGCTCATTCTTTTTTGGGCTGGCTGTTCCAGCCCATATCCTCAATGGGCGAGCCCTTTCTTTCTTTCTTACGGCCCGAGGCTGAAGTGCTCTCATCTGAGAAGCCATATTTACTGGTCTCTTGCTCGCCTGCGAGGTCAAGACTTTCCGACTCCTTCGAACCTTTTTCATGGCTTTCCACAGCCCTCGCCCCTTTGGATAAGCTGCTTCCCGTCGCTCGGTCAACACAGACCGTGGAACCACGTCGTTTGCTTGCTGGCTCCAGGAGATCAGCTGCAGGAGCCCCCACTGTTCAGCTCCCACCCAGGAGCGGCCCGTAGTGGCCGCCACCATGACCTTCGCAGCGCCCGTCGAGGGCGGCGGTACTTAGTTCTACTCTCTCTGAGTGTGATTCGCCCTGCCTGCACATCAGTGTCATTGCCGCCACTCCTTGAGGCCGCCCGCCGGGCTGGGCCTGCCCCTGCAGAAGGAGCGGCAGCAATTGTGGCAGCGGGTGCTGCAACGTCATCTGCGCCTGCCACTGAGCCAGTCATGAGCGTGCGCTGTCCTCTATGGACCAGGCAACATATCAGTGAGGTGCACGAGTGGTGGCAGCCGTTCTTGAAAAAGCTGCCATTGACTGCTAAAATTGTCGTCCCCACCTGGAAAATGGTCGAGTGAGCTATGCGCCGCTTGCAGGTAAAGTGGAAGGTGCCCGTGTCGTCATTTTTGCTCATTGTCAATCCACCACGTACTCGAGCCTTCCAAAAGTTACATCGAACATTTTGCAGCTGATGCACTTAATCAATATCAACTACGGCCTTGCTTCTCTACCCCAGATCATCCCCAATACCCATGAGATGAACGGCTCCTAGTTCCCAGATCGACGCATCACTTATGCAGTGGTCTGGAAGGGTGCAGACTGACTGGCACAGGATCGGCACAGGATCTGCAAAACCCTGGGAACTTTCCAAGAAGAGCGAGAAGCTTTCTCCCGGCAAGCAGCACGCAACAATTGCCCATGTTCTTGATTCTTCATGGTGCCTCTGGGAACAGGAGGCTCTCTCAGTGAAGCTACTGGCTCGGCATGTAGCAGCTTGCCACTATCATTTGGAGCAGCCTGCTGCTCACTAGCAGGTGTCGATTGCTTACCCCATTTCGCGTATTATTACTGCATGCGCCTGTTGGTCTCCGTTGGTCCCTGTTGGGATCAACGCCCCCAGGTTACTTCAGCTCACTCGTATGCTGGTTGAGGCACGCGCCGCAAATCCTTCATCAGGCTGTCGCGGAACCCTCCCCATCGGTTATCTCGTCTGCGCAGGGGCATTTGGACCACCAGCGACAGTCAAGCTTTTTGGAGGCTTGGTGGGCTGACTCTGCAAGAGCACCTGCCTTGGTCTTGGATCCTTTGCGCGACCTCGTCCATTCCTTTTGAGGGCCTTTAACAACCATTACCCCTCAATTTGAAAGAGCTACTTCTGCATTGTCTCTTCAAGTCTCTGAGGAGTCATGACCCCAGTATTTGCCACTGGAAAGTGCGCTTGATCCTTAGAGAGCGACGTCCCAGCAGACCGTATCGTCACGTTTGGACCACCCCGAGGTTTGACTGGCCAATCGGTCGGCCCGCGTGGCATCATGAGGCTTAGAATGTGCGCCCAGTGATCGAAGCGTCGTGGGCCGTCAGAGGTGGAGCCGGGCTTTTAACATCCCATTGTAACTCACCTTTGCCCTAGCCGCCCTTTGACATAGGGCGTGAAGCCCCATTCTTCGCACCAGCTTTTGACCTAAACGGTGTATTCCTTGATCTGGCCTCCCTCTGATGTTGCTCACTCGCGGATACTGAGCTTCCCTCTGCACCGTCTTGTGTTCTGTCGTGTTTTGTAGTGTAGTCCTTTTTCGGCAACTCTTTCTTTGGCTTTGGATATTGTCCATTCTTTTTGGGCTGGCTTTGCCAGCTCCTCTTCTCTCTGGGCGAGCACTTTCTTCCCTCCCTCCCTTCAGGCGATTGCTTTGCATCGCCGGGCTGGTCGCGCCCTTGCAGCAGCCCTCAGCTCATCTGACTTCCTACTGCTGACACGGGGGTATTGAGGGCGCAGGCGCCCCGTCTGCCTAGCCTTTGGCTCCGTCATGAACACCTGTATGCATCTGGCTGGCATCTCACAGCCCATTCTTCAATAACAGCAGCCGCATTCATCTACAACATGTACAGCGCGTCATCTTTTTCCAGTTGCAGATCTATGGAGCTTGGCGAAAGCAACCCTAAACATCAGATTATCGCCGTCCCCGAAGATCTCGCACCACAGCCCGCCCGTCCCGTGGCACATCGACGGCCACCCTCCCTCCCCTCCCTCCCTCCCCGGCGGCAGTTCATACGCTTACTCGAGACCTCGCCTCGTAGGCCAACCCCCACTTATCCCCACCCGGTCGTTTCGTTTACTATTACCAGCCGCAGTCTTTCGATTTAATTTTCCTTCATTCCATCGCCCCGGCGAAGGTGGCGCCGGCAGCTCCCACGACCGCCGCAGCCATGGCCGCCGCCGCCGCCGCGCCGCCCCTAGATTGGCGGCGGCGGCGGCGGCGGCGGCGGCGGCGGCTCCGGCAGGCGCCGCGCCACCGTGACCTGCTCCGCTGGTTCTGGTGAGCCGCCGCGCGCATCCAGTGCCGCACTGTGCGGCCTCGACAGATCTGGCGCCTCGACAAGCAGCGTTCGACTGTGGCGGAGCCGTCGAGGCTGCCATGGCTCTAAGGGGCGGAGCGGGGGAGCCGTGGTTGGCCGTGCTTACAGGCGAGACGCGGGCGACGGACCTCAAGGACTACCGCAACATCGGGATCATGGCGCACATCGACGCGGGCAAGACGACGACGACGGAGCGCGTGCTCTTCTACACGGGCAAGAGCTACAAGATCGGTGAGGTGCACGAGGGCACGGCGACGATGGACTGGATGGAGCAGGAGCAGGAGCGCGGCATCACCATCACGTCCGCCGCCACGACCTGCGCGTGGAACGACACGCGCATCAACATCATCGACACGCCCGGCCACGTGGACTTCACGCTGGAGGTGCGTGCAGTGTGCTGCCGCATAGGCTCCTCTCTCTGTCCCTTCGACTGTTTCCCATCTGCCTTCACCCTCAGTCCAGGGCCTTGACCTGGCCTCTGCCGGTGCGCCTCGGCTGGTGGTGCTGGCCGCCGGAAGCTGCTGCATGGTGCCGCCGTGCTGGTCGTCCTCCCGACGGCCTTTGCTCGCCTTGCTGCGCTTTCGGCGCATGCAGGTGGAGCGCGCTCTGCGCGTGCTGGACGGCGCCATCTGCCTTTTCGACTCGGTCGCAGGCGTGGAGCCGCAGTCGGAGACTGTGTGGCGGCAAGCCGACAAATACGGCGTGCCCCGCATCTGCTTTGTCAACAAGATGGACCGCCTTGGCGCCAACTTCTTCCGCACCCGCGACATGATCGTCAGCAACCTTGGCGCCAACCCGCTCGTTCTCCAGGTCCATGGCTGCCTGCCACAGCGTGTTACTGGCCTGCTCCAGCAGTTTTGAGTCCACTCTCACCCTGCATTGTCCTTCATATCTCCTATCTCCCCGCTGCTTGCAGAGCCCTTGACTGTCAACTTGACAATCTCTTGCAACTTGCAGCTCCCGATAGGATCAGAGGACACGTTCCAGGGTGTGGTGGACCTGGTGAAGATGAAGGCAATTGTGTGGAGCGGTGAGGAGCTCGGTGCAAAGTTCGAGTACAAGGACATTCCTGCTGATCTTGCGGTGCGCCTCTGGTTTTCGCTCCCCTCCCCATGTTGTTTGCCAGCGCACAGTGATCGTGACTGCGGCAGCGGGGATAGCCTTCAATGATGACGAGTTGTCAGCTTTGACAAATGGCGGCAAGGCGGGGGTTTGGTCTGCAGGACCAGGCGGCCGAGTACCGTGCCGCGCTGGTGGAGGCGGCGGTGGAGCTGGACGATGCAGCCATGGAGGCATTCTTAATGGAAGGCCAGGAACCCCCAGAGGCGGAGCTCAAGAAGCTCATCCGCAGTGGCACAATCGGCGCTCGCTTCGTGCCTGTGCTGTGTGGCTCGGCATTCAAGAACAAGGGCGTGCAGCCCCTCCTGGATGCCGTTGTGGACTACCTTCCCTCGCCACTTGATGTTCCGCCAATGCAGGTTTGCAGCAGACCAATATAGTCTTTCTTCAGATTAACTCGAGCCCGCTAATAATCTCGGCCAAAGCCGAGGCTGAGTTAGTGACCCTAATTCCTTGCTCTTGTCCCTAGCCCCTGGCTAAAAGTTGGTGGTACCAACAGCCAGTGGCGGTGTGCTCATGGCTGTGCAGCAGCTGACTTCAGCTGTGGGCCTGTTTTGTTGCGGGCGGCCAGGGTACAGACATGGACGACGCCGAGAAGGTGGTGGAGAGGAAGCCGAGCGATGAGGAGCCCTTCTCGGGCCTGGCGTTCAAGATCATGACAGACCCGTTTGTGGGGTCGTTGACGTTTGTTCGTGTGTATTCGGGTGTGCTCACAGCCGGCACATACGTTCTTAACTCCAACAAGAACAAGAAGGAGCGCATTGGGCGCCTGCTCGAGATGCATGCCAACTCGCGGGAGGACATCAAGGGCGCGCGTACGGGTGACATTGTTGCTGTCGCTGGCCTTAAGGACACAATCACTGGCGAGACTATTTGCGACGCCGACTCGCCAGTGATCCTGGAGCGCATGGACTTCCCAGAGCCTGTCATCAAGGTGGCTATCGAGCCCAAGACGAAGGCGGACGTGGACCGCATGGCCAACGGGCTCATCAAGCTTGCGCAGGAGGACCCCTCGTTCCACTTCTCGCGCGACGAAGAAACCAACCAGACGGTCATTGAGGGCATGGGCGAGCTGCACTTGGAGATCATCGTCGACCGCCTCAAGCGCGAGTTCAAGGTGCGCTGCAGCCGCCGCAAGCTCGGCCCGCGGCACGGCACCACCATTGTGGCAGCTCTCTCAATACTTGGTTCAGGCAACGCCATTCTGACTTCTTCTTATCAGTGGACGTTCCAATCTTGATGTAGGTCTTTCAACTTTCAGTCGGGTTCCCATGATGCACAGTCACTTTCTAGCTCGGACATACAAATTCCTTCAATTGGCCCTTAAATCGCCAACTGGGGGTCCTTGCAGGTGGAGGCCAACGTGGGCGCACCGCAGGTGAATTACCGTGAGAGCATCTCAAAACAGGTCACCGTCAAGTACACGCATAAGAAACAGTCAGGCGGCCAGGGTCAGTTTGCGGAGGTGGAGATCCGCTTCGAGCCGCTTGAGGCTGGCAGCGGATACGAGTTCAAGTCCGAGATCAAGGGTGGTACAGTGCCCAAGGAATACGTTCCTGGCGTTGTTAAGGTCAGTCAGTTGCCCTCCTTCCCCAACAGTGGACCCTGACGCAACACCTGCTCGCGGTGCAGCAGAGGCGAAGGCAAGCTTGCAGAGTGGCATCAGGGCAGATGGAACGGCCCTCAACTTATGCTCGATATGAATCATGTGTTACGCTTGTTATTGACAAACCCTTGGATGAGTGCTGGGCAGGGCTTGGAGGAGTGCATGTCGAATGGTGTGCTGGCGGGTTACCCAGTCGTGGACGTGCGCGCGACACTCACCGACGGATCGTACCACGAAGTGGACTCAAGCGTGCTTGCCTTCCAGCTGGCAGCGCGCGGCGCTTTCAAGGACGGCGTCTCCCGTGCCGGCCCTAAGCTCCTCGAGCCCATCATGAAGGTAAGCCTTTTCTGCCGGCTGTCTGCATCTGTAAGCTAGTTGTATAGGACAGTTTTGCAGTTTAAATTGGTTATAGATTGGTTTGGTGTTCAATTTTTGTCACCACCCAAGGTCCTTCACCTTAAACCCGTGGATAAATGTCGAAGCATTCCTCCCGGTGCAAGCTTAAACCAGGGTGGGGACGCACGGTTCAGGTGCTTGGTATGTGTAGGGTCAGTCCAGCTGTCACGGTGCTGTTTGAAATTCACATGCTAGCCACTCCGAGGAAGTAGGCAGTACAATGGTGCAAAGGAGAATCAAGTCGTGGACATATGGCAAAGACTAGTGAAATCAGCACTCAGGGTGCAGGGTGCGAGCTTATAGAAGATTCAGATATCAGTCACTTGGTATGTTAGTGTCAAGATTGTTGTTGATGTTAATGTGCTGTCTTGGGTTTACATGCTAGCCATTTGAGGTCGTAGACACAGGTTCTGCCATGAATAAATGTAGGAGCTGGCGAGCATCTTGCTGCCGTCCACAGTGCTTGCCAGGGCGTGTGGCTGGACTCTTGGGGCTTAAAGAAATGTGCACTTTCGTAATCTGCTTATAGTGCCTGAGACAGCTGAGACAGGCCTCTAAGTCTTCTGCCACCTCATCTTGGCCTCCAAGTCTGAGAGTTAGGGACTGGGACTCACAATTAGACTTCAGCATATCACCTCCATCTTGCGTTGTCTTATGGTGTTGAGGAGGCGAGTATCAGCCGCTGACTGGGTGCAGTGGCGCAGGTGGAGGTAGTCACACCTGAGGACCACATGGGCGATGTGATTGGCGACCTCAATTCACGCCGTGGTCAAATTGAGAGCTTTGGCGACAAGCCCGGCGGCATGAAGGTGCTTGCAAGGCAGATTCTCTGAGTGCTGTGTGGTTGTCAGGGCTCGGTTTTGATGAGCGGCTATGTCATTGCTGTGCTCACAAGCATCATCATCATTTGCAGATCAGCCTGCCTAGGCGCGGAATTAGGACTCCCTTGTCACAGCCTAGGAGCTTAAGAATGGCGCTGACTGCCTGCATGCTGCATGCTGCGTTGTTGCCCCAGGTGGTGGACGGACTTGTGCCGCTGTCTGAGATGTTCAACTATGTGAGCAACCTGCGGGGCATGACCAAGGGCCGCGCGCAGTACACGATGCAGCTTGCCAAATTTGACGTCGTGCCGCAGCACATTCAGACCCAAATTACTGCCAGCCGCTCTGCCAGCGCCACGGCTGCCTAGGTACCTAACCACTTCATTGACAGTCCCACCACTTTTGCGGTGCCATACACACAATGTCCATGAGTTGAGTCCCCAGCCTGGGTGCCTGGGAAAAAACGCCGACATTGAGTGGATATGCCAGGTGGTTATCTGGGGCTGCTTTCAGTTTACCCATTTATGGCACCGCCAATTCTAGCGCCGCTGAGCTCTCAGCAGGCTTGGTGGTGCTGCCAGCAACACTCAGATGCTGTGACCCAGTAGGAGCAAGCATCCGGTAGATTGAAGATTGATGAGATTAACTATGTGTAGCCTAGGGTTTACTTTTAAGCATCTCCTTCACATATGCAGCAGTCATGAAAAGCGTCAGGCTCTCTAGCTACTCGCTAGCTGTGTGTGCTGGTGTGCCAAGCGATTGGAAGTTGAATGCTGCGCACAATTGCAGCACAACTGCGGTTACGCTCCCATGCTCTTCTGTGAAGGAGAGTGAGGTGCGCAGGAGCTTCCTCTTACGTTTGTCGATGCTGGAAGTCGACATGCTATTCTTGTGCTGTATTATGGGTGAAGGGGTTTAAGAAGAAGAAGGGGTTTAACCTAAGGGGTTAAACTAAACCCCTTCTTGTCGAGGAGCGGTATGGCACAGGAGCATTATGTCGCTTTGAATAAATGTGGACTGCAAGGAGGCACCTATCAAGGAATGTCTTAAGCCGGCAAGGCTAACCCGGGACTACAGAAACAAGCTGTCAGCAAGATGCTCTGAACATGCCCTAGCCGGTGGCATGCCTCAGCAAGGGCAAGTGCAACCGGTCGAGCTGATTTGCTTACTTTGACTTGGCATGCACGCTCCTTGCTGACAGTTGTTTTATGTATTTCTTCTCGTCTTTTGACAGCAACTGTTTTAACTTCTCCGGCTTTTCTCACAGCTATTTTCTTTCATAAGAGCCCGAGTTTGATTGGAGTGGATGTTGCAAGGTCGGTTGCAAGGTCAAGGGGATCCTCACGTGTGAGTTTGACTGATGCAGATAAGGACTGGCCATGGGTCCATTTAAACTAGTGGACACACCCAGGAATACCACCAGTAGTGGGCTTGATGTGGTGCCAACAATGCTGCACAACGAGCACAGACGCCATTGATTGATGTCAGTCGGCTTGCTGCCTGAGACGTACCTCCGCCGGGCCTTTCACCTTGCACGGTTCCACAATATCAGTCACTGATTACATGCCAGACATGACATGATGTGGCACCCATCGTAGCTCACACACCAGGGTGGCCGAGTATCCTTGCTCTGGAAGAGAATGCGCGCGGTGCGAATGAGATGAAAGCGAGGCCCATGCAAGCCAATACATTGTTCAGACGAAAACTAGTGCAAAGAAATTGCGGGCTTGCCAACACATCCTATGTCCACTTCTGGACCTGCTAGAGTGCGGCAGCAGCAGTGGCAGGAGGGATGGCGGGGGTGGGAAGGAGGATCGAAAGTGCCTAGGGGGCCTCTTCTACCTGTCCTGCGTCCACTTCTGGAGCTGCTAGAGGAGTGGAAAGAACTGTTGCAGCCACGTTTGGAGTGTCACGGAGCCCAAGAAGGGTGTGGAGTCAGGCCTACAGGGATGCGCGAGTGCTTCATGCTGTGAGCAAACGTAAGGAGGCCTATGATGTAATTAGATCAAAAGACCTACCGAGAAAGCCAAACCAACCCAAATAGAAGCACCATAAGAGTATTCTTTTATTACTAGTGGTTTCAGCCAACCGTGACGCATGATGCCGGAGCTATAAGGCAAGGCCAGAATTCTGGGCGCTGGGCAGTGCGCATCCATGAGCACTGCCGCGTGACCCGGAAGCTCCCCCAGCTGCCGTCTCCTGGTGAATGGTCCACAGCAACTGAGACGCCGCCTGCCGCAGCAGCGCCCATGTCGCCGCACAGGGCTCGCTGCGGCGGCGGCGGCGGCGGCGGCGGATGCGGTGCGTATGCGGCGGCGGCGTCGGCCAGCCAGCCAGCCTACCGACAGCCTCTGCCCGCTATTCCCTTACTCGCTGTTTGCTATTCCCGAAAGCGCTATTCTCGGGGGCGGCGGGTCCCGCCAGCCCGGCGTCGGGGCCGACGGAGAGGGGGCATCGTCGGAGAGGCCCCCAGCCCGACGCACGTGCCCTGGCCGCCCCGACAGCCCCCGGGCCTTTTGGGATCGGCGGCCAATGGGAGTCTCGCCGTCCCCAGATCGATCGATGCCCCTTTCGGAACATCGGCAGCGTCTCGCGCCGATGGGAACTGCTCGGAGCAGTGCCCGCCCCACCTGAGGACCAATGCCGGGAGAGCCCTCGCTGCTGCCTCTGGCTCTGTCCAGGGGACCCACTTCCAGGACCCTAGCCTCTCTGATTTGCGGCTGCTTAGCAGGGGTTACTGAGTAATTTGTAGCTGCTTTCTTTCTTTGTGTGCTTTGGTTTCTTAGCGCTTCCTCTGGCTTCTTTGGAGGGGCTCACTTCCTTGCTTCCTTTGGAAGCTTGGAGATTTAATGAGCACACACTCGCAGCAGTCATGGAGTGTATCTCCGTGCAATGACAAGCCGGCCCCCTCCTCGCACACGCGCGCCCGCCCGCCCCCGCCTGTGTTGATGGTCCCATAGGTAGCGCCATGGATCTCGCCATTACCTGCTTTTTGCACCTTCCACTCAGCCAGTGCTAACATTGGAACAGCCTGTCCTGCGTGGTGTTCGTTCACCGATTTCTCCAGCCCTTGTCTTCTTTGGGCTGGAATCTCACAGCCCTCGCCACCCCTCCTTTCTCAGAGCTTCTTGCTGCTCGTTCTTTTGTGACCATGCCTTATGCTCATGATCCCTGACTAACAACTCATCTGAAGTATAACCAACCAAGGTGGTCATGAGTACACTCCATCCAACGTAATTTGACTGCTTGAAGGTCGTGCAGATCTACTAAGCAAGAAACTGCCGACTTTTGCTACATTTCTCAAGTTCCCTCGAACTCAAGTTGCCTGATGCTTTGGCCTCTACGGAGAAGCGTTCTCTTCTTACTTGAGACAAAACAATGCTGGCCAATGACTGTCCTCTAAGGGCTGATTACAGAAAGTCTATCTATCACCATCAGACCGAAGTCACACTGCTCCAGCTCTCCTTTTGGCCTCCTCTAGAAACTCAAAGAAGCTGCCATACTTGGGCTTCCAGCCAAGAGCAGCGCGTGTCTTGTCATTGCACATCCGTTTCCCAAGTGGCCCATCCGTGGCTGCGAGGAAGTCAAGCTTCACACATCAGATAACAGGCAGCACTCGAGAGCTTGTACGCCTCATTCTGCAAACAGGCCCACCATCACATGCAAAATGGTCTCAGCCTGAGCCGGCAACTGACACCAAAAGTTACGGGCTCCTAAGAACCCCACCAGTGAAGCCTGTAAACGAGCCCTCAAACAACCCGCTTCCGGTGGTTGCGTCCATCAGCTCTTGCCTGGTAATGACCACCACGGGGAGCTACCATTAGTACAATTTTGCACGCTGTTTTCAAGGATCAACACTGGGTGAAGCAGGGAGTCGATTCACTGTTGAAACTCGGGCACCAATCAACAGTCAGCTGAACAGAGGGCTTGAGGATGCTTGTTAAAAATATTCAATGGAGGGGCAGCTGCCCACATACATTATGCCACACTGAAGGGAGGCTCACCTTGATAGTGGGGTGTTGTCGCAGCTCATGAAGACCGTGCCCCTTGCATCGCTCCTGAGGATGGCAACGCATAGCGATGCTGCGTCCTGCTAGGAAGATACTAAATCAGCAGTACTATTTGCTGTGGCGATGCAGGCTAGGATAGTAGCTCATCCATGTGAGAGCAGGTATAGTAAGCAAGCCCGGGAACTGACAGTGAGAATGGCAACTCTTGACGTACTGTGCAGCATCACCATCCCCAAAAATGGCCGAGCGTGTCACCTCATAATGGATGAGGTTGAGAAGGTGGTCGGGCCGTGAGTCCACTGACCCCTTCTTCAGCCAGAAGGTGTGCGGCCCACGCTCCAGAGTGTGCTCTGAGCAAGTCAAGGATGCAACACCTTACGATGCACTGACCTTCAAACGGTAATGACATCCCATGACAGAGCAGCCCATGATGCCAACGACCTTGCGAAGACTGTGCTGCGGATATGTATAGGCCGGCAAAGCGGACAACGTTGCCCCCCACCTTCAGCACCTCCTCCTCCGCCAGCAGCAGCCTGTCAAGGCGCGGCGTCATGCCCAGGGACGCCACAGGCGCATCCTGGAAAAGGCGGTCGCTGAACAATGTCAGCTTGGTATATGCAGAATGCCACACTAGCCTGGTACCACAGGTACAGCGGGACAAGGTCGGACTAGGATGACAATGTGACTATGCTTCATCTATAAACTTAACCAAGCCATGACTCTTTGAGGCTCACCTCGTGGCAGGGGCCGTTATCAGCTCCGGTGTACAGGCCGCTGCTGGATGTGAAGAGGAGCGAGCCCGCTCCACTCCACCGCCCGATGGCAGCGCTGCAGGCTCAGAGCAAGGACCAAGCATTTAGTCCCAATGTTACCAGCAGATTGCATTATGTCACTGATCGCTGTGGGTGAAGGAACTGAGAACAGTAAGGAGCTGCTCGAGCAGTGTCGGGTCAGAAGCAATCCTCGCCGTATGCCGTGCATTACAATAGCTCAACCACGTTCTGGTGCAGTTTGCAAAACAATTATATCGTTATGATTTTAGCAGGACAAACAAATTGAGACTTCTGATGCTCATGCCTATCCCATGCTGGCTGACTCGTGCTCAGTCAAAATCCAATGACTTCTGCAGCCAGCACTGTCGTCAACACGCACAATACAAGCGCAAAAGTCGAGCTGCAAAGTCAATCTAAGGTTGGTCCCAACTGGCAGATGATTCCAGCTGCCTTCCCATGACTTACCGCACTTCAGCTGGATAGTCATCGCTGCCTGAGGGCGGGGCGCAGAAGATGGCGTTGGGGAAGGCGATCGGGCGCGCCGCCAAGCACTCCTCGACGACCGGCAGGACGCCCAGCGCGCGGAGCTCGTCGGGGCGGCCCGCCGTGCGGGTCTGGCCCACCGCACGGCTCTCCGGGTGGCTCTGCCGGCGCCCACAAAGCGAGTCTGAAATAGGTGGCCTATACATGAACCCTGACCACAAACTCACCCCAAACTCTGAACCCAAACCTAAACCCTGATCTCTGAAGCTGCCGCAAAGGACTCGTACACGCTAAACCATCATTCTGACGGTGATCCTGAACCTGGGCGCTCTACATGTGAAACCCTTATCCTCATTGGGACCTGAGCCTTGTGGACTCCATGAGTCTGGCTTGGCTCGTCGCTCCACGAGAAGGGACGCGAGCCCCCATTGCCACGACCTCGCGAGACGTGCTCACAAGGGCCGTGCCGCGCGACGGGCTCACCTGGAGCCACAGCTGGGCGACGAGCGAGCCGAGCACGCCGGCGCCGACGACCAGGAGGTCCTTGCCGCCGGCCTCGAAGCCGGCGAGCGTCCCGGCCGCCGTCGTCGCCGCCATGGCTGCAGAAAGCGGGCCGCTGACGCATTCTCAGCACGGAGACTCGAGCCCCAGCGCGTCGTCGGCTGCCAGGCCGCGGCCGGCACCGACGGCGTGGGCGTCGCCCAAGCCGCCGCCGACCTGAGCGCGCCGCGGCGGCGCTGGGAG
>WELB01000048.1:572733-596372 GCA_009602725.1 Spirogloea muscicola
TTTTTTTTTTTTTTTTTTTTTTTTTTTTTTTTTTTTTTTTTTTTTTTTTTTTTTTTTTTTTTTTTTTTTTTTTTTTTTTTTTTTTTTTTTTTTTTTTTTTTTTTTTTTTTTTTTTTTTTTTTTGGTGGTGCTGAGGACGGCCGAGCCGGCGGGGTACTACCCCGCCGCCGCGCCCGCCGCCGCCGCCGCCGCGGGCTACGACCTGCTCATGGCGCCGGGCCTGGCGGCGGACGTCCCGCTGCCGTACGCGTCGTGGGCGGAGTTCGACCTCCTGGCGCCGCCGCGCCAGCCCAAGGACGCAGCGCTAGCCCCCGCCGCCGCCTTCGTGAGCAACTGCAACGCCGCCAACTGGCGCCTCCAGGCGCTGGACGCGCTGGCCGCCGCCGGCCTGGCCTTCGACTCCTACGGGCGCTGCCGGCACAACGTGGGCGACGCCGACGGCTCCGACAAGCGCGGCGTCCTCTCCCGCTACAAGTTCTCGTTCGCCTTCGAGAACTCCTGCGAGGAAGTTCGCGGCCGATGCCTTCCCAAACCCTGAACCCCAAAGCCCCAAACCCACAACCCTGAATCCTCCGGCCGTAGAGTCTTTCATCGTCAACCCTGAGTTTGTCAATGTTGATCCCTTGACCGTGAACACTGAAACGTGAACGTTGAACCACGACTTTCAACCTGACTGTCAGAGCAATGCTGAGCTAACTGAGTCCAATCCTCTGCTCGCATTCAGTCTAGACCTCGTGCCTGCGCTCAAGCACTCAGCAATACCGGAACCCTTAAGTACATGGCCTCCTCCCTGGTCTCCACTAGTCGAGCCTGCGGAGCGCACCAACAAGCAGCAGCTCATCGGTCCTGGCCAGTGTCTCGCAGGCAGCTGCTGCGGCAGCTGAGCCTCGCCACCCCGTGCTCGGCCCACCGGCCTCGCCGCCGCCGCCGCTGCGCAGGGGTACGTGACGGAGAAGTTTTACCACTCGCTGGAGGCGGGCACGGTGCCGGTCGTGCTGGGCGCCCCCGACATCCTGGACTTTGCGCCCAGCAACAACTCGGTCATCGTCTACCGCTCTCTGAATGACACGCGCGCTGTGGTTGAGGCCATCACACGCCTCTCCAAAGATGAGGTGAGATCTCCCAACACATGAGGTGTTGATCTGCAAATTCGGAGTGGTGACCTCAAAGTTCGACATGAGCACCCTTCATATGTCTTGGAGCATTGTGCGGGGCACACATTGTTGTCATCCCACCCAGCCATACTGATGGCAATATAAGCAGGGCAGCTTCATGCGCACATTCTCAGAATAACATGTCAATAGTTGGGCACTTAATAAAATTACCAGTCTATGAAAAGGAGGTCTGCGGGCGCGGCATGCTATGGCCAGTGTCGCTTGTAAGGTTCATATTGAGCCCCAGCTTATTCCCACCAAGCTCGGGCGCGTGCTTTGCCTCAACCGTGAGCCAGGATGCATACTGGAGGATGCTGGAGTGGAAGCGCACGGGGCCGTCAGACTCTTTCAAGGCCATCGCTGACATCTCTGCCGTGCACTCCACCTGCCGCCTCTGCATCCTTCTCGCCACGCGCATCCAGGTCACACCTCAGCTTATATCAGATTGGCAGTTTTACCTTGTCGCAAAGTCAGTACTCGGAAGGTTCTTGAAGCAAGGAGCAAGACTTGATCTGGTCAAATTCCAGCATGATCTGCTGTAGACTTGTCAATCTCGAGCATGACCTGGACAGAAGAGTGTTATTGCAGGAGCGAGAGAAGCTGCAACTTGCGCCCAAGCGACCCTGCCGGTGCCGGGAGTCGTGGGCCAAGGGGATCCTGTACCACGTCCGTGTGCGCGAACACATGCGGTTCTCTTTCAGAGACTTCTTTGTCTACCTGGAGGGCCTCACGCTCAGGTCGTTTTGCGCCAAAGTCACCCGTACATTCGGCGCGTACACGTACCAGCCCATCTGGCACAATGTGCGACCTGGCGCTCTTAAGAGTCAGGGACCTCTCAAAGTGTTCCGCATCTATCCGGCACACGCCACCCAGAAGGCGGCCCTCTTTGGCAATGCATCCTTTCGGACGAGCTCGCAGTTGCGGCATTACCTTGAAATAACGCCATGTCCTCGGCTGGAGGTCATTTTTGTGTAAAGAGTGTCACATGCTCCTCTGATGCAGCTCAAAGTTTGCATGCCAGTCGCTGAGTCATGCTACACGGATGCATGAGTCAACCACACTGGCACGTTGATGTGATGGTTGAGCATGGAGAAAGCTCTGCATTTAAGACTGCGGCGCTTGACCTGGAGTTCCTGGCGCGCTGGGCGAGGACAGTGCGCGGGCCGCCTCGGTCACCTAAATAAGAATTCTCTTGGTTGAGAAGTCGCCCGGAGGGTGGACCCGGTGACTTCGATGCGCCTCGTTCTCCGATGTTTCGACCTGCACGTCACATGTTTCCAAAGTACATTAGGCCACAAGCTTCCCGCCCACTCTTGCGGCCACCATCCAGAAGGCAGACACTTTCGGCTCCCTTTGTGGTGGCCACCATCCCCAACCCTGCCAACGACGCTGGCTAACAACTGCAGTGGCCACTGCTGGCAAGGACTTTGCTAGTAAGTAGGGACTGCCTGAGCATTGCCTAAAATGCTGCAGTGAAGCACATTGAGGCATTCTATGAACTGATGCCCGGGAGGGTCAGGCGAGAAGAATAAGCAACCCTTTAAACTGACATAATAAGAGAGCTGATGGGAATCTGCCCTTTAGGCTACTAAGGAACAGCCGTCTGAACTCAGGCTGGCCATTGTCCTCACAGCACCCATCCTCATGACCATAAATATATTATCTACAATTAATAAGTAAGAAGCAGCTCAGGGGACAAAGTAGGCTTTGCCCATCCAGCTCTGAAATAGGCAAGTGTACTTTCCATACCTCCACATGGCTTCTACGCCTGCTAGTCAGCAGAATAAGGCGACAACTGCAACTATTAGCGCCACTACGCTTGAGATACATTGTGCATCACTGATAAGTTGACTAGATCATCATGCTGCGCAGAACCTCCTAATTGATTGAGGTACTCCCACGCGCTTGTCCCATCCTCCACATCATGAGCATCCCGGAACCGACTCCGTGTCCGGCATGTCAGGGTGACTGAGGCGATAGGCCTTCATGGCAGCCTTGTAGTCATTCCAGGCAGGAGCAGCCACCTGTGCCCAATTGCCCTTCTCATCCTCGCCGAGAGCCTGTTGATGTGGTCAGCCCCACAGGCTGTCAATGTTCAGCCCGATTCATAGATCAGACAGACTTTTCTCAATTGCACGTGGGCCCGAGCCGGGGTGTATGTACCTGCCACTTATTTGAGATGATGCCAGTTGCCTCTTGAAGGGACAGCTTTGCCCCGCCACCAGCAGCAAGCTCTTGACGCACCGAGTTACTATCATGCAGGAGCAACATGCACAGGTCAAGCTGCTGGTGCACCAATATGCAGGCGCGTGCATATCAGCCATACTTTGTCAAGCACAACGAATTGTGTAAGTCAAACTGATACATTAGAAGAGCGTGTTGACAGTAGGAGCTTTTATGGAAGTATATGCTGGAGTAAGCAAGCACCTAACAGCTAGCCTACAGGATTGCTTCTCTATGTCTTGGACCTGAAGAGGGTGTAGCCGGTGGGCGGGCGCTTTGGCATGTCAGGTACCCGGGATGCCACCTTGGACTGCTTGGGTACCGAAAGCTTGGCAAGCTGCACAATGAGCTAATCAGACCCATCACATAGCTAAGCCATTCATGGCTGGACCTCTTTACCTGTTGGCTCCCTACTCGTGTCAATTTGCATCGATACTTCCCAAACTTCACTGAGTTCCTGTCTGAGAGTACTTTGTTGATGTCTGTTGATGTCACATAAAGCTCTTACCTTTGTGGCCTTTGCAGTGACCTTTGCAAGCTCCTCGTCTTCACGGCAAATCATCTGGCGTGCTTCCTCTTGATCCTTTGCTAGTGCAGCATTGGCCAGGGCCTTGATAGCCTCCAGCTCCTGACAGGCATACACAGGGCATTGTGATCCACCTCCATGCTATCTACAGTTTTTCGCGAATGTCAAACAGGGTTGATACTGAGAAGGTTGTCTATACTTGAGTTGTGCATGTCTCGCCTGGCAATGAAGGATATAGTGAAAGGGCCTCACCTGCTGCTTTTGAAGCTTGTAGACCACCATCTCCTCTGCGTATCGCGCACGATCGGCAGCAGCTACCTATGTACAGTAAATTGCTTGTTTTGGAGAAGGCTGAGAACAACTGCATACACTGACCCCCATTATGACTTGACATAATCCACAAATGATGTTGCAAGGTACCTCTTCGTATGGAGCCTTCTGCTTCTCTGACAGCAGGTTCCATTCTTCACCAAGCTTCTTGCCCGCCTGTCATTCAGATTCAATTAGGGGATTGAGATATGTGATAAGCAACACAGGCAGGAAAAGTATGCTGAGGTGAAGATGCAAGGTGGAAACCCCATACAAGTTCACCGTTCTAGGAGCATCAAAATGTATCACCCATGTACAGACCTCGGGCACTGTCAAGCTGATGCCTTCGCTAGCCAAAAGAGTACGTCGCTGCTTGCAGTACTCAAAGAAGGCAGTCACTGGCGCCTTGGGTTTGGTGTCATCTTTCTCCTTCCTGCAACCACAGTCCTCAGTGTCCATCAAGTACACCAAGCAACTGCGGATAAGGCAGTCACCCAGCATAGGGCAGCTAGTGATGGACAGCTTTGACTCACTTCTTAGGCTTGCCTTCTATTTCCTGGGTTTCCTGTGACAAGCAGCACAGGGAGGTATTAGAGGTCACTAGCATGAGACATGAGTTGGGTGCAATTGGTCTTGGCGTCCCTAACACCTTATAGTGGGCTAACATCAACAAAGTCAGTGTTTCTGAGCAGTTTGCAGTCACTGACGATTGTACTTACAAGTTGGTGCAGCTCGAATTGCCTTAGGAGATCCATGGCAGCTTCAGCCCGCTTCTCCTCCTTGAGCTTTGTTAGGGCATCAGTCTCACGCTTTTTTGAGGCGATATTCTGGATTCCAACAAGCATTGAGAGCTTAAACAGCGTTAATCCTTGAAGCCACCACAGCCCGACATACTAGCTTCTCTATTCAAAGAAGGATGAAGGCATGTCACCATTGTTGATGAAGAGGAGCCGATTAGTGCACGTTCGTCTGCTGATTTCGTCAGCAATCACATGTAGGACCATCAACCTCAATGCAGTGCTAAGCAGCTCACCTTTTCGTATTCCTCCTTGGCTGTCTTGTATTTGGAAGACTCAATGTCGGCTGCGGCTACATACGGCAGTTTCTCCTTCTCACTCACTGCTTTCCATGCCTCTCCAAGAGCAGCCGACAGCTCACCGAAAGTTGCATTCGGGTGTTTCTTGGAGATCTGCCAGGTACAGAGTAAAAGGTGAGACAGAATTTGTGTGCATAAATTTCCACACACAACTTGGATGACTTCAACTATGACTGAGCTTATCTGAAGCAAGGCAGCTGCAAAAGTGAAGAATGTCAAGCAGACCAACAGCTGCGTCTTTGAGCTTGTGCAAGACTTAACTTGCATAATTTCCTTGGAGAATTGTGTTACTCCAACACATTGGCAGAGTCAGCTGCCAGGAATATGAGATTGGAGGAATAGGTGACAAAGCAAATGCAGCCGAGATCACCTCGCCACGATGGTCATTGCACCACAGAAGGAATGTCGAAGCGGGGGGCTTGGGCTTGTTGGGGTCCCTTCTTTCCTTCTTGCCATCTGGCTCTGCTGTGGCTTGCCGCATGATATCCTGCACAGTAGGATCTGCAACTCATGCCTTTGGCTGGTCTTGGACCACAGTTGCTCGGAAACAAGATCGACTCTGTTAGCTGGATTAATTAAGTGTAGTACCAATGCGATGTGCCAGCTTTATTTAACCATGTTCGTTGTTAAACACAGCTCCTGGCAGATTATTCATCGGCCCCCTCAGCAAAGGAATGCCCATTATTGAAGCTGCCAACTGTGCACCTTCATTCAGTCTTCTTACGATCTCGAGAGCAGCCAGTAGCACCTGCTTACCAGCTTCGGAGCGAAGACCTTGGTCTTCTGGAGGTCCTTCACCTTGCCAGCGAGCTTCTTTGCCTCCTCCGCCTTCTGCAACAGCGAAGCCTCTCTCTCCTGCAGCAGCGTCTCAGCATGTCGCTTCTCCAGGGAGACCTTCTCCAGCGCCATGGTCATGGAAGCCAGTTCATTCTCCAGGGCCAAGTTGCGCTCCGCCAGCACCGCAGGCTCCGGCACGGCAGCGGCGGCGGCTGCGGCGGCGGCGGCAGCTCCAGCTGCAGCATGTCTCTTTGCGCGCGACGGCGCAGCAACGCCGGCGTTCTCCGACGGCTCGTGCCTGGCGGCGCGGTCGGCGCGCGGCATGGCGGCGGCGGCGACGGCGGCGGCGGCGGCGGCGGCGGCGGCGGCGGCGGCAAGCGCGTCCACGGTGAGGGGGGTGTCAGTCTCCACCTTACCTCCCCTCTCCCCTGGAACACCTCAAAGCCCTTACCCGGCTCTCGCCCGGAGCGACACCTCCCTCCTCCCCTCTGCGTTTCAAGAGCTCCTTGACCGTTGGAGATTTGAACCCGCTACCGGTCAGTCAAATGGACGGGCTGACCCGCGGCCACTGGATCTGCCCGCCGTGCAGGGCCTGTATTTGTTCATGGACTGATCTTTTTGTCGAAACAAAACTGGACAAATCAGCTGAGAGACTATGCTGTGCTGCCGCGCAGCTGGGAGACGGAAAGTATTGGCTGCCCTCGCTGGCCCCTGCCGGCTCGGCAATCCAGCCAGAATGAAGAAGAACAATAGCCAGAATAGCTGTGTGCTTTTGGCGCTTTTCGGCTCTTTGGACCTTGCTCTTATTTCTTTGGGCTGGCTTTCACATCTCCCGCCCCCTCCTTTTGAGAAGAGCTCACTACTGCGAGCAGCGTCGCCTCGATCCAGGCCGCGACCCAGAGTCTGGGCCAAATCACAAAGCGCGTCGTGGCTATGATTACCTTTTTTAAGGTAAACATTGCTCAGGTGAGAGTATCTGATGTGACTGCGAGTGGCTGCGAGCAGCCAAGGAGCACTTGCACTTGCTTCATCAGCTTATGAGCTGGGCGTGGACCCATACATTGATACTCTAGCGCAAGAGAGATAGCCTGAGTAAGAGGGATAGGGCGTGCGGTGCACATGGAAGGAGAGGGACGCCAAGCGAAGCGACTACACTATTCGTGCTGATGGCGAATGAAGTGACAACCAATGAGTTTACAAGTAAAGGAAGCTCTGGATGAAGAGGGGCGAAGGAAGCATGTCGCCCAGTGCAGCGAGGCTTAAGTACCCACGAGTGCGCACATACAGGTCAGACAAGCTAAGCATGGGAACCGGTGCTTTTATGGCGGACCAAAGGCAGCAAAACCGATGTAAGCAGCACAAGATTGCAGAGTCTAGCGAGTGAAAGCTTCAGCATAACACTTATGCATGCAGTGTCAGGTGCAAGATCTGCACATGAGGATGAAAATTCGAAGCTGACCGACTGTGTCTCACTGCTAAGGACACCTGCATTCTCGACTGGCCATTCCTCATACGACGCAACGGTTTGACAAGGTATTGCGGAGGATTTTCTTTGTCGTGAATTTCATCAGCAAGCAAAGATGCAAGAAAAGGCACTCTCAACAGGAACTCCAGCGAGGTGGTGATTAAGAAGGCCGAGCAAAGAGAGCACATTGAAATTAGCTGAACGACAAAGCTGCAGGCGTCAGCACTCCAAAGAGCAAGAAAGATCCAGATTCACCTCCAAAGTCAACTTTGACCGAAGAAGTGGACAACAAGGCAAAGGGGAAGATTAGGATCTTTGCATTGAGATGGTGGCCGTAGAAGACCCGTGAGACATGGATAAGGGGTCGGGCATCGATAATGGGGAAAGGACGCCTTCAGCCAAGCGAGGAGCGGCTCCTCAGCAGGACCTGCACGAGGGGATGTAAGAAAATGAGCCCTTCACTAGTTCTTTCCTTGGTCAATGCCTCTTAGGCTGGCCATCCACTGCCACATCTCCGTTCTCAGAGTGACATCTCTGTTTTCAGAGTGACTTCGCCTTGCAACGTCAAAAGAATAGCAGCCAGTGGACCCTTGCTTAGACTAGTGGGAGCAAGCCAGCACATGGCCAGCCAAAGTGTGCACAAAAGGTGGCGAATGACAGATGCGCCAGCGAGGCAGAGATGGCCTACTCAGGTGACGAGCAGCAAGCGATATGCTGGCAACAGAAGCTCCTACTGATTGAGGCGATGGCTCTATAAGGAGAAGAAGAAAGGCCAGCCCCAAGAGTTAGACAATGTCAAAAGAGCAACTGCACTTTGGAGGGACAAGTTACTCAAACTATGTGGCTACTACTACGTGGTGATAGGGAACTACGTAGTAGTAGAGAACAGTACTAGCCAGCTAGCTCCGCGGGGGACGCTGTGAGGCCGCAAAATGCCACTCCGGGCAGCTCTCAAGGGCCGCCATTGGCCCACACATCTCATTACGCCTTCACTGTGCGCTAAGCAGTTCAGCCTATGTTGTTCCTTGGCTGCCACAGGCAGGAGCCCGGGCGAGGCCGGGCAGGCCGGAAAAAGCTCCTTCCGGGCAGCCCTTGTCTCGGCACTCCCTTGGATCTGATCACGCGAACGCTGCAGCCCCCCCGCCGCCGCCGAGCCACACAACGGCGGCGGTGGCGGCGGCGGCGGCGTCAGCGAGGCAACGACGGCAACCCAGCTTCTGCGATCATACATGGCAGCGCTAGGCGTGCTCCCGGCTGTGCTTCCTGTCCTGCTGTTGTCCTTGCTCCTGGCGGCAACAGCAGATGATCAGCCTGGTGCTGGGGGCCAGGTGCGGCGGCCCGTTGCGCCGGCCCTCAGCCGCCTTGCTCCTCGGCAAAAGCGCAGCCTGCAGCAAAGCGGCTTTGTGCGCATCCACTCTGTCAGGCGTACGATGTTCAGCCTGAAGGGAAGGACTCACTACGCAGTCGGTCAGTGATGACCTGACCTGTCATCCTTGGGCCAAGCTCCAAGTGATCATTGCTGTGTCACTGTCAGTTGGTGCGGCCAATGCATTTTGGGAATATCTGATCGATTTTGTCACTCTCAATCGTCTCCGGAGATGTCATGTATAAACATGACCTTAATACAACACAGTACGGGATCTGTGGCCCTCAGGGCAGCTGGCCAGCAACTTCTTGTTAAACTTATCTGTATGTAGTGGTTAAAGTGACGATTAATCCACGATCATCAGTATCCAATGGGGCTTAAGGTGGCCAGTTCTAATTCCTGCAGGCACAAACTACTGGGAAGGAGTATGGCTGGCGATGGAAGAAGATGATGGTGGTAATCGCACCCGGCTTGCCAACGATCTGGACCTGCTTGCTCGCCTCGGCTTCAAAAATGTCCGGCTTATGGCTGCAACTGAGGGACCTGATAACTCCCCGTATCGGTGGACCCCTACGCTCTTTCCCAGGCAAGGAGGCTGAATCGCTGTGCTGAGCTTGAAGCTGCATCGTCTTGGCCAGTGCTTGCTCTGATTGATCAGTGGTTTTAGTTCGGAAGTGTCCTCTTTATCAAGGACAATGACATTCCTCAGTCACTACAAGGCAAGGAGATTCACTACACGCTTATTATTGTACGAAGCATTTGCAAATGTTTCCTGCTAACATGTGCTCAAGTCTACAGGCCAGGATTTGTGAATGAGGCCGTCTTCAAGGGGCTTGACTACATTCTTGTGCAGTTGCGCCAGAGAGTCATGAAGGCAACTCTGGTCCTCAATGACTTCTGGCATGACACAGGGGGCTTTGCGCAGTATGTGAACTGGGTGGACCCAGCATCTGGACCTATCCCTTACCCTCCCTCTTACCCCACCTTCACTGGCAATTGGACGACATTCATCGAGTATAGCGCTCGTTTCTACAATGACAGCAGCATCAGCAAACAATGCCAAACCCTATTCCAGCAACACATGCGTGCAATCATAAATCGAGTCAACCATGTTACAGGACTTCCCTATACACAGGATCCCACAATCTTCTCATGGGAGCTAGCCAACGAGCCCCAGCAGCCTCCGCAACAATGGGTTGACGCAACAGGTAAGACTAGCAAGCTATGACATGAAGTGATGAATTGCATCTGCCGAATAAACACGTGCTTTCCCTGCTGGATGCTGCGCTAAAGAGGCATGCTTGCATCCAGGTACATGCTGGAAATGGCTCCCTCTATCAATTCATAAGTGCCAATCTGCTAATCATAATGTACAATGGCACACTGTTGTAGGTCAATTCATTAAGAGCTTGGATCCCTGTCACCTTGTGACTGCCGGTATGGAGGGAAAGGAGGATGACGAGGGCAGCCTCTTCATCAGGGTCCACAGTAGCCCGTTCATTGACTATGCAACCATCCACCTCTGGGTTGAAAACTGGGGAGTGTACAAACCAAGCAATGACTCAATCGCAAATCTGGAAGCTGCAGTGAAATATGCAACCAAGTACCTGCAACAGCGTGCACAGTACTCGAGGACGACGTTTCAGAAGCCTGTCATTCTAGGTCTGTTGTTGCTCTCTAGTCGAAGCATACTAGGTCTTGCATTGTTGGCAACGAATCGACAGCTTGCAGCTCCCCAAGAATGAAAGACAGTCCACATCTAATCATGAACAACTTACAGATAGACAGTTAGTTGACCATAACAGGTGTGCCTATGGATGTCAACCTGCTTTCTATGATCAGTCTCTGACGCATTACTCACTAATGACAATGCAGAGGAGTACGGCTTTGCGAGAGATACATGTCCACATTGTCAACCTCTTACTAATATCACAATCAGTCGGTACAACCCCGCAGCTCCAGTATCTCACCGCAATGCCTACTTCGACGTGGTCTCTGCCACTGGTGAGTCAGATAATGAGAAAGAAGATTGCATCTCTACCTCCTCATAGGACCAGCTTCATGAGCACATTGCGCCAGTTTGTCGATAGTTATGAAGGTGTCAGAACAACAGCACTCTGCAAGCATAGCTACTTGTTTCTGTAAGTATTGGTGTTCTGGCTTTACCGAAGACTTGATAGATCTTCTTTAGATATTGGCGGCCAGCGTCAAGGTGCATATTGCATGTGCATGGCAGTGGGCGGAGCTGATCCAGTCCATCTGCTTTACTGACATGCTGCTTTGATGCTACAGTCATGCGACTTGTTAAGAACGACTCAATGGCAGGTCAGTTGTTCTGGGCCTGGTCTGGAGAGGGCCGCCCTTCCGATCCTGGGCCCAGGCGGCTTGGCGACCCTCCTCATGAGCCGCCAGGGTGGTACTCGGTGTATGACAAAGACAACAGCACACTCGAGATCCTTTCCCACTATGCAAAGTGCACGCAAGAATTCTTGAGCCAACGGAAGGCATAGGACAACCTCAATCACTTACCAAGCATGCTTTAAACAGTGCAAAATCTGGCAGTCTCATCACCACTTTTGTGATGATACCCTGGCGGTTCAAGCTCAAGAGCCTCCTAAGTACAAGGCAGCCTGTTGGCCATCAACATAGCCTACTCATGAGGGTTATCTCAATCGTCCAAGAATTTCACGACACTGGAGATAATTCATCCCTCTGCATTGTAGTCAAGTGCTCCCAGCAATTGCAAGTTGTGCTTGCCTATGTACCAAATGCAATCTTGCAACCATTGTACACTCATTCACCCAGATATGAGCCCTCCGCATAAGGCCCAGCACCCTTTCAAGTGCGTGTTCTGTGCCGCTATGAAGCACAGGTGCATGCAGGACAGAGTGCAAAAGCATGCCCTTTCTCTCCAGTGTTGCACAGCCCCACCGCGTCTATGCAACTTCACTTTGTCTGGAAGATGTTCTGGATCATGCCGCGAGGAATTTGGTCGGCAGCGTCGTCGAGCGCCGCCACCTCGCCGCTGTTCAGCCGCCAGCCCAGCGCCCCTAAGTTGTCCTTGACCTGCTCCAAGCTCTTAGCACCAGGAATCGGTATGGTGCCCTTCCGCACACACCAGTTCACGGCAACCTGCAGTAACACACTTGATCAGCGACCAAGTAATGTGACAACAATGTGTGCGCACAAAGCCAAGGGCAGGACACAGCAGACGACACGTTCTGTACTGCAAGGTAGATGCTCTCTCAGCACAATTTATGAAGGCCCAACATTTAATAGAGATTGAAGCAGTACATACACACACCAATGGATCATGCATGGACAGTCCACTATGAAGCCATTGTCCTAGCGACATCAAGGGAGTAATGAACCTGGGGGACCGACTTCCCTCGTGCCACCGCAATCTCCTGCATTGTCTGCAAAAGTGGCTTCAGTCCTGGAAGAATCTGCCTGAAGAGCAAGCTCCTGCAGTGGCAGAGGCACAGGAGACAGATGTAAGTGACTTACTGATGAGAAAATGCTGGTGAGCATTCCTACTCGCTCACCAAGCTTTGCTACTTTTGACTTGGCAAAAGGTGAGCTCAATACGTGCTGACATGTTGTTAATCTCAAGACAGTGTGAGCAATATAAGTACATGTCACATGAGCCGTTGCTGGGGGGAAAGCATCCTATGTGTGGCTGCACCATTAAGCAGGGCAACTGGCATATACTGCCTATTGGCCATGGGAGGTGTGCTGAATCTCATGAGTCTGGGAGGCTTACATTCAAGCAGAAGGGTGAGGCTTTAGGCTTAGGAGCAGTTGACTTCCTCATGATGCGCGTACCTAGGCCCCTTGGGCAGCTGATCGCCTCCGTACTTCCCAGTCAGCATGCCCAGCCCAAGGGGGCTGTACGAGATAAGCCGGATGCCAAGGTCGTCACAAATAGCCTTCACATCCATCTGCTCTGGACCACGGCTGATGAGCGAGAACTGGACCTGCACAATTGACGAGGCCATGCATTGGGTATCACTAGTCACAACAGTTGGCGAAGCTCAGGTCCCAAATGACAATACACCTGCCAAAAGCCTGCTTCTAGCACAAATTCTCATCAAATTCCAGCTCCAGCTCTTCCCTGAGTCTCCTTAGCAAAGCTATCTATAATGAATGCTAGGAGACGTGTCACCAACTCATGAATTTGGTAAGAATTGGAGGCCACAGCAAGCAGACCTGTGCCGACGCGAGCGGCACTCCCCTGGCGCGCAGATAATCGTGTATTCGCAGCATCTGCTTAGGCCCGTAATTGCTGACGCCGACTTCCTCAACCAAGCCCTGCTCAGTCGCATGAGAGCAGCTGAGACGACGTACATGCTGCTCTACTCGAACAACGCCTGAGCAATTTAGCAAGACGTGATTGATTCCATATTCAATGCCCTGACATTCACCATGTCAGAATTGCGCGTGCTTCTTCACGGCCATGAAGCTTTGCTAATGTCTGAACGTCTTCGCATGAGAGTGGCTCTTTGTGCTATCAAGACTCTGCGAGAATGACTGAAAGAAATAATGTGTTTCGACTGAGAGACGGCAGCACTTGCTCGTACATAGCGACAAGGCCATCCCAAAGGACGCGCTCCTGGAGCGGTGCATACTTGGCTGCGGACCAGTGGAGCTGACCCACCGCGAGCTTGTCCGCGCCAAGCCGTCTCAGCGAGCCCCTGGCAGTTTTACAGGACTCAGCAGTAAGGCCCAACATTGTAATCGAGTAGCTGTGACATTTTGTTGCCGCTTATCTGCAGATTGTTAGCTGAGGGCATGAGATGAGAGCGACAGAAATGCACAGGAGCAAGACACCGACACACTGACATGCTTGATTACCTGCAAGCTGCCACCATCTGGGCAGTCGTTAGCCGCCAGGGGTAGGCGGCGAACTTGGTTGCCACCCTCACTCGCTGCCGCACTCGCTCCGAGCCTGTGGACCAGGGGCAAGATCAGGGGGCTCGTCACTTGGGTAAACGCCCTAAGAGGAGGACAACTGTGAGCGTGGCAAGAGCGAAAGCAAAGGGGCTCCTGCCCACTTGCTGCAGCTGCAGCTGCTGTCAGGCCTCTGCTGCCGGTGATACTACTCCATGCACTCGTAAACTGGACATTACATCACAGCAGTCTAGCAGCTGGCTTTGGTGCATCACGATGCATCTGAACGCCCAAGAGGCCAGAATCCAGTGAGCAGGTCAAATTGAAGGCCTGTTTGATGGCATATACGCAGAGTGCGTGGACGACAGTTGTGTAATCTCAGGCAAGTGGCTGGCAATGCCGGTGGCTTATGTCCGTTCCAGTGAGACCCAGAAGAAAACTTTCAAACCTTAACAGCTTAGAACCTCCACTTAAGCGCGTGTCCGAGTGCAGACCAAGATGGATTGCCCACCGGGGTACTCGCGGATGAAGCGGCCGAGCAGCAGCTCGGCACGGCCGTTGAGCCGGCCGGTGCCGTACGAGTCGGCGGTGTCGAAGAGGTTGACGCCGGCGGCGACGGCGGCGTCGAAGGCGGCCTGCAGCTCGCCATCCATGGCGGTGCTGTAGCCCCACAGCAGCTGGTTGCCCCACGACCACGTCCCCAAGCCCATGGGCGACACCGCCACGCCGCCCAGCTTCACCTGCCCAGCCGTGCGAGAACGCGTTAGGACTTAAGGGTTCAGGGTTTAGGCTTTGGAATTCAGGATTCAGGGGGTTTAGAGTTTATCTTGTTAAGGTTCAGGTCTTAGAGCTTTAGGGGTTCTGGGTTTTGGGTTTGGAGTCGCGGCGCTGAGGGCCTTCATCCTAGTCCCACGGACTTATGACTGATGAGCTGTTAAGACTCCATCGTGAGAAATCGAGCTCCATGTTCAATTCCCCTCCTCCTGGCCACTTTCTGCAGATCGCCCGGCGCCCCGCCGGCAAGGTCCGCATGAGCGCGCCCGCAGCCGCTCCACGCCGAGCCGGCTCCTCGGCTCGAACCCTGCACCTCACGTGCTAGACCTCAAAGCCGCTGCGCGGGCGGGCGCTCGCCTTCTCCCACGGGTAGAAGGCCGGCCACTCGCGCACGCCCGCCGCCGCCGCCGCCGCCGCCGCGCCGCCGNCCGCCGCCGACGCCGCGGCCGCCATGGCCAGGCACAGGGCTGGCGGGGCGGCCTGCGCCGAGGCCGACCTAATCCTGCCCTAATCGGACAGTTGCCAGCCGGCTCGGCACCTCGTTAGCTTGTGGGCACGGCAGTGCCTATTCGATTCCGTCAACGCTGACGGGTTGAGATAGGTCAGCCGCCATGATCGACGGAAGGTGGAGGAAATTGGTGAAGCCCATTCATTGGGGCGAGGACTGTGGAAAGCCAGCCCGAAAAGAATTGACAAGTCCAAAGGATGACGGAAAACTTTCATTCATCTTGCGCAGACAAAGAGCTGACCTGCAATTGAGAAGTTAGCAGTAGCTACTGTGCGTAGTGGCTACTGTGTAAGTCAGCACTTCAGCAGGAAATAGATGGCTGCAAGGGCCGTGGGTAAGGTGCTCCGCCAGCGCAAGGAGAAGTAGCTTGCGCAGGCAAGCTCCGCAAGACTCGGGTTTGCTGTAAAGACTGCGATGGTGTCATGAGCTGTGGCAACAGTAGCAGGTCTGACTTGCGGACAACGTCATTTGCAACAAGGAATGTGGCAGCCAATTCGGCTTACGCTGTTGACGTGCTTCTGAAGGTCTTCAGTGGCACCTGAATGTAATACTGCTCGGCCCCTGCATGAGCCTTGTGCTAGCCCTATCAAGGGCCATGCAAAACAAAGTCCCCGCAGTTTGTGAAGGACTATATCATAGAAATAACTTACTTTAGAGCTACAGCAGAAACCTACAACAAATTCGGCAGTAAGCATCAAGTATAGTGACCTAAGACAGACACTTCGAGAATGTATAACAGCCTCCGGCACGCTCGCCTTCAAGTGATCAGCAAAGGACCTCCTTGAACTGGTCGTTGGAGGTCAAGAAAAAACCCACTGGAGGAGGGCCTAGTGTCAGGCGCCATTCCTGGAGAGGACGCCCTCTATGACGTCCTTGGCAATCGGGTGATAGCGGAGCTTGTTGTCTTCAAACACACGCCGCGAGAAAGCCTTGGACTCGGCGGCGCCCTGCAGGAGACCAGTGTACAGCGACTTGAGGTACTTCATCCGCCCGTTGCTCGCCAGCGAACGCTCGATTGCCTGGTAGCACGACTTATATTCTGTACAAGCATAATGAGCCCGAGCAATTAGTCAAAATAAAGAAAAAGGGCGTCCCTGTCTCCCGTATGTGACTAGAAAGTCCTTGAAAACGTGCAGGATGCTGAAGAATGTTAGCGACAATCTCTAGTGATGCAGGAGTGCATGCAGTCGTGGAGTTATGGAGTCACCTGAATGGGCGACGATTGTGAGAAAAGCGGACCGAATCTCCGAGTTGGTCGACTCTGAAAGGTGGAAGCGCTCGTTGAGGCGCGCCACCCGGTCATGGTTGAGCACCCGAGGCAGCGCTTCGAGGTAGACTTGCCAGTCGAGTGCCTGCCATGCCGCCGTGTCCTCGGCGGTGAGCTCCTGGCCACCCTCTGCGAGGGCTTTGATGTGCTCCAGAGCTGCCGAGGCCGGCCGCGGCGCATCACTGGGAATGCCTGTCCCCTGCACCCACTCGTGCAGGTCGACGGCGTCGCCAATGCCCGGCAGCTCTGCCGACAGGAAGGCAAGGAACGTCTCCGTGGTAATCGACTGGAAGCGGAAGGCACTTATGTACTTCCGCAGGAAGGCATCGAAGCGTGGCCTCCCGACCTGCACTTACACCTTGCATGTCAGCTCATACTTGCTTATGCATGTCAGTAATCGAATTACCAAATGTAGAGACTGACTGTGAGTGAGGGGTCTCACTTGTACGCCCTTAGACTCGAGCTCTGATCCGGCAACTATAGCACTGCTTCCTGCAACTTGACGACTTCGTGTTCACAGCATGGTGGTGGCACTTTGCAGCATACCTCGTTCTCAATTCTTTTCAGAAAGAGAAAGCCCTTCTCGTATGGGACCTCGCTGTAGACCTCATCTGGGTCGATGCCTTCCAGGTTCATCTTCAGCCTGGTGAATTGCGGCTGGTCTTTGAAGCGCCGCACCTCCTCCACAAGCCCGTTCCACCCGATCGTGGAGTGCATGGCGAGGCGGTCTGGCCCTTCCAGAGCCTCTTGTATCCGCCGCTCTGCATATGTGGTGAATCCCTGGGCACTTGACCCGCAAGCTTTAATCAGGCCAGCAAAGTGACAGGAACGTGGAGCTTTTGACATTGTTTCAGCTGTCAACTATTACCGCAGAATAGTTGAGGACCGGCAATCACAGTGTCAGCACAAGCCAGCCATTCAAGGCCTGTCCATCAAGGTTGCTAATTTGTCATTTACCAAAATCATAGGCATTTCTCACCTCATTCAGCCAGAAATCGTCCATGGTTGCATTGGTGACCAGGTTGCCAGTCCAGCTGTGCGCGAGCTCGTGCGCCACAACGCCCACGAGCGAGCGGTCACCAGCAAGGAGTGTGGGCGTCAGAAACACCATGCGTGGATTCTCCATGCCGCCAAAAGGGAAGGACGGCGGCATCACCAGCACGTCAAAGCGCTCCCAGTCGTACGGGCCAAAGAGCTGCTCCGCTATCTCTACCATCCTCTCCACGTCGGCAAACTCGTACGCCGCTGCTTGTAGAATCGCCGGCTCCGCATATACACGGCAGCGATGCGACAGGTCCTGATGTTTTATGTCGCCTGCTTGCAGGCCCAAGCACGGTCCATCAGACCATCAATAGCTGCATGACCTGTCTGCTGCAGCTAAGAACTGGTGCATGTCACCTGTGCTTGTTGCTATCTAGTAATAATACCTCCTCAGAGCAGAAGAGATATTGTTTGAGGCTTTGTCAAAATGGCATATGTATGGCAAATCTGTGTGTTAGCCTCAGCAGAAGGTGCGATGCCATGCAGCAAGCACACTGCCATTTTTAAATGAGCAGGGTGCAGTATGCTCTCATGGATATGTCACTAGAACTCTATGTGCAAGGGTGATGGAGATCGAGGCCACCTGCCGCAAGCGCAAAAAGATAGGGAGGAATGGGCTGCTCCATTCTGAAAGACTCAATGATCGTGTTGCCGTCCACGGAGGTCGTGCGGCCCACATGTGCCGCGCTCATGACCACACGCGCTGCGGCCATCACCTCCACATCCGCCGTGTACTTGATGCGAGCCTGCAGCCATCGTCTCCTGCCAATGTGATGCCTTCCCATGCCTTTCCGGCAAAGGTTTGTGCCTGTAGTAGTGATGTCAACATGCACAGAGCGAGAGCCAATTCCTGCGAGTGAACCTACATCACAGCAGACCAATATCCAGCAGAAGTGCGTTGCTTTAGCTGGGAGTTGGATATAAGGATTACCAGAGGGGTGTCCTGGCAGGGGAAGACGGAGCGTGCGTGGATGGCCTGGCACTGCGTGAACACGTACGGCAGCACGCCGCCGGCTGTCTGCGGCGGAGCCAGCCACTGCAGCGCCGTCGAGGCGGCCGTTGTGCGATACCGCACCGCGACCGCGTCGCCCTCCAGCTTAATGTGCAGCCGCCGGCCCTTGATTACTGCACAGGCAACTTACTGATTAAGGTATACACCACTAAGATTACCACTGTTAGAAACCCTGTTACCTGTTACTAACAATGTCACTGTTACCACTGTTAGACACCGTCCTTTCGGTCGCATTGGCGGACAGTCCGCCCATGCCCAGCTCGCTTGGCCAGCTGCCATTGGCGAAGCAACCTTACATGTGACACTCGTGATTACTGAGCGGGTCAGCTTAGCAGCAGGCGATGTACACCTGTCAGTGTGCTTGCCTTGGTTATTTGGCCATTCAGGTCCTCCATCACTACATACACAATCCGCCTTTGGAAGAAGCACCAGTGCAGAGGAAGAATCCCAGCCCCAACTACCGCTGTCAACCTCCATCCCGAAACCTGACCCTCCGTCCTTGATCTTGACCCCTAGCCTGTGGCTCCGCTAACATAGTCACAAAATCCCTCTGTATGCACTTGGCTGCGGCTTTTACACCCGCTCTAACCAAATCTGCAGCCGCAATCGTCAGTCCTGAAGGCAGGGGCAGCGGCCGCGGCAGAGCGCAGCAAGGCTACAACGGCGCTGAGCGCTCTTACCGTCCGGCTGCCCGAGCTCGTACTCCAGCGGCGCGCCGGACGGGCTGGCGGCGACGGCCTCGATCTCCAGGCCCCGCGTGTCGAGGTCCAGCGCACCGCGCGCCGGCGCCGCCAGCCGCAGCGTGGCCGTGCCTGCGATGGCCCGCGCCTCGAAGTCGACGCGCAGCCGCAGCTCCACCGACTCCGTCAGCGGCTGGTCGCCGTCCGCGTACGAGTGCGGGTCCAGGGGCGCCATGGAGGCGCCGGAGCCGAGGTGCAGTGGCGAGCTTCTACCACTGAGAGCCGGCATCTGCACTGTGCAGCGCTGGCCTGCAACAAGTGGAGCTAGATGTGTACACAATATGCTCAATTCGCGGCTATTTGCAGCGGCCCCTAAGGTTTTCCTCTTCCTCCCCTCAGTTGAAACACGCATTTCCCCAGTTGAAACATCTGGCTGTCTGATGCTGATACTGGTTTACTAGAAGAAGAAAGTGCTCGCCCATTGAGGATAGGGGCTGGAAAAGCCAGCCCAAAAAAGAATGAACAAAGGACGTGAAGGGGGCCAGGGGAAGCGCTAGGAAAAACAAGCACAAGAAGAAACAAAGCAGCTACAAATCATTCAGTAACCCCTACTAAGCAGCCGGTACTGGAGGGCCCTACTTGCCCAGCCTGCAGCTCCATGTTCGTATAATGCATCACAAAATCGCCTGTGCATGCACTGGCTTTCACAGCTGGCTTACATTTCCCATACTACCTATCTTAGACAAAGGTAAGTATGCGTCACTACCACCTCACTAGGCCTGATTAGGCAACCTTGCAATGTATCTCAAATTGAAGCACATGTGGGGTGGACTGTAAAGCTCGGCAGCCTCTTCTGATAGGGAGGAATGGCACCTCCAGAGAGGACATTTAAGCACACGTCCATCATTCTCAGTAGTTTTCAATGGGGAGCAATAGCAGGCAAAACACAGAACTAACAAGTAGGCAGGTTTCGCATGAACTATAGTTAGAAGTTAAAGTGCAGCAAGTAACTAAGTCCAAAGATGGTAAGACGGATTGTAAAACATGTTTCTTTCCATCAATTAAATTGGCGTTTATTAGTATCTGGAGAAAGCTGCAGCTCTCGTTTCCCAACTCCTTGTCCCTCGTGCATGAGAAATATTGCTGTGAATAATCTACATCTCAAAAGCCAGCACTATTACGCTTTCTGCCAAGCACCTAACAATGCAGCTCCAACAACACCCTACATCACATCTACCACAAGCTTGCGTAGCACTAATCAGAGCCTTCATTGCTCAAGCTGCATCTATACCTGACAGTGCTGCTTAATCTATCATAGACTTCGCATCCTGCACTCTAGACTTGCTGCAGGCTCCTATCAAAGTCCACTTCCAGCAACTAAAGGTTGTAAAAATTGAGAGCAAAACCAAGCGCTGCCAACTCTTCTAGTCTTCCATCTCGTCAATCAGAATGTCATCCAGTAAATCATGCTCAACCGGGCTTGCTTCTCCCACTGCGGGCCCTTGTGGGGGCCCCAGGAGCGTCTGTAATACTTCACGATGGCCACTGTCATTGAAGCAAAACCAAGAGAAATGCCCTTCCCGTGGGAGCGCGTGTAGCACCGCAGTTGGCAGAATCTTCACCGCAGCCTCGTTCAGGCTAAACGGCACATCTCGATCATCCGTGCCCTGGGCAAAAAGTGTCCAAGCGGAGCATCTGCCTTTCAGGGCCACAGCCGCAGTGTACAGCTTGCTACACAACCTCCGCTTTTGCTTAAAATAAACAAAAACTGAGGGTCTGAGAAGTGCCTCTGTATCACTGTACCTGCCACACGTGGACAGGACCTGTGAACGTTCTCAGCTCTGCTATGTCAAACGGCCAGTCTTGGGTCGGCAGAATGAGATCCTCATACACAGCTTGCAGATTGCCCTGCCTCAGGGACTCCCGCACAGTGTCTGTCATCATGCAGAAACTTCGTCAATTAGTGTAACCGGTTGCTGGGCCCATATACAGTGTCTTGAACACCACTCAGAAGACACTGCAGGAAAGAGTCATGCTCTGATCAGGTTCACAACCTCCCCGAACTGGATAAGACAATCTCGCAAAAATGGTCACGCCGTGTTGCAAGACCACTGAGTCATACAGGCCAAGGCTTGGAGCATCCTCCTCTGCCGCAGCTTCCGCCGGTCTCGGTGTCCCTCATATAGCAGCAACATGTACAGAAGGAGCGGCCTCATGAAGGGCACAATGAAGCATCTGACAAACCACGTCGGGATGAGGTAGGGGACGAGCCATGGCGGAAGCACGGTAGGAAGATGGCGCGAGACGAGGTATCTAAACCTGGCGGCAACAGGCATCTGCTTCCAAACCTGGAAAAGCAATGAGGGGACAGGCAATAACAGTCTTACGACCTTGGCCTAAAAGCTTATCCCTGAATTTATATCAACACTGTTTGACACGATGTCCCTTACACCTGCCTGCTTGCATCTGGATAATGAGCATGGCACTTGCTCTAAGATCAGTGCAGTGAGAACAATGTCGAAGCTGGAGCTCAGTAGTCATGACATGAACTGAGCCACTCTCTGGGGCCAGAAAACGCGGCCCAGTTGAAGGGGACGAGAACAAAAGCAGCTGCTTCACCTTAGAGTTTGCAGCAATGGATGGCCACCATGGGTTGCCATCTGGCGCCCAGAGGGCTATGCCGGCCAGCCTCTCAGGAATGTACTTGGCAGCGGCCCAAGCATACGGGCCTCCGCCTGAGTATCCCAAGAGCCAGAATCTGTCACCCAGCTTGAGCTCGTCGGCAAGTTCCAGAATGTCAATCACACTTGACGTAAGACTCCATCCTGCCAATGAGAATATCAGCAAGAGAACCTCAGCAATAAGCACTATGTGAAGTAAACAGCTTGACACGCTTCTCTGTACTATCATATGCCCACATGGGAACGAATACAGGCTGCACTGCTGGATGCTGCTTTCACACAGGGCCAGCTAATGTATGCCGCCAAAACAACAGGCAGCAACATGACAACCTGGAAAATAATCGCTCTGGCCATACCCTGGCCTGTCATAGCTCACAAGTCGAATGCCAAACTCCTCCAAGAGAGTAGTTCTGCATGAAGCGCCTTGATCAATCACGGTCAGAGAGCGGAATCACAGGAGGCCAACAAAGATAGGACATGAGTTGAGCCACACAAAGCCCACTATCTGCCACCCTCCTCCTCTCATCTCAACCGCAATCATCCAAGCAAGCGTCAGAGATGTAATAAATATAAGCAAAATAATACCTTTGTAGGGTTTACGTTTCAAGAATAGGCTTTACTGTCTAGGGTTTAGGATCTAGGCCCCTAGTTGTTCCTCACAACGAGCACAAGAGGCAAGCCTGTAGGAAGGAGGGCCTGCTTGCATTTGACATACTTGATACCAGGGATGCCAGTGAGGCGGCAGTCTGGCCCTCCATGCAGCACAAGGATGGTGTGGCGGGCCCTGTGTGCCGGTAGCCCTTGCTCACGATAGGCCACTGAGCGGCCATCCGGCAGCTTGATGCGGGGCGCTGTAATGGGCGGAGGCTCAAAGACCTGCAGAGAAGCTCGTTCCTTAGTGCGACATAGTGCGATGCTGTAAAACCCCAAACTCTAGCAGCCAACGATGTGATATCCATAAATCATGACCTGCTTACAATCCAACATTCACACCCCAACATGTATCTCTCTCAGCTTCCAAAGCTGATGCCACCTACATGCCAAGTCTCCACATTTGGCTGTATAAGTAGGTGTGTCAGAATTGCAAGAGGGCTGTGCCGGGGTGCATGCAAGCGAGCTTGCCTGGGACATGACAGCGATGGCAAGGCAGCTGACGGCCAGCACGAGCCACGTGACGAAGAGCGAGGTGGCGAGCACAGGCAGCAGCGGCAGCCACAGCGGGCTGAACAGCAGCAGCAGCAGCACTGCAGGGCAGGGTGGGCAGCCTTCTGTGAGCATCAAACATCATCTTGCCAGGCAGAGGCAGAGGCACTCAGCTTTCCTATTCGTCACAATCGACTGTATTGACTTAAGCTGGAGCTTAAGTTACCAGCTACAGAGGACCTGCAGAGGCACTCAGCGTTCCTGTCCATCAAATTTGACTGAAACAGCTGAAGCTCAACTTACCGCCATTCAAGCTACAGTAGCCTGATATGCACACTTGCAAGCAATAAACCATCAAACAAAGAGCCTGTTCATCGATAAGAAGCGTCCAAGCCTCCCGGGGCGGCCTCGCCAAGGAGCTACGAACCCGACGGCAGGGACAGCGCCGGCGCCTCGTCAGGAACGGCCTTGCCGTCCGGCATCCCGCGCGCCTCGCCGTACCCGGCCTCGCCGCCGTGCCTCAGGCCCTGCAGCACGAGCTTCGTCTCCATCATGTCGCGCACGAGCTCCTCGTTGTCCGCCTGCGCATCCGGTATCGCGACCTCGTCCGACATCCTGCGCATCCGCTCCGCGGCCTCGCGGCTTGTCCCTATGCCCGCGCTTGCGCCGCCGCTGCGCCGCCGAAGAGCAGCGCCGGGCTCCGCCGCGCCGCCGCCGCCGCCGCCGC
>WELB01000048.1:598021-619139 GCA_009602725.1 Spirogloea muscicola
GGCACAAGAGCTAGTCAATTGCCGTCCGGTATTCGAGCGTCAGCTAGCGACCTCTATGTGCTGACTCGTGGTTACTGAGCGGGTCAGCTTAGCAGCAGGTGACGTACATTTGTCCAATGTGCTTGCCTTTGTACTTGGCCACACATGGCCTCCCCATCTCTTAATATACACGCATTTTCATTCTGGAACGAACAGGATCAATCTTCTACATGACACTGGGAGAAGAAATGACAGACTGGGTACGTGAGATTGACAGCCATTTGCTCCCATTGGGAAAGTGCAGTCTTAAGGTCTGAGCAACTTCGGCCATCTGCCAGAATCTGCCAATAGCTTCTGACTCTTACAGAACATTTTTTCATTCAATTTTCAAATCAATTTGTACATGACAAATAACTACCAAAACCTGTGTATGTACATTAGCCTTTGCCAAACTCCATCAGATGTTGTCATCAATGAAGTGATCTTGTCAAGGGAAAAGTCATACTGCTATTAACCGAGTAATTAATCTGAGTGCAGAGCTTGAATAATCAGTCAACCATATATAGCACACATTTACTTATACAACTCTTATAATATATTATCTCCACAAAAAATTCAAATTGACTTTTTAATATTAACTAAACACTTTATCACAATTTTGGAAATGACTTCACCACAACATTAATACAGAGACATACCATCAATCTACCAACTTAGCTACAAACTGCTACATAGTATAAAAGTAATATTCAATGGCATTACTGTTGATGATATCAACCTTATCATTTCAGTGATCAAAGAAAGTAGAAGACTATATCTTTTCCTTTCATCACAAGATTCCAAAACATTATCCATTATTCATTGGAATAATGGACCTACCAAATCAATAGAAAAATGTTTTGGGTTAAAACGTTTAAAACAAGCGTCAGTTTAGACAAATGAATATGACCAATTATACCTTGTGATTGTAGAAGTTGTGAAAGTAAAACTCTATCCTACTTTCGTCGAAAGTGTGCAGAATATGTTCTCCCGCCATTTCTCTCCACCTTTACAAGATCACAGAAACATATTGATGAATATCAGCTAACATTTTGCTATTTGTTACCACAGGTACATGAGTATATATCATGCATCACGGATAGAAGCAGTTGATCAGTACCTTCTGCCCTTCTTCAGTCGAGTGTACAAGAAGGGGAGGAATGGTGTCATCGGCCTGCAGAAAAAACTAGAGTAAGTTGGTTTCGTTTTGAAAGCACATACATGTCACAGCCCTGACCAAACTGTATTGACAGTAGCAACACACCATTTCAGTAGCAGACATTCTTTCGAACAAAGGGTGTGTGCTGATATTGAATGCCATCAACTCTCCCAGCTCCTCGACATCTGTTATTGTATAGATAACACCTGCACATTGTGGCCACTTTGCCACAGTATCAGCATGACAGATGATTATTTTGGACAAGGCAAAAATATCATCAAAGACTGGTGTGGTGCAAGTATAAACAATTACAATGCATGTGACACAGGGTATCATCGAAGTTCAGGTCTTACCACCCGGTGCCAGCACATAGGCATACTCAGCCAGGAGCGCTTGGCTGTGAGGTCAAACCACAGTGCGAGTTACCGATCATGAGAGAGGCTCTTCCATCTTCCAGGAGCTGTGCTTATCGTTTTAGGACATGAACCAGTGACGTCTTAACAGAAGCATCTAGTTGCTGCAAGCAGAGATCTGAATCGCCTTTCACCTGATTATTCTGCGCCGGTGATTTTTCTCCTTGAAGTGCGGGTCTGGAAAGAGGAAGAACATCTTCGTGAGCTGCAGCAAGGACACAACCGCAAGGGAGACAGTATGTCCTCAGAGCAGGTACTGCACCGCGTAGATGTAGACACCCAACAGATGTGCTTGCACATATACAACCTCAGCGGAGACGAGGAAGGCACACAGGCCGAGCTTGGCACCCTTAAGGCAATTTCTACTCACTTGGCCCTTCTCAAAGTAATTGGGCAGGTACTTCATGGCGTTGGTTCTGATAGCAGTGATGTTGGTGTACTGTCAGGCATTGGGACAAGCCACAAGCTGTGAACTTCTTTCACTGCAAGACAACTGCTTCACTGATGCGGGCATCCTAGCGGATGGCTGCACTCAAGGGGTCTAAGCTTCTTGTAGCATCAACAGTAAGTCATACTTTCCACAATTTGCCATTTGCACATGATAGTCAGCAGCTTGAGTACAGCTTGTAACCTAGATTGGTACCTGTCCTGGGTGCTTAAGAAGAAGCGCATCTATCCGTTCCCGCAGGTACTCGCTGACCTGTAAGTCTTTCACAGCAGGTAACAATTGCTTCAATTGTCCTGCTAACAATGCACCCCAGATCCAATGCCCTTACTGTGAGAATACTCAGCAATTGCCAATGACTCCGGCGATCAATGGCAGATTAGTCGTAAGCAACGATGTAGCCACACATGCCCACCTTGTCTCGCAGCTCGAGGCCCACCATTGGTGTGTTGGGGTACAGGGGAGCCAGCGTAACTGGAAACAGAAGAAGATTGCGGATGACAATGAAGCAAAATTATCAGCAGTTGCACGACACAACAAAAGTGTAATCTGTCTATCGGTGGCCGAGTACTGAATACAGAAGCAAGGCCCTTGCCGTTTGCAACTCTGACTTGGGAGCTGAAGAGAACAGTCTTGGGAGCAAGAGAAAACCGAGTGTGCACTGTCTAGAGTAGCAAGATGCAGCAAAGGCGCACCGAGAAGCCCTCCAAATCCACACCCGATGTCCGCAAACTGCACACGGGGTACCGCGCCATTTGCTGCTCAACACCACGCGGCCATACAGTGATTTGTCAGTCTGCATGCTCCCTTGCCTTTGAAAATCTCAATGCCTGAAGACCTGGCTTCCTCCTCCGTGTGGAGCTTCAAGTATGCCATAGCATGCCAGCCAAATCCTTTGTTGGTCTTGAATCTCAAGGGCTGGGTCCTGGAGCCCTGCCCTGTCAGCAGCCGCATTCTCCTGTAAGCTCAAAGCAGGCACGTGCCCAGCAAGACGCCATGCCTTACCTGCCACGCTTCCTGAGCAGGAGGCCTCTGCTGCCGCCTCCTCGTCTTGCCTCGGCAGTGCTACCTCTGCTGACTCGTTCGGCGAGGCATCTCCACCTCCGCAGCTGCCGTTCTGAGCAGCTGCAGCTGATGTTCCTTCTCGATCATGATCCGGGCCCTTTGCATCTGCTGCCGCCGCGCTCGGTAGCCCAGTGGCGCCGTGTGCCTCACCAAAGAAGGCCGGGTAGTGCTTGGACCAGTCAAACTCGGCTGGGCACAGAGGCCTGGGCTGACACATGCAGCCAGATCACGCGCATGAGAGTGGAGGAGAGCACCAAGCTGGCTCTCCATCACAAAAGCTGGCGTGCTGCGAGGATGTCTTGATTCTGACTTGAACATAGACCCTTGATCACGAGCTAGCCCTCTTTAAAACCTAGCAATCAGGGTCCAGTGTTTAGATTCGGGTTGAGGGTTAAAGGGTTTAGGCATGAGGGTTTAGATTCAGGTGCCCTCTTTAGGAAGCTGCAGTAGTTCGAAATGACGGTCTGCCCTCCACCTAACGCCTTGTCAGACCCTCTACCAGTCGTTGGCGTCCAAGCTGGGCCCCAGGTGGAGCAACCGGAGCGCTGGCTAGATCTTGCAGGCGCTGACGACTCTGCGCAGCAAGCCACTTGGGCCGACATTGGCGGCCCTCGCAGAGCGCCCTGATGCCTGGCGCCCTCGCCTGTAGAGACATTCCCGTCTTCATTCCTAGACCAGCTCCCGACATATACTGCTTCAAGCTGACAAAAGTGCTATGCAAGGCGCAAATAAAGAGGCATGGCCAGTTGAGGCAGCATGGCTTGGGAAAGCTTTCAGAAGTATTGGCCAGACTTACATGGGCTTTGGAATGGCTTGGAATGGCTTGGATGGCTTGGGATGGATGGAATGGCTTGGGAATGGCTTGGGAAGGCTTGCAAATGCTTGCAAAGATTGCTGCTTGCTAACCAACTGCAGGTTTTAGGAAGGAGGCATGGAAGTAGCGCCGAAGCTTCAACGGCAGGCGCCAGGGTGTTGGCGATGGCGCCCATCCACTGCAGTGGGAGCTGCTGCGCTCTCTGCAACGGCGGCAACGGGAGCTGCCGTGCTTTGGGGAAGCAGACCTTACACGGGGAAGTGGGAGTCGCTTAGGGGGTTGCTGTGAGCGCGCGCGCGGTAGAACTTCTTCTGCGGCAGCCCGGCGCCGCCCGCCGCTGCTGCTGCCGCGCGCTTGCGAGCCTCGTGTGCGGTCCGGGCCCCGCGTCAGAGAGACCGGCGCGCACAGGAGATCGTGTGTGGCACTGAGCGGGCGTCGCCGAGATGCAAAGACGGCCCGCCGCGGCGGCTGTGGTGGCGACGACAGCGGCAACAGCGGCGGCGCCAATGGAATTGCGGGACGGCGTCGGCACGCGCTGGACGGCCATGAGCTCACGGCTAGCAAGCCTTGCAGGCGCGAGAGAAGCTCACATTTCATGGCGGCGACGGCGGCGGCGGCGGCGGCGGCGGCGGCGGCGGCGGTGGCGGCGGCGATGGCGTCGGCGGCGGCGGCGGCGGCGGCGTGGCGGCGATGCGGAGGACACGGGTTTAGGGTTTGAACCCTAAACCCTGCTTGACCGCGAGTCGCAGGACTCGGCTTTGCGGGTCCTGCCGGAAACCAGAATACCGGCGCCGCTGCGGAGTCGGAATCCGGCATCGTGCCTCCTCGACAACGCGGAGCTGACATGGCGCATCGGGTGGCTGCCCGCGTCCGGTGGCGGCTGGCGGGCAGACCAATAACGGCGCCCGCGACATTGGCACACGGATTTCATTTACCCGCTGCCCCGGGCCCGCGCTCTGGCGGAGACTGCCGTCAGAACCTCCCACTACGCGGCCCATCAAAAGGCCGTCGCAACCGTCTGGGGCACCGTTCGGGCGCCCCCCCTCCCAGCAAGCCTCCCCGGTCGCCCGCGCCTCCCGTCGTTCCGACCACCCACTCCCCCACTGATCTGAGACGGAGGCNCCAGCCGTAGTCATGGCGACCGCGGCCGCCGCCGTCGCCTGCGCGCCAGCCGCAGCCGCCGGCTCCGCTGCCCGCGGCCGGTCCGCCGCCTCCGCCGCCGCGCGCCCGTCCTTCGCCCTGCCTAAGGTCGTCCTGGGCATTCCATCTCCCCATCTCCTGCAAGCTCCACGCTTAATTATGGCATTTGCAGCTCAACGATGCCGGCAGATGAATGTGTCACCTAGTACGGGACATCAGCTGCGATACATGTCATCCAGATCGAGAATGCAGATTGCTTCGTCGTGCATTTGCCGCGTACAGCCGTTCTGTGAAGGAAGTCAGCATCATTCCACCTTTTTGGAAAATGGCTCGTGAAGTACATTCCACAAGAAGAAGTGACCGATCGTCATGCGTAACGTGCAGCCCTTCTAAAAGTTTCCAAGGATCTTTTCGCAGCTGCTCTTACGGCAGGGCCTCATGCGTGCTGCTCTGTCTGCAATGTAGGCCAATGGCCTTGGCGACTTTGTGGGCCTCAAGTCCTCCTCCAGCCTGCTCGCTGGCAGTAGGCAGGAGTCCGGCAACTCTCTCTTTGACGTCGTCGCGCGCCAGGCGACCACCAGCCAGGTGCGCGCTCAGAGGGCAATGACAGTGCCTTTCCCTTTATTGTTTGTGTGTGAGAGAAACAGGAACAACAGTGATCATGAAGTAGCAGCCTCCTTGTCCACTGCACAAAAACCATCTCTGTCACGGTGGAAGCCTACTGGCAGAGCAGATCCTCATATACTCCACGCCTTCCAAGATAAGCTCAATTGACGGCGTAATGCAGGCATCTGGAGGAGCAACGAGGGGTGAGACTGTGGCTGCTCTCAAGGTCGCCATCAACGGCTTTGGACGCATTGGTCGGAACTTCCTGCGGTGCTGGCATGGGCGGGAGAATTCCCCCTTGGACATTGTAGCTGTCAATGACAGCGGAGGTGTGAAGAACGTGCGCAATACTCCTTCACCCTCCTCCTCTTGAATCCTGCCGAGACAGATTGGCTGGCTATTTGCGTGCGCTCTGCAATCTGTTAGTAGCTGGCATGAGGACAAGCAAACAGCGCGTAAAACATGGCATGCTTAGCCCGGCCACGTGCAGGCTGCCCAGCTTCTGGTAACCCAAAAAGAGGCCAGTAGCTCTTTCTGGTGTTGCTCGCTGTCGGCGCCCCATACCTTCTCTCTTCCTTTGCCACAGGCTGCCCACCTTCTCAAGTACGACTCCATGCTCGGTACCTTCAAGGCTGATGTCAAGGTGGTCGATGACACGCATTTCAGCGTCGACGGAAAGGTCATCCAGGTGGTTTCCAACAGAGACCCCCTGCAGCTGCCTTGGGCGGAGCTCGGCATAGACATTGTCATTGAGGTCAGATTCCTGACACCTGCCTCATTTTGAACTGGACTGGAGTTGCTCTGTACGTGAGAGTAGATCATGCATCTATCAGTCGCTGTCTGGTCGGCTCAACATTCAAACACAATCAACGCATACAAGTTTCAGAGAGCAATGAGAGGCCAGAGCTTGTTGTGAGCTTACATGAAGGCTTCCTTCTCTGTCGCATATCGACATTGCCATGTTGTGTTCACATTGATAAGGCATCACAAGTCTGCAGGGTCGCTTGCTCTTGTGTCCAGGGCACTGGGGTGTTCGTGGACGGCCCAGGGGCGGGCAAGCACATCCAGGCCGGTGCCAAGAAGGTCATCATCACTGCTCCCGCAAAGGGCTCTGATATTCCCACTTACGTGATTGGTGTCAACCAGGGTGACTACACGCACGATGCCAACATCATCAGGTCTGTCCATGCCCGCAGGAAATTGAATGCAAAGCACTACTGTCAAGACTGTACATGCAAGTATGCATGCCATATGCAAGACTTCTACTTGTTTCAAAACCTCAGACAGTGGCCGGTCTTAGACCTTCCTAAGGTGTGGATGCCTTGTCTGCCTTGTCACATCAAGAGAGGACCGCGCAGCCTTCATGAGGTTTTGGCTTGACTGCTGTTCTGTACATACTCATGAAATCTGTGTTTCACTTGGCAGCAATGCATCGTGCACCACCAATTGCCTTGCACCATTCGTGAAGATTCTTGATGAGGAGTTTGGTACATCTTCTAAGCAGTAGAAGCTACACTTGACTTTTGCTGAGAGCTTGGCATACATGCGTGATGAGGCTCTGGATACCACTGGCACCTCAATGGCCATCAAAGCTTTGCCATGCATGCCTGTGGTCATAAGGCTCAAGACCCGTGTCTTTCACATGATGAACTTCTCTGATGGTGGGGCTCTCCCTCTAACTCGTCACTTTTACTCATCATTCACGATCCAGGCATTGTGAAGGGAACCATGACAACGACACACTCCTACACAGGCGACCAGGTCTGGACTGCCTTTGCCTTTCCATGGAGACAGTCTATGTGCCGACAGTGTAGCTAGATTGCTGCAATCTGCAAATCAAGGACAGCTGAAAATTGAGTGACCAATACATTGGCAAGGTTCACTGTGTGTTGTCATCATTTATTTGATTGTTCCTATTGATACCCCCTCCAGAGGCTTTTGGATGCATCGCACCGCGACCTCCGCCGTGCCCGTGCTGCTGCCCTGAACATCGTGCCCACGTCCACTGGAGCAGCGAAGGCAGTGTCACTGGTTCTTCCCCAGGTCAGCCACCATACAGTTAATGATGTCACATGAGCCAAGTCGATCTGCGATAGCAAGTTTGACCTGCGATGCTTCAAGGTATCTTGGCAAGGAAATTTTGCCAAGATCCATGCAGATAATACTATGCTATGTCATATGGTACGAAGATGTACAATCACAGATATTGGATTTGAAGGTTGCAGAGATCTGAGCTGAGCTACATACATGCTAATTGCGTGTTGTTACTGCAATGACCTGTTACAGCTGAAGGGCAAGCTCAACGGCATCGCTCTCCGCGTTCCCACACCCAATGTGTCTGTCGTAGACCTCGTGATCAACACGGAAAAGAAGGGCATGACGGCCGAGGATGTGAATGCGGCCTTCAGGAAGGCTGCTGATGGCCCTCTCAAGGTGGGAGCTTGATGATGTGCAATCGCCATCTGGCAGAAATATATTGATTGCAGTTTGCAGTTTGCAAGCTCCAATTTCTATCTCCGCTCTAGGTTTGACAAAGGACAAGAGCTACTCTGCTGTCCACGTGCACCCAATTTCTTGAATTTTGCAATGAAGATGTGTGCAGTGGTAGTACAGATGTCCAAGTTGCTAGTGGCAGAGGATATAGTTTGCAGCTCACAATGGTAAGGCGCAGTCATTCACAAGTCCTGGTGCACTGTGCGTCCATTTGTGCAGGGCATCCTGGCAGTGTGTGACCTCCCGCTTGTGTCCGCTGACTTCCGGTCATCAGATGTCTCCTCCACGGTTGACTCGTCCCTCACAATGGTCATGGGCGATGACATGGTGAAGGTCGTTGCTTGGTATGACAACGAGTGGGGCTACAGGTATGCACGCCTACACCGCGTCCAGCACTTTCGCTTTCTCTCCTTCACTTTTGGCCAGCTGCATTTATGTGTCAGACCTTTCCTTACCATCGGCAAAGCGTGCTACCGCTACCACATTCTTAAGCATCTGAGCAGTCGGGCTATTCGAAGACAATCTCAGCTGCCAGGTGCTTACACTTCAACCTGATAGATTGACATCAAGGAATATTTTGTTAAGCTAATTATTTGCGTGTCTTGTTCGTGCAGCCAAAGAGTGGTGGACCTGGCGACCATCGTTGCTTACAAGTGGCCCGGCTCTGAGGGCCCGGCCAAGGGAGACCCTCTGGAGCAGTTCTGCCTCGGCAACCCGGAGAGCGACGAGTGCCGCGTCTACGAGGACTAAGGTCACATTGTTTGACATAGTTTCCACTCCGCTGACCCAGCAGAGTCCCCATTTCTTCACTTCAAGCAGAGTCCGCCAGGTGTAGACTTGTTTGCTTGAAGGCGGATGTACTTTGCATTTGCCTAGTTGCCTTAGGTGCGAGCCGCTCATTGAACATTTATAGGTGCTCTGCTGCACGTTGCTATGGCGCGCACAAAATTGATGGAAATCCCGAAACAAACACACTCTCATTCTGTGGTTCCTTCTTCCTACAGATTGAGAAATGAATAAGAATGTCCTAGGCCAGCCCTAGATGCGAATGACGGCCTGCATGTTGAGCCCGCATGGAGATACAGGTGAGACTGGCTGTGCAGCTGCCTCTGTCCACTTTGTGGAATAGAGGCTTGCTTGGAAGGTCGACACAGTTACTGTTGGACGAATATGCATTTTGCTTGTATGCTCGGCATAATAAGCCCTTTCGCAATCTACTTTCCCTGCCTACCTAAAACTTTGCAGCACAGTGTTGAACCAAGTACAGACCAGTTATCATGCACCATACGAAAATTTAGCCGTCAAAAATAAGTGCTTGACATGACATGTTGACTTCAAGCTCCAAGTAACAATTTAGCTTAGCAACTTTTGCGTGACAGCTAGGATTGCATCTGATGTGCTCAAGAAAGCGAGTGTCTTGAGGAGAAGAAGTGATCTAGCGTTGCCCTTCTTGGCCGCTTCACAAGGTCTCCAGCTGATGCTGCGGTCGGCGCCTGGCGAGCGGCGACCGAATCAAACAGCCCGTCTAGAGAAGACTTGAGTGGCCATGGCTTCCGATCGAGGCCACCCTGCTCGTTTGCCTGCAGCCTTGCAGCCATATGGAAGTCCTGGTGCTCCTGTGCTGCCTGCAGGCCAGCCCCAACCTGCTCGCCGCAGTCGGTACACACCCAAGCTGCATCCAATTTGCCGTCAGGGGCCGGCGAGCTGCTTTCTACGTGGTTCCCAACGCCAGAGCTGTCGTCGGGCTTTGAGTGCCGGTCTGCAGTGGCAGCGGAAAGGCTGCTGGCTGGTGGCAGCCTCCGGAGCTGGCGCATGTAGCTCGCCTCCCGCAGGTCCTGCCAGATGCTGTCGTCCTCATCGTCTGCAAATGCTTGAAGATTTCAGCATCAAGAAAGGTGTGCAAACGTAACAGCAGTGAGCTGAGCAAGTTACAGCCGTTCGCTCGCACGCTTTGATCTGCAGAGCAAGCTAGCAACTCTGGTCGAGCAGACTCAGAGAGGGTCAGAATTCATTGCTGAAATTCTGGAGCAGCGCTTCACACCTTCGCTTTCAGCTGTGAGAGTCTCGTCATGCCACGCCATCCTGGCCGGCGAAGCTCGACCATCTGTGCCGCCTTTGGCACCAACAGATGAATCTTTTCCCGAGTGGATAGTTCCACTCCTCTCCTCCCGCTCTGCCCGTGCCTCCCGTTTGCCGCGGTGCCGGCCGCAGCTCGGCGATGTCCGCTGCAGCTCTGCCAGCTGACTCGGCAGGCTGGCAGGAATCACTGCCATGTTCTGCATCGCCGCATCTTTGTCAAAGTAGCCCTGAATGCTGCAGCCATCCCCGCTTGCTTCACTCCCGTCAGCAGGAACGAAATTTGTCGCGCCAAGGTTGAGAACCGCGACTTTGAATTCAGCGCCGCTGTCAAACGCCCTCGCCAATAGGCGCACTGCGCAGCTTGTTGCAGCTTCTGCCCGGCCCTCACTTGGCATTGCCCTCGACGTGACCTCCGCAGGCATTGGGCATGATATTGACGAGAATCGCCTGATGCAGACGATCAAAGTGAGGATGACTTTGTGGATAAGTTAAGCACACTCCTAACAATGCAGGCAATGAACGAGCTGTCACAGTGCTACATGATTTCGTACTCGGAAGCAACCAGCGAGTGAGAGCCTGAAAAGTGTTTTCACCCACATTTAGTACAACTTCTGTTACTTGCTGTCTATCCATTAGCCAACGAGACTTCTATGAGCCTAAGCTGGCCACCAATAATAGTGAAGAATTTGCAAGGTATAAAATCAAGAAATTAAGACGTCAGCTAGGACCTTGTGGCGCCATGCTAGCAAAAGGGGGTTGGTGGGGCATACCAGCCTGCCCCCTTGGCCCTCCACTTGACAGTCAGCGTCCTGGGCGTCCTCCCCATCTCCTCCCTGTCCTCGTCCAGACGTGCAATGAAGTCGGGGGCGAGCATGGCCAGAATCGTCTGCGCACAATTCCAACTCAGGTATGATACAAGAACTGTGAGCATGAGAAGTGAGATGTGTCCACCTAGTGAGCTGGTGCTAGCCCTCATGTAAGCTGCTCAGCATCCACTGTTGGTTAGCTGGGACCACACCTGTGCAATTGCGAGGGACGTGCAACCACGGAAGGAGTCCTCGACGGAGATGGACTTGGGCGGGCCCCTGTCCCGCACAGGCGTGCCATCCAGCCCTCTGCTTGCTCCATGCATGAAGGTACCCACCTGCGGCCCAAAGCTGATCAACAAGAGCGCCCGCCTTGAGTGTCACGATCAATGAGCGGATATCACTTATCAATGAGAATGCAAAGGTAATCAGTGCACCCAGCCTGTGCCATGCAATAACGTGAGGTATCACAGTTGATAACAATGGCAGAGGCAGAGTGCATAACCATCAAGGGTTTAATGTTCCAGAGGAGGGATAGGCATCCTCAACAGCAAAGCCATTGCAAAGTTACCCCGACGTGAAGATACAATAGCTCAACCCCAGGTTGCAAGACCTTTGGAGAAAGACATGAATGTAAGTCGACGACATAAGGGTCGAGAGGAGGCGACGAAAGAGGCAGCACTTACATGGAGATGACGTGGTCAAGCGACAGCTGCTGCAGGTCCGAGATGGTCTGCACGCCAATATCTTGCAATGCTCTAGAGAAGTGATGACCCACACCTGGCACCTGCATCATGGCTTCAAATTCAGCTCAAGCAATACGAACTTTCAACAACTTGGGAGCATGGCTGTAGGGCCAGTGTTGGTACGTCACCTACCTTTCCTGCTGGATCACATGGCTGCATATACTGTCTGATTACGAAATGGGTGAACAATACATCAACTCCTCAAAACCCTAAACCCGACTCCCTAAACCCTGAACAGCCTTACATAGAATACCACTAGAATGTAATGCTCAGTGACGGGACATAGGCAGATAAAGTGTCCAAGTGAACCAATGCTAGATGTGTTCTTGTGAGAGGACAAGCTGTTGTGGCTGACCTTCCGCGCCGGGAGCGGCGCAATGAAGGAGGCAACCGCGGTTGCTGGCAGTGATGTCTGCGCATTCGGCTTGTGCAGCCCGCACGCCATCTTTGCCAGCATCTTCTGCAATGACAGCTCTGAGCTAATTCAGTCATGGAATGCATGGAAGGGCTACAACAGATACGGCTGCGCCAGGACCTTAGGGTGTAGGGTTTGGTTTTAGGGGTTTAGGATTCAAGGTATACGGGCTTAGAGTTTAGGGTTAGGGTTTAGGGTTGTGTAAATGGAGGTGGGGTTTCCAGCACCGCACATTGTGGGCGATGCCGCAGGAGCAGCGGTACCCGGTCTCGGTCTCGACGGCGCACCGCACCTCCAGCGCCACCTGGCTGCCCAACATGAGCTCGACCTCACCTGACGGCCGCACGGAGGCCTCGACCTCCGCACTCTGCTGCTGGGCCCTGGGGATACTTTGGCCCTGCTGCGGGCTCCTGCCTCTGCTGCCGGCAGGGACCTCCTGGCCGCTGCTCTCGAATGCGTTGTACACCACTCGGCGCGCTGTCCAGTCCTGCGTAGGAGCCTCCGGAGTGCCGTCCCGCAGCTCTACCACCTCCTCTCTGCTGCCGGGCCCTGGACAGCACCTGGCGCTGCTGCCGCCGCCAGGCGCCAGGTCGGCGGCGACCGCCGGGGCCGTAGAGACGACGTGGCCGCAGTACTCAACCGGCACGCTGCCGGCGCGCACCCTTGCAGCTACTTCCGCTGTGAGGTCCACTACGGCCTCATCCAGGCCAAGCCTGCACGGGCTCAGCAAGGATCCCGCTTTCAAGTTTCTGAAATGGCGATAGTATATTGGGCTGCGCAGTCATTTGGCACTCGATGCAAGCGTTTCTCGTTGTAGGGTAGCCAGATTGCGAGACGGGCGTGCAGGTGGGCGGCATCTCACACCTCTCCACTGTACCCCACCGGCGGAGAACGTCCATGATGCGCCGGCTGGCCGCGCGGTATGGCGTCAGGTCCTCGCCGTTGATCAGCACCAGGTCGGGGCACCTGCGCGCCAGCCCCAGACTCCACTCCACATGTAAAGCAGAGGTAGGAAAAGGGCTTGCTGCGGACTTTTTTTGGCATTGCCAAAGCAAAAGCACAGGAGCTGCCAAGCAGCCGTTGCCAGTGCAGGATTCCGAGCGCAGCCATTGCCTAGCTCCAGCCTCTGCCAGTATACACCTGTATGCATCTGGCTGGCATTTCACAGCCGATTCTTTCATATCAGCAGCCGCTTTCTCTGCCAGAGTCAAGCGGTTAATGAACGACGGGAGGAGGCTCCGACTTGGTGGCGAAAGGCAGCCCCCGCAAGCGTACTTCCTCTTGGCGTCGATGATGGGGACCATCTTGGGCACGCCCAGCCGCCGCGCTGCGTAGTTGCTCGTCACCACCAGATACTTCTGCAGCGCCACATCGAGTGGTGGCAGGATGAAGGAATGGATCTAAGTTTGTCAGTATTTGATTCAACAACAGTCACTTAGCTGTCGGCTGTATACGTAAGCTCTTACGTGTTGTGTAGAGTTATAATACCGAGGTGTCCAGCTACCAGGTTTTGAGGCCATTATGACTAAGTGCGTATTTACCGTGGCTGCCAGCATCTGAGAGTGGTATGGCAGACAGACAGGCTCCTGTGCGAGCCGACGAGGGCAAAGGCAAGCCCACCTGTGTCACTCCGAGGGGCCGGCCGGCAAGCTCAGGCCGCCGCTGCTCCTCCACCTGCGCATAGAAGCAGTCCAGGTCCTGCCGACGCAGCGGCGCGGCCATGGCTGTCCCGTCAGTCGGTCGCAGCGGCAGGCCACCCAGCAGTGCGGGCGAGCTGGCGTGGCGAGGGCTCGCAGCGGCGCTGGACGCACGAAGTGGGCTATCACGCGGCGGTGGTCGGGTGCGACGTCGCAGGAGCCGCCGGCGGCGGCGGCGGCGTCGCCAGGGCCAGCGGCCATCTCCGGCGGCTGCGGTGGCGCAGGGGGGCAGGACGCCAGACGCAGCGCAGGCCCGGGCATGTGGGCGCTCCGGCGAGCGACGGCGCTGGCTGTGGCGAGCTCTACGGCCCTGCAGAACTGAAACTCGAGCTCTCTCAGGGGCGAAGTTGGGCTGCCCCGGCCCCCTGGTCCTCTCTCTCTCTCTCTCTCTCTCTCTCTCTCTCTCTCTCTCTCTCTCTCTCTCTCTCTCTCTCTCTCTCTCTCTCTCTCTCTCTCTCTCTCTCTCTCTCTCTCTCTCTCTCTCTCTCTCTCTCTCTCTCTCTCTCTCTCTCTCTCTCTCTCTCTCTCTCTCTCTCTCTCTCTCTCTCTCTCTCTCTCTCTCTCTCTCTCTCTCTCTCTCTCTCTCTCTCTCTCTCTCTCTCTCTCTCTCTCTCTCTCTCTCTCTCTCTCTCTCTCTCTCTCTCTCTCNTGTCTCTCCCCCTTCCTCCCACTCTCCCGCACCCAAAGGTCATATTCTACACACTTGGCCCACTCCCCCACCTCCATGGCCTCCCGCTTCCTCGCCACCCCCCTTGGCCCTCCATGGCCCTCCATCTCTTAATACACTCTCCTTCCTTGGCCCCTCCTCTGTCCCCTATCTCCTCCAACGGAAGTCTTGCATGCACACAAAATGCAATTAGCCACTTGAGCTCACAAGCCCACAGCTGATCTCGCGGCACGGGCCTGCCATGGCGGCACCACTGCAGCGGAGCTCCGCAGCGCGGCTGGCCCGGCGGCTGCTGAGAGGCCCAGCAGCGGCCGCCAGCCGCAGCAGCTCTGCCGTGCCGCGTCCATCCCCACCACCACCAGCACCAACACAGGCAGAATGGGCCACCGGGCGCCCGTTCCGTGGCACTGTGTGGCGGCAGCTCATGCAGAGAGCGCCACTGGGGACGGCCGCTGCCGCAGAGCCTCAGCAGGCGCCGAGTGCGCCGGATGGCAAGCCATACCAGGTCCGCCTAAAGGTGTAGACTTCGGATTGACGTGTAGAATCAGGAAAGGATTTAGCTTTCATACCCAGCTGCCAACTTTGGAGTTCTGAATCCTGGAGCTGCTGAGTGAGCCCACCGCCGCTGCTCGACGCTGCATACAGGTCGTGCGCCTCGACGCTGGCGGCGGGCACCGGCGCATGGCTCTCGACCTCGACGAGCTGGTGAGGCTCTCTCTCGCTCTCTTCTCCTTCTCGCTCTCGCATTCGCTGCGCAGCAGAGGGGCCACTGCGGCGCTCCTCCTCACTGGTGTCGCTGAGGTTGAAGGCTTCAGCCATTATCGGCCGTCAATGCTTGCTGCAGGGCATGCGGCCCCGGGACCTGGACGCGGTCGACAGCTCCTCATTCGCGCCGAAGCGGGCTGTCCTGGCCATCCGCAGCAACAAAGTGAGCCCCCCCTGGCCACTGCGCCAAGAACCCTCCTTTACCACGCCAGACATCCCCGAGGCCGAGGTCCATGACTCTGAGCCGGAGCTTCACGCGCAGCTTCTTGTGAGGATGGAGAATGTGCGCGCCGTGGTGGCTGAGGATTACGCCCTCTTCTTCGATGCGCGCCGCCCGAGGTGAGCCCTCCTCCTTCTTGGTCCCCCGGCCTGTCGTTCCTCCTCACTTGCAGAACTCCAGGCTGCCCAAAGCCTTTCTCGGCTGTGTACAGGGTGCTGACGCCGCATGCGTCCATTGTAGACGTGACATAATCTTAGCTGCATGAGGCATGAGAGTCGCACCCAACTTTCAAGGACACTAGCATTGCACACCAATGACTATCTCTAAGTTTTGGTGCTTATATGTTGAGCACGTTTTGCGGATCAGCAAATCAGTTCCCCTGGATTTTCGATGCAAGTTCTTGCTGAGGTGTGCTGCAGGGCGTCTGCAAAGCGGCACCGGCCGCTTAGCGCCGGCGCCACAGCGCTGTCGGTCGACAAGGAGGACAACGGCAGCAGAAACGGCGGCGGCGACCAGGAGGAGGATGGCCAAGGAGGTGGCGACAGGCACGTGCACGGTGGATACATCCGGTGGGTGACCTCGGCCTCTCAACAAAGTCCAGAGAAGCCATGGTCCTTCATTTTGCTTTGCTTCGAGATCAAGCTGTCTTCTTATGCTACTCAGACGTCGCACATTGTATCAGCAGCTGAGGCGCTCATCAGCGTTGCCAGGTCGACGGATGCGTTCGCGATGACCATGTCAGAGCTGGAGCGACGGCCGGCATCGCCCACATGGGGCACCATGCCCTTCCGGCTCCGCATGCTCGAAGGCATCCTGCACGAGACCACCTCCTTCTTCGACCACAAGTTTGAGAGGCAGGGCGGCACAACACAAACTCCAACAGCATCACCATTTGCTATACTTTCTTCAGAAGGACCAAAGATGAATGGCAGCGTGACCCAGGTTCTTGCAGAGTCACTCATCTTTGTGATTGAGGACTTATTTTGTAAAGATTCTGCTGCCATTTCACTTCTATTCCCTCCTGCTCAGAGAAGGCTGCGGATGGTCGTGGAACGGATGCTGGAGGACCTCACGGAGGACGTGAGCTTGGCTGGGTACGGGCTCGCATGATGCTCAACAATGGGTTGCTCTGGGACTCGATCATGTGGATGGATTTGAGATCGATTGTGCAATCGGTCTACTTACTCTTAAGTGAGGGAGCCGCTGGACGATTCACATGTATTTCAGCACGGCTGACAATCAGGGTGGGGTTTGTCATGGCGAAGCTTGCACCGCCTGCTGCCACTAAAGGGAGCTCTCACGAGCCTTGAAAATGACGTACGTGAGACTCACTCGGCTATTGAGGAGGTGATCTCTTCGAGCTCCCTGTCTTGGCACTCAGCCTTTCTGCTATCCACGTCCGCTCTCTCAACAATAGTTGGGCTAATGTGCTCTGGCTAATCCTCACTTGCTGGTGTACAAGACGATAGTACAGCATGGAGTTATTGTGTTCACCTTGTATGACGTTCTCGAGGTGCTGTGCTCTGCACAGGTGCTCGGCAATGACGACATGCTTGGGCTCCTGTGCGACGGGTCCTCCCCGCAGTCTTGGCCCGAGGCAGTCGGCGACTCGGCATACTATGATCTCGGCGCGACCTCCGGCGGGCATAGTGAGTGCCTCGAAGAATGTTGGCGGTCACTGGGCCAGTCTGGTAGCTTTGGCATTTGTGATTGACAATGGGTTGGTATCTTGGTCTCAAGTCAGATCATCTCAGCTTAGACTGTAAAGTAAGTCAAAGTTGCAGCACAATCACAACTTATCTACGATCTACGATAAAGCATGCAAATCATTAACGGCATGCTGATTGACCACGGAGGCTGCGACCGATGGACGAGCTTATCAGAGCTCCTTGTCACCAGCTTGTGCCACACTGCTGTCCATGTTCTTGATGCAGGACGCAGAACTGGCTCCCAGGCAGTAGAGGAACGGCAACACAAGGCTAAGGCAGCCACAGTGGACATGCTCATCTCTTACACTAACGAGGTACGAGGCAAGGGCAGAGACTTCCAACTTCCAACATGATTGATCATGGCAGAGGATCTTTGGGACCCGCAGAATTGGCTCTTAAGGAGGAATTGTGAAAGCCCATCAAGACTGAGTTTCTGATTCAGGCATGGGTCCTGCTGCTGACTCGCATCTGGCAGCTCAATCTTATTAATCACCAAGCTTGTGGCATGCTCGTGTCGCCTGTGCCAGCTGCAAGATGTAGGGGGTGCACTCTCGGAGCTTCGTACCAACATGGAAGCGGCACAAGAGGTCCGTTGGCTTGTACATGCCCAGATCCTGAGCACATTGCAGAAAAACGCACGTGCATTCGAAAGGATAAGGGTCGTGAAGCACAAAGGTGTTATTGAAGAGATAGATGCGTTAGTGGCCTGCTTACAAGCTGCTGGCCTGGGAGTCGGGCAGGTGTGGGAGCTAGGGCTGGACACTACGCGCAACCGCATCATCCGGATCAACCTCTTCACGTCCATTGCTACTCTCTGCCTGACCTCGTGAGATCACCTCACAGTCTCTTGAATTCCTGTCAACAATTTTAATCTTGCAGTGCCCAGAACTTCCTCATGATGTGGACCATAATGTACAGATACGCATCGAGCTGACAGTCACAGCCTTCCTTGGCATTCGAAATTTATAACCCTTCAGAAACATGTACTTGTCGCAGACCGATGACAGTTGGACAAGCATGTTAATACAAGCATGCTAACATATCAGTCTTGTGGCAATCACTGGATCAGACCCAACAGTCGGCACTGCCCTTGTTTAATGTGGGCGCAGGGCAACTGTACCAGCTGCCTTTTTTGGCATGAACATTCCCAAGTGAGTTTCACTGCGAAGCTGCTTCTCGTTGGCAAGTCATCTGCCATGGCAAGCTGGGCTGAATAAATCTTCAAGTGGCAGGTAGCCTCAATCAGGGCTAATCTCAAAGCAACCTCACTAAACGCTGTCATGTGGCGCAATCTCAGTGGGGTGGAGGACCACCCGCACTTTTTTGCTTATGTGGTAGGTAGCACTGCGCTGTCCTCAGTTGCAATACTTGCAGTCTTCATTTACTTCTTCCAGATTCGACCGAGCACGGCTGACAGGAGACGTGCCCAAGTAGGCCTTTTCTCTTGTCTTATCTCTGCATACTGATTGACCATACATGTGTTTGATCAAATGCATGGTACCATGCTTGTTTGTAAGTTGATGCTACATCGGGTTGCCTGGTGACAATTCCAGCTTGTCCTGAACAATCTTTCCATGAACAAGGAGTGATGACCTCTTCTCTGCCCATATGATGTAACAATTCCTGTCCACACTTGCAGGACCAAGCAGCGCTTCGGGACCTTCTTCAGCATATGGACGACATTGACGATATAGTCCACGCCGTAGCTAGCCGAGGTGGGCCTTGGTTTGTCAGTGCTTATAGTGATCCTGCAAGGCTAGGCATGGTTTCAGGTCTTGCTTGTTCAAGACTTGGCCAACAGAAGCTGGTGCTTGGTGTGCACTCCGCTTAATTCACACCGCTGACTGGCAACGTACGTATCTGCTAGGGCTGCATAATTTCAACGCTTAAAATGAGCTATGCCTGAGTCATTACTACCTTGGAATCTGCAGATGGAATAGTGAAAAAGGACGACTTCCTTCTCCTGTGCAAGGCTCACCCATCTGCCAAGAACGTCCGCAAGGTGAGGGGCCCACGTTCTTTGAGAGCGAACAAGCACAAGCCATGTCTGTTCTTGTGCGGCTGTACTTAAGCTGGCATCTCAGGCATGCATCAACTGTAGAATTACTGCGTATTGCAGAGGGAGCTGGACCTTGTGTTCAGGATGCTTGACACAGACCACGACGGGCGCCTTGATGTACGTCTTGTGCATCTTCGCAATCTAAGAGTTGCCATAGCATGCACATCCTGCCCGTGTTGCAGTTCCTGGGTGTTCTTAAGGCTACTGGAGAAAACTTGTCCTCAATCAGTCAAAGTGGCCATGCATACTCCATGTTTCCAGAGAGACATGGTACTTGCTTGTTGGGCAAGTTGGCTTTTGAGTAGTGGTTGCGTCTTCGTAAGTAGTGGCTGTGTAACTGCACTATTGCACAACCTGCAGTCAGCACTAAGGTCATAGCCAATTCTGGCAACCTTTGGCAGATGCTTCTGCGACCGCGAGGTGCCCTCTTAAAGGACCTGATCATACTTTCAGTCATCTGCTTGGCAGGCGAAGGAGATTCGAGCGGCCTTGGAAAATCATCAGCAAGCACATCCACACCGAGAGTTCTTCTCTGCTCGCAGGTTTTGGGAATGATTGTAAGCTTCTTGGGTGTTAACTCTCGTTTGCCATTTCTATATGCAAGAACAAGGCTGCTCCAATCTGCAGCCTGTTCAGGAGAATATAAGAAACTAAAGAGTAGTTGAAGACCTCGAACATGCTATGATTCAGTATTACCACCCCCTGCATTTGTAAGTGTAATGTGTTCACAGCGGATTGGGTTGCTTGCAAGTAGAGCCGCTTTGAGGCAAGTAGAGCCGCTTTAAGAGTAGGTAACCTGCCAACTACGTAGAGGAACCAACTCATTTGCTTCTCTAGCAACACTTATCTCGTCACTGCCACACGGAGTTTGAATACAGAGCAGACTGCTAAAAAGTCTTGCTTTGTGCTGACTCACTCAAGGCAAATCATAAACAACAGCATGACAAAACCCTTGAGTTGCCATTGACACAATGTTGGGAGAGCAGTCTGGAAGTGAGGTCAGCAGGCTGACGAGGACACGTGCCTATATATGTGATGGACAAACTGTCTGCTATCTCATGTACCAAGTTCACCAGCATGTCTACATGTACCCATACATGTAGCAACAATACCTCTAGTTGCAAGCGCTGAAGTGGTATCAGTCAACAGGTGTGCCGCATGCTGTTGCAACACCTGAATGTTGAGACTGTAACTAAGTAAAGTTCCCGAAGTCAGGGGCTGCTGCAGCCTCATGAAGACGCTGGCTCAATCGAGGGTTTTGCGAGACCCCTCGAGATTTACAGCAGCAGCAGCAGCAGCAGCAGCCTGCGGGCAGCCTTGCACTGCTCGTCCTCGCAGACATGTCTCGCCAATTTTGTGCCCGAGAAGGTGAATGCAGGCCTTGCTTGTGCATCACGGGCCGGCGGCTCAGTCCTTGGCCCTCGCTACGACGACGAGCCGGTAGTCAATGCAGACGCGCTTGGACTGCGCCGCCGCCATGCCGCTGCTGCGGCTGGTCAACACGATGGACGGCACCGCCGAGACGACGTGCAGGCCCCCCGGGAGTGGCGGCGCCATGCTGCGGCGCCCATCGCTGCCGGGATCGTGGGCAGTGGCGATGGAGATCGGGCTCCCCGAAGACGTCGTTGAAAGCCGCGCGCCGTCGTTCGCCACAACACTGGCTGACAGAATTGAGAGCCGCGAGGACGGCTCAGCTGCGCGGGCATGCCACGGCGGCGGCGGCGGCCCTGCGAGCGCGGCCGCTGCGGCGGCCGGGTCTTGGCGGGAGGCGGGCGCAGCGGACGTCGTCAGCTCCCCGCCGA
>WELB01000048.1:626513-639851 GCA_009602725.1 Spirogloea muscicola
CGGCGTCTCGGCGCGGCGCGATGACGAGGGGCAATCAGCGCGAGGTGGACCGCAAGCGGGCTGCGGCCCGCGCCGCCGCCTCGGGGCCCAAGCGCGACGACGGGCTCACGCCGCTGCAGCGACGGGAGCGCGACGCCAAGGCGCTGCAGGAGAAGGCGGCCCGCAAGGCCGGCGCGACGGCGGGCGGCCCGACGGCCGGGGGCGGCAAGTGACTGTGGGACCGAGGGGGGCCATCCGCCGGATGGCGTGATAACGTGTTGCCCACATACTGGTAGTGTTTACGGTCTAGGGGTTTGAGGCGATGAGGCGATGTTGCGCAGGCTAGCTGCGTCTGCAGCGATGTCGATTTTTGGGGCAGGCCTTTGATCCGGTGAAAGCGGACGGTGCCCGCGCTTGCGTGCATGGCCTGCGCCGCCGTCCTGGCGGCAATGACCTGTCCAGCGTGAGGATCAGGCCTGGCCGGCTGGCTTTCCGATGTTACGTCATTCTTCTTGTCAAAAAGTTGCGCGTATGGGACTTGTTTTCTGCAGAGCAACTCAGTGTGCGTTCCCTCTTCATCTGATCGCTGATGCATCTTATGCTTCTTTTGATTGGTGATACCCCCACCCCCGTTGTCTTGGTATGATCATTCATCAGAGTCCTTCCTGCTGCATCTCGCATTGTGATGCAGGGCAGCGTAGGCGCTTAACTCTGGTAGTGAGCTACACTCGCCCACTCTGTGCAAATAGACGTTTTTAGATCATAGTGCTGGATGCTTGCAGTCTTTGGCACTGGAGCAGATGGCTGTTGGATGGGGAGTTCTGTGACACCTTCCTCAGTGGCTATAGAAGAAAGCATTGCAGGGGAGGATGGCTGAGAGTGGGGCGTTGGACGAGCTGCACCAGCGTTTGGGGCTTCGTGAGAGACTGAGACTGTCGTCCTACTGGCAACGCGCCAACCTTAGCCAGCAACTTAGTAGACATCGGACATTGAGAATGTTGGCTGGATCGTGAGATGGAAAGGCTACAGGGGAGTCGCTGCTTAACGCGTTCCCTGGTTCCTGGTACTGTGTACAGTAATATGTAGGCTTGATGTCACATGCAAAATTCACAAGTGTCATCTTGAAGACATACTCGTATATCGCTGCATTCTCTTAGCTGCAGATATGCCATGTTGCTAGCAGTCCTCTCCGAGTTCCTCCTAGCCGCATACTTTAGCTGATTGACCTTCCGTGGAGTTTGCACACCCGGAGAGTGCCTTTGGGTTTGGTTCGTGCTATACATGCATTTTCAAAGTCCCTTCAGCGGTCCCAACCGCTTGCCTTCCGCCACCGTGCCGGTGGCATCCGTGCAGCAGCCTCTGGCTTGCGCAGCAGAGTTCCTATTTCCTCCCTCAGCTTATCACCCTTCTTACTGCCAACACAGGGTTACTGAGAGGCCCTTGAGCTGCCCAGCCTGCGGGTTTGCTTCGAAAAGAGGCACTTTAGTGCTCCCACTTATGCATTCGACTGGCTCTCACAGTCGCCCCTGAACATTGGCAGCCGCTTCTCTGCCGTCCTCCCATTCCGCCATGGTGAAGGGGGATGTCTTGGCGATGCCGATCGTCAGGAACCGCATCATGACCAACTCAAGTTGCATTCAAGGGATCCAAGGCGGTACCGCTGAAGAGAGTTAATTATCCATACACTGTGCGTGCGGCCGCTCGCCAGCTCGCAGCGAATGTGTGAATTGACTGCGGGCCGCTAGTGAGGAAGAGCACCTGGGGCCTCACACCGGCATGGCCTGCCTCCATCGAGGTAGGAGCCGCGATGGCGGGGCTTGACACGTGGGGATGAGACCGCGGCTAACTGAGAAGGTTAGACAGTAGATGAAGCAGTTCTTCTGTGGGTGATGTACGTCATTAGATGTGCTTGCCTTCGTACTTGGCCAAGTTGGCCTACGTTTGTTTCAAATAGACGGAGTTCTTTTCTTCTAGAATCGGGTGAGGGCTGTGGAAGAAGCAGCTCTTCCAAAGGGGCCGAGGGCTGTAGATAGCCAGCCAACACAAGAATGAACAAGTATTGCAGGAGTCTGAACGAAGGCGTATACCACCCAAAAAAGCGGGGCTGTGAAGGCCAGCTCAATCGAGAAGCAGCTCTCTTCCAAAGGGGGCGAGGGCTGTGAGGTGCCAGCCCACGAAAGAATGGGCCAAGGCAGTCGGAAAGTGATTCATCTCACAAGGATAACGAATGCTGCGGACATTGACATTTCTTCAGCCATGTAGATACCATTACAGGAGGGAAGGCATGCAGTGCGCATGATTTGATAAAGGGAGGCAAAGCAAGCCAGTTCACTGTGTAACAAGAATGAAAACAATCTAACAGGGCTTAAGTAATCGAAAGAAGAACACGAGAACAAATGAGCTCTACCAAAGGAAGTGCGCGCCCATAGAGAAGAAGGAGGAGGCGGGGGCTGTGGAAAGCCAGCCCAGGAAGAAATGAACAAGGTCCAAAAGGCCGAAAGCCGCTAAGCCGCACATAGCTATGCAAGAGGGTACAGCGAATGGGAGCTTAGTAACCCCCGAGTCGGCAGCCGCACGTCGAGTAAATTGCAGAAAAGAGGCACCCCTACAGACCCAGAAGTAGCAGCCAAAGCACGGCCTGCCCGCAAGTGCACTGCGTGAGCCTGGGACCGTTGGAAGGGACTGGAAGGAAACTGAAGCGAAACTCAATGTCTCACGAGTGAGCACATGCATGTCCACCGACTTATCTGGGGCGCCGGAGCACCACCCACTGGCTTGACCTATTGGCTAGGCTTGAGCGGCGGGCTGTGTCCCGCAGACGCGGCGAGCCAGCCGACTTCAACGCCGCGGGCTCGTGGGCTCAGGTATATCGGATGCGCCTCTCTGTATCCCTGCAGCGGTCCATGGCCCACGCTCTGCATCTGCGAGCTGGCCATGCTCTCGCTGCGGGCTCTGGCTTTCGTCAGGGTGATAGCTTCCCGGCAGCTAGTCTGTCGGATCTGAGGCTCCTCACTCGTACTTATTGAGTGATCCATCCTCCCCCTGTTTTACCATTGCATCCTCAGGCCCCTTTGTAGCTGCTCACCGCTCTTAGGCCCCTCTAAACCTTCGTGAATTCTTTTTGGGCTGGCTTTTCGCAGCCCTTGCCCCCATTGGGAGTGCCACTTCTTCTCCGCAGGCCCCCGTCCTCGAGGGGACAAGAAGTGAGCTCTTCCAAAGAGCTGTGGATAATCAAGATTCAGATTTGGATCTGGAAAAAGCATAACCACATGTCTTGGGACATGAAGAAAGGGGATTCCTTCTCGTACTTTGTTCATTCTTTCTTGGGCTGGCTTTTCCAGCCCCTGTCCTCAACGGGCGCTCGCGCCTTTTCTTCATGAAGAAAGGGCTCGCCCATTGAGACATGTGCAGCTCAACCTTGTTCAATGCCTCTTGCATCTTCTGACTAGAGGTTACTGAGTCTCGCTGCAGAGGTGTATGGCCGGCGCGCTGCACCTACGTGGTCGGCAGAGCCTCCGGCCAGGGGACCCACTTTCAGGAGCCTAGCGTCTCTGACCTGCGACTGCTTAGCAGGGGTTACTGAGTGATTCGTAGCTGCTTTGTCTATTTGTGCTTGTCTTTCTTAGTGCTTCCCCTGGCCCCCTTCTTGTACTTTGTTTATTCTCTCTTTTTTTGGGGTGGCTATTCCAGCCCCTAACCCAATGGGCGAGCCCTTTCTTCTTTCTTTACTGAGCGTCCCCTTGCTGATGTCTTGGCCCTCAGGCTCCTTCAGACCTTGTGCATTCCTTTGGGCTGGCCTCTCCCAGCCACCAGTTGATGTCGCCGCGCTTGCTTCTGTGTCCTTCGCTTTGTGCCAAGACAGCCCGAAATAAAAGAGTGACAAGGTCCGAGAAGGAGCCGAAAAACATTCCAAAGCAAGGAGGCTGTTGAGGAGCTCTCCGCTCCGCTTCCCCCCTCCCCCCCCCTCCTCACGTGCGCCGGCTGGTGCGGCCGTTTCCGGCGGCGAGTGCCGCCCGGGCCCGCGCGGGGCGCCGCCCTCTGCGTCGCGTCCGCCGGAACCCTCGCCGGACCGGCTGGCGACCTCTCCATGACCATCCGGCCACGTGGCACATTCCAACATCCTGATTCATGTGGCAGCTCGACGCCATGCCGCAGTATCCTTCCACTGGTCCGCGGTGCAACGCGCGCTCACCGAGCGCGGCGGCTTCTGCACGCACGGATGCCTGCATGCGCCACGTGGTGGCTGACTCGCCGGCGAGCCGCCGCAGCGTCGCGCATGCAGGCATCCGTGCGTGCAGAAGCCGCCGCGCTCGGTGAGCGCGCGTTAATGGCGGTAAATCAGAGCTTACGCGTTTACAACCATTGCCCGCCTTTGGGAAGAGAAAGCGCGGCCAGATTGACTGGTGGCTGGGAAAGGCCAGCCCAAAAGAATGGACAAGGTCTGAGGGAGCTTGAGTGCTTGAGTGCCTTTGGGAAGGAATAGCTTGTCTTTGCATACGTCAGAGACCCCTCGGCTGCCCTGCGGCGCCCGCGTCGCGGCGGCCGCCATGGCACCCGGCGCGGCGGCGGGCGCTCGGCGGCGGCGGCGCCTCCGCGTCGCTGCCGAGCGAGCGCTACATCATCACCGACGACCTGCAAATCTTCCTCAAGAGCCGTGCAACGCTCGACCTCCTGCTCCAGCTGCAGGGCGGCGGCGGTGCCGGCGACGGCGGCCACGGCGCCGGGCCGCCCAGGGCCGTGGCCATGGAGGTCAGCCGGGACATGGTGAGCGAGGCGGCGGCACCTGCGCCTCGTCTTGTGGTAGATTGAGGATCCCAATATCGATCGAGTACATGGCCAGCTTTCGGCAGACGGGCAATGGCCCATTGGCAACAGCTGTCTACGCTGCCGGAAACTCGTCTCCCACCGCTGTGCTCTCGCCCCTGCCCTGCGCCGCAGATTGTCGAGCTCGTCCGGAGCTGCCTGGCCAGCAGCACACACCCGCTCAACGATGCCTTTGGCCCGCGATTCCACCGCAGCTTCCAGAGCCTGGTGAGCATGCAGCTGCAGTTGCTCCTCTTGCCAATAGGATGCGGCCAGTGCTACTAGATGGCACCATCAGCAGTGCCCTGCACGCTTATGAGTCCAATTCGTGGCCTGTGTGTTGTGCAGCTGCAGCTGGGCTGGAGCCGGCTGTCAATGGAGGCGTGGCGGTGGTGCCCCCGCTCATTGGCGGTGTTCAGCAGCATGGGTGCGGACGCCTTCTCCTCCACACTATGGCTCCTCCTGCTCTTCCTCGTGGAGCTCTGCCTGCGCATCCTGGCCTCCGTTGGTATCACCACGTCGCAGCAGATTGCAACCTTCCGCCGCGCAATTCAGAAATGAAAGCCCACCACATGGGTAGAGGGATAGATGCTCATCCACCTGGCAACCCTGCTCAGAGCGTCACTTCTTATAAATCTGTAGTGAGGCTAGCAGAACCATAGCGCACTTCATAAATTTTCTAAAATGCTTGCTGTGGCCGAACATGACTTGAATCTTCCAGTCAGTCTCAAGACAAGCTCACCAAGCTTGACATAGGAGAGGCTCACATATATGTACGCTATCTCCACTGGTCGGCTCTGTCGCCATCCGTAACAGATTGCCGGACATGCGTCCGAACTTGACAGAGCACCTGGGAGTTGAGTTCTCTGGCACTGATTAGGCCAGCACTGCAGGCTGTTTGATGATTGAGCGGCCAGCATATTGAGTAGAGAGGAGCTGCCATACATAGCTACAGTGGCTGCATGGGCGTTGTTGCTGCCCATAAATTGGAAGCAGTTGTTGCAGAAGGCAACTGAATTACCGCACGCCAAGCAACATTTGCATGCGTCTGCATGAACCTCCAATGACTAAAGGGGCACCCCATGTACTATATCATGACTGCATGACTGCAAGGAGCTATGTCAAGGTAGGTGGATCTCGATCAGAGAGTAGCCAAAAAATCAACAAATTGCATCAAAGGCTAAAAGCCGCTACTTGCACCGGCAATCTACCTTACAAATACTGCTGCCTGTGCAAGCCACCATGCTCTGCTCTCTCAGTAGCGGTACTGGGCAGGCTTGAAGGGGCCAGACTCGGACACGCTAATGTAGGCGGCCTGCTCGGGCGTCAGCTTTGTGAGCTTGGCGCCAAGCTTGGATAGATGGAGGGCTGCAACCTTCTCGTCCAGATGCTTGGGCAGCACATAGACCTCCTTCTTGTACTTGCCGCTGCTCCTCTCATTCCAGAGCTCGAGCTGCGCAATGACCTGCAAAGAATGACATCGCCGCTGTCAGCAATTCTTGTCCGGTACTGAGCAAAGCTGCTGCACCAGAAGAGTCTCTTATACGCTCTATTTTGCACGTCAAGCTGCTTCTTGGGCCTTTGGGAGCTTATAAGGAGCATGCTCAATTTCGTGAGGAGCATTGTTACAAGAAATGTCAACAACAGATCTCTTCTAAGATGTTGAGCTCACCTGATTTGTGAAGGAGCACGACATCACAAAGGAAGGATGCCCAGTCGCACAGCCAAGGTTCATAAGTCGGCCCTCAGCAAGCACAATGATACCACGATTCGTCTCAGGGAATACCCAGCGATCTGTCTGGGGCTTGATGGTTGTGCGCTTGACACCAGGATAACCTTCGAGACCAGCCATGTCAATTTCATTGTCAAAGTGGCCAATGTTGCTGACAATGGCGTTGTTCTTCATCTTCTTCATGTTATCCACCATGATAATGTCCTTGTTTCCAGTGGTGGTGACGAAGATGTCAGCATCCTCAACAACATCCTCCAGCGTAGTGACCTATCGAGAAACAAGAAGATCAGATGTTGGAGAACAAGTTCAACTCTCTTTGCAATAACTCCTTAACACCTCAGTGAGGCCTCACTGATGCTGACCAAGAGACAGCGATACATGGACTTTCTGTACCGCCCAAGTCTAGCATCTTTGTCTGTGAGGCAGCCCCACTGACCTACAGTCTCAAGACTATTGTCGAACAAAAGTTGCACCCATATAGGAACCAGTGGTCTGGCTCCCTGCATTTGCCAACAACCTCAACAGCTTCCTTACCAAGTAGAGTAGGACTGATGATATTGAGCAGATACGAGTTTAGCTACACAAATCAAAAGGAAGGCAGCGGAAGGAGGATGAGGGACTTACTGTGAAGCCCTCCATGCAGGCCTGTAGGGCACAGATGGGATCAATCTCCGTGACAAATACCCTGGCACCAGCTGCTTTCATGGCACTGGCGCATCCTTTGCCAACATCTCCGTATCCACAGACTACAACCGACTTTCCAGCAATCATAACATCTGTGGCCCGCATGAGGCCATCCGGCAAAGAGTGACGACATCCGTAGAGATTGTCAAACTGCAGTCAATGCACTTGAGGTCAGCCAACAAAGTGACATGAATTGTTAGCAGAGGTCTATATATGGCTGAATGTCATCTGTGACTTAAGGCTGAAGGACAATGCAGACTTCACTGCCCCTCGACTGCTTGCTCTCAAAAATAAAGCCTATTGAGCGTTAAAGAGCGTAGCATCCATGACTATGCTCACCTTGCTCTTTGTGACAGAGTCGTTCACATTAATTGCAGGGAAGAGCAGCTCGCCAGTCAACTGCATCTGATACAGCCTCTTCACACCCGTGGTTGTCTCCTCTGAAACTCCCACAATCTTCTTTGCCATGTCATGGTACCTCGTGGGATTGTCCTTCATACCATCCCTCAGAATGGTGAGAACAATCTGTTCCCACAAGAAACAGAAAGCGTAGCTTACAAGAATTGCCAATGCTGCGGTTGGCAGATTGCACTACTAAAGCCTGTACTTGTTAGCCAAGCATATGGCCTTGTCTCAGGAGCTTGCTGATGCAAGCTGCAAGGACAAGTAGTCGCGTATAAACAGCTGGTGAAAGCTTTGACAAATTGATGGGTGTCATAGGCAAGCTCAAAGCTCTTCAGAAAATCTTTGCTAAGGATCACCTTAGCAAGCTGAGACTAACATAAGGATTTTACAGTCAAGAATTTCAACGTATATGATACTTAAGTACAGAAAGTCGGGTCTAATATAATTATAAGTCAATGATAAGAGCAAACAATACCTGGAACTCAGGATTGGTGGTAGAAGTAGGGTCTGGCAGAGTACCATCCTTAGCATAGGCATCCTCAGCCTTGACACCTTCATGGATCAACAAAGTAGCATCACCACCATCGTCGACAATGAGATCTGGGCCGCTGCCCTTGCCCCAGTCCAATGCACGCTCTGTGCACCACCAGTACTCCCACAGAGTCTCCCCCTTCCAGGCGAAGACTGAGGCACTGTCACGAGCAATGACTGCAGCTGCATGGTCCTGTGACAAGTCACAAGCAAGAGAATAATGTGAATGACTCAGATGGCACATCGCTGCTACAGCTGCGGGAGTTCTTGTTGCTTCGCAATGTAGATAGTGGATACGCACATTTAACGGGTGCTTCGGGCGCTTCCTCTACCAGTGGATCCAGGAATCAAGCTTTGCATACCACATATCCTTCAGGGAGAGCAAGAGTTTACCTGAGTTGAGAAGATGTTGCAAGAGCACCACCTCACTTTGGCTCCCAGGGCCGTCAGTGTCTCAATGAGCACAGCAGTCTGACCTCGCATAGAATACAGCACAAGACCATCAGCTTAGAACAATAGCACCTCATTTATATCGTGCTCTGTGGACCAACTTGACATAACTGCTGAGATTAGGAGCCAACAGATGAAGATATGCGCGACCAAAGTGCATCCCTTTCAGCTGTGACGAGAAAGACAGGGGTAAGAGCAGCGAACGGCCTCAGGAGGAAGTCGATCGACAGTAGGTAGAGCCGGACGCAGACGGCGACATGAGACCAGGACTGCCAGGATTTGGCAGGGGTTTAGAGTGAGTCGGCAGGGCAGGACGCTGCTGCCGGACCTGGATCGTCATGTGCAGGGAGCCGGTGATCTGAGCGCCCTTGAAGGGCTGCGCGGCCCCGTACTCCTCCACGCAGGACACGAGGCCGGGCATCTCGACCTCGGCGAGCTCGATCTCGAGGCGCCCGAAGTCGGCCAGCGCCATGTCCTTGACCTTGTACTCGTTGCCCGCGGACGTCTTCTCCACCTCCAGGTCGCCGGACCCGGCGCTGAGAGCGGCCATGGCGGGCGGCGGCGGCGGCGGCGGCGGGGGAGGTGCCTTGCTTCGAAGGCACAGCAATCGCTGAGGGCTCGGTCCGAGCGGGGCGGGAAGCCACCCGTTGGCGGGCCGCCGTTTCAAGCGAGTCGATATATTCGATTTCTGTGGCTATGGCGATGCGGCGGGGGTGGCCCGGTCACGGCTACGAGCCGGCCGTCGCCCCGATTCATCTGCGCACGGAAACGGAGGAGGAGGGGGGGGGCGCCTCGTGGCCAGGCCTGCGCCCCAGCCCCGACGGGAGGTGACGGAACGGGGGCACCGACGCCGACGATACCGTCGTGGCGTGTCCGTTGGCGGCGACCCCATTCCAGCCACAGGCTGGCCTAGCGGGGTCCCGCGACCAGACCCACTGACATAAATAGGCTCCACTTATTAGATATAAGGACGCCCTCTGTGTGCACCTGGCTGGCTTTTACAGCCGCTCCTTTATTGTCAGGCAGCCGCATTTCCATTCTTCCATTTCAATCCTCTCCCTTATCCCCGCCGCTGGTCATTCCCGAGCGAGCTCCGGGCCCTGCGCGCGGCATGGCGACCATGGCCGCCGCCGCTGCCGCCGCCGCCGCAGCCGCCGCCGGGAGCAAGCTTGCCCGCGGATCCGGCAGGGCCGCGGCGCTCGCCTCTCCCCGGCAATGCGGCCTTAGTCCCGCCTCGAGAGCCGCCGCCCTGTCCTCGGGCCTGTCTTTCGGGGTCTCCGCCCTTCCGCAGAGGGCCGCCGTCAAGCACGCCGCGCGGAGGCTGCCCCCCGGCGCGCTCCGAATCGAGGCAGCGGCCAGGGAGGTGCTGATCGTGAACACCAACTCCGGGGGCCACGCTGTGATCGGGTTCTGGCTGGCGCGCCAGCTGCAGACCAGCGGACACGCTGTGACCATCATGACGGTCGGCGAGGAGGCTTCTGACAAGATGAAGAAGCCCCCCTTCTCCAAGTTCTCGGTAAGATTGCCGTAAAAGCATGGGGTGATGCGTGTCGGCCTCATTTTCCTGTCACAGGTCTTAGCTGAGATATGAAGCAATCTGGAAGATCATATTTCATACTTGAGCTTTTGCTTGTGAGGATTTGCGATTCAGCCATTTAGCAGGTGTAGGAGATGAGGCACTTGCTCATCGTGCATCTCACATTGCTCCTTGTGCATTGCAAGCCTAGCAGGAGTTGCGCGACGCTGGTGTGAAAACCGTCTGGGGAGATCCCAGCAGCATTGGCGATGTTGTTGGCTCGAGCAAGTTTGACGTTGTCCTGGACAACAACGGGAAGGACATGGAAGCTGTCCAGTGAGCACCTCATAACGGGTCATTTCAGTATCCTTGCTGACTTGGTAGTGTTGGACTGCTCCTAATCGCCTGTGTGTCAGCTTGCAGTCAATGCTGGTCATCAAGGCCAGCGTTAAGTTCGATAGAGTTCGGAAGAGGCACATCGTTCACCAATGGCAACATATCTGATGTCCCATGACCATGTCATATGCACTCTGGCACTGGTCATTGCCTTCAAGAAGAGGGGTGGAGGTGTGCTCTGTGCACCGCTGATGGGTTTTCCTTCTTCAAAGCAGACCGGTTGCTGACTGGGCCAAGGCATCGGGTGTGGAGCAATTTCTCTTCATTAGCAGTGCTGGCATATACAAGGGCACTGATGAGCCCCCGTTTTTTGAGGGGGTGCGTCACTTTGTCCTGTCACGTGCAAATTTCCTGAAAGTGCCTGATGAGCAAGCTTGCGTGCTAGCAGGTGCTTGCGTATCAAGTGCTTGAATTCTTATACAAGGGGTTAGCCTTGACACTATGTGGTGTGCACCTGGCCAATGTCCTCATGGCTAGCTGCAGCGACTTCGCTTACCCTATCCTGTGCTTCTAGCAGGATCCAGTCAAGGAGGACTCTGGCCATGCGCTTGTGGAGAAGTATCTGTCAGAGCAATTTGATAAGTGGGGCAGTTTCCGTCCACAGTATATGACTGGCGACGGCAATAACAAGGACTGTGAGGAGTGGTTCTTTGACAGTAAGCCCCAATCCCAGCAGTTAGTGGTACACTCATGTCTAGCACCTTATGCCTCATGTGGCTCATGTCCGCGGATGTCCCTGCACACACAAAACATACATTGGGCCACTCTTGGGCTACTTGCTAACAAGACCTCTCTTATCCTCATCCAAGTGCTTGCAAAACACATAAGCGAAAGGATCCTGCAGGCGTCAACCATGACTAGACCTGATCTGGACCTCTTCAATTGCAGGAATTGTGAGAGACAGGCCGGTTCCAGTGCCGGGCTCTGGGATGCAGCTCACCATTGTCGCACACGTGTCTGATTTGGCCAACATGCTGACCCTGGCAGTTGAGAAGCCTGAGGCTGCTGTTGGCATTTTCAACTGCGTCAGCGACCGGGCTCTCCCTAGATGGCTTTGTCAAGATGTGTGCAAGAGCTGCAGGCAAAGAGGTCAAGATTGTCCACTACGATCCCAAAGAGTGTGGTGTTGACGTCAAGAAAGCCTTTCCATTCCGCAATGTGGTATGCCATCTCAACCTTGGCCTTCTTCAAGTCCACTACATAAAACTCAGTGTATACATTACGCTGCTACTGATGTGATCTGCACACAAAGCGGGACTGCCGCTTTGCCGATAGGGCCAATCGCTTGTGGTACATTTCTTTCCTGACCAGTCATTTGCATCTTGCAGCATTTCTACTCTGAGCCAAAGGCAGCGAAAGAGAAGCTGGGTTGGGAAAACAAGACAGATCTGCAAGAGGCACTGAACCAGCGGTATCAAGCTTACACTGATAGTGGGCGCGATAAAAAAGACATTAAATTTGCAATGGACGACCAAATACTTGACAAACTCAAGACTCCAGTGCTTGCATAGCCAGACAGCTTCCACAGAATATTCCAGTATCAGAAGAAGCGAGCGTTGAGCTCAGGTCTTCATCTTCTTACTTGACGATGTTACAACCCTAATTTATTCAACCCCAGCTATTTTGACTTGAACCTAATGATAGCCATTGATATAGTACCTTATCAATGAAGTCATAATAGCACTGGTTATGCTGCTTGACAGCAAAGGGAGGCAGCACGCGAGCGAGGGGTAGGACCTCACAAGTTCAGCTTCCCTTTGTGGAGCGCTGTGTCATATATATATTAGGTGTCATGTCGTCATCCTTCCTTCCACCGGTAATTGCACTGCAGGTTGCAGCACTTGTAGAACGTGGTCATCGGCTCATCAGCAGACCTAGTTTGGACTTGCATGAAGAAGGCCTCTGGGCTTTGGCACTTCTCACAGGTCACTGCACGAAGTCACCATACAGCATGGGATTAGCAAGGTAAGCTCCAGGTCTAACTCTTTCACACACTGTGAGCTCCGTAGAAATTGTGATAAGCATCACTCAAGCCTGAGCTTGGGGCCTCAGGCAGCAGTTTAGTGAAGGTCGCACCTTCAATGCGGTCCACGTTCTTCCAGGCCTCTTCTCCACCGAGGACATCATCCACCTCCTTTTTAACTAACTGCAGGCGCTTGCTCAGCTGCACAGCAAGGTGGGCAGACCCCCGAGCTTTGGATGAGAAACGACAACAATTTGCCCAACGGAAACGAATGGAGGGGATGCAATGGTCCAGGTTAGCAGCGACCACATAAAGACAGGGCTTTCAATGCAGCTCAGAAGCTCCAATAGCGTCAGGGCTAGTAGCATCGAAAGGCCCAATGGGGTGCAGGCTCGACTGGCGTGCTTGCGCATGGCAGCGCACATCTTGATTGCTCACCTTCCTGTCGATGTTGTAGATGAAGGGGCACGTCTGGCAGAAGAATCGCACGCCCTGGCCCGCGGCGTGCTCCACGAGGAGTATGTTCCCGCACGTCGGGCAGAACTCCATGCGAGGCGCGTCATCTGGGCTCCGCACAGGAGGGCAACGAGAGGAGTGCCAGCTCGGAGGAGCGCAAGGGAGCCATGGAAGAGCTTCTTCTATCACGCGGCCGCTGGCGGTCCGCGGAGGCCCCAAGGAACGACAGGGGCCAGCAGCCGCGGCAGCAGCGGCCAAGGAGGGCCGCCCAACTGCAAGCAAGCTCGCCCAGCCGCCGCTGCTTCGGCGGGGCTCAAGCTGCCGGTGTGGCGCGCAAGCTCGCAGAGCTGCCGCTCGAGCAGGCGCGATAGGCGCCGCCGCCGCCGCAACCGCCGCCGCCGCCGCCGCCGCCGCCGCCATTCA
>WELB01000048.1:651373-663772 GCA_009602725.1 Spirogloea muscicola
AAAAAAAAAAAAAAAAAAAAAAAAAAAAAAAAAAAAAAAAAAAAAAAAAAAAAAAAAAAAAAAAAAAAAAAAAAAAAAAAAAAAAAAAAAAAAAAAAAAAAAAAAAAAAAAAAAAAAAAAAAACCTCCGCAGGCGGCGGCTGCGGCGGAGGACCGCTCGCCCGCCGCGCCGCTGCTCAAGGCAGCCGCTGCGCCCGACGACGCCGGGCCCGGCGGCGTGCCTGCGCCGCAGGCCCTGCTCCGCCGCCTCAGCGCCCTGGACGGCTACAGGTGGCGCATCCAGAGCCGCTGCCGCGTCTGCAGAGCGTCATTTCCTGACGATCTTCATCTGTTCTGGGCTGGCCTCTCACAGCCATCGCCTTATATTGGAAGAGCTGCTTCTAGTATTGCACAGCGCCTGGCTTGAGAAGCCTAGAACGACACTACAATGGAGACCAGCCATTCAGTGCAGCAGAAGTCCTGCCTTTCCTGCGTGCTGCAGTGTCGTGGTGGGCGTGATCGTCGGCAGCGGCATTTTTGCGTCGCCAGGTGTGGTCCTGCAGGACGTGGGCAGCGTCGGCCTGCACCTGCTTGCGTGGCTTGCCGCCGGGATCGTGGCCCTGTGCTCTTGCCTTATTTACGCCGAGCTCGGCTCTGCCATTCCGTCAGCTGGTGGCGATGCGGAGTACCTTAAGGTGCGCCGCTTGCTCGGGAGCTAGTCCGAGATGCAATCAGTGCTTTCATTTTAGAAATTTAGACATTGCTTGCACCTAGAATCGCTTCCAACATTGACTGCGCTGTGGAATATAAACAGTAGGCAAGACGATGACAATTGAGCTGCTTGGTGCTATTTGGTGCCCTTGTTGTGAACAGATTGCATTCGGCAATGCAGCATCATTTGCATTCACATGGACAATGTTCTTCATCTTGAAGACTGGCGGCCTCAGCATTGTGGCCATTACCTTTGCTCGCTATCTTACGGCTTCGGTAAGTCCTCGCGCTCTGTTCTGAAGCTCGCTCCTCACCTCTCCACAAATCTTGTGTGATTAGAAAGTGCAGGTAGCTCGGTAGCAGCAATATGCCTGGTCACTCAAGCTATGAACACAGGGGAAACTGTAGAACCTGCTTATGCTGAGCCTGCTGTTGGTGGCACAATGCAGATCGTTGACCTAGATCTGACAAATCCCGATTTGGATACAGACCTTCGAGTGAAAGCTGCTGCTATTGGTTGCATCGTCATCCTCACTGCAATCAATTGCCTAGGTAGATGCTGATCACCCTTGTGATATCACCAATGAAGCTTACTGTGTGGAGAATTGATGAGATCATCGTGTCTCGTCCATGCAATTGCCTATTCGATGGTGACTTTTTGCCCAACTACAGTTGCTCTATCTTCAAGTTGTGTGTCTGCACAGAGTAGAAAGCAAGACTCCTGAAATTCTTATAAGAATCTCCACGCAATGCCAGGGGTGCATATTGGTCGACTAGTGCAGAACACGTTTAGCTTGTGCAAGGTGGTACTGGTCGTACTTATTCTGGGAGCTGCTGCGAAGTACTTGCGGGGAGACCTTGAAGTTGCCAAGGACAATTTTGAAGCTCCTTTCAGAGAGAGCAAGTACAGCCGCTTGGGCCCTGGGCTGATTGCTGCCCTCTGGGCGTTTGACGGCTGGTAAGGGTCTCAAGAGCAAGGTTCTCTGGAGCATGGCTGAATCTGCACTTGAGAAAGTGGCAACTTTTGCCACCATGTACAGTGTTTTTATGCTTTGTTGTTGAGTTGATACCCATGAATCACAGCAGATGTGTAAATGACTGTTCAATTCTTGACTTTCTTCAGAACTGCACAGCTGCAATTCAGATCAGGCACACCCGGCTTTGCAACATACTTCAGATATACTCTCTGATCTGCACTGGCAGGAATGATGTCGTGTTCTTGAGTGAGGAGTTAAAGAATCCTTCAAAGAACCTCCCGCGCTGTGCCATTGGAGGAGTTATCACTGTTGTGGCCATATATGTGAGCGTGCTCCACACCTTTCCGTAGTCAAGGGCCTTATGCGATGTAAGATGGAATGGCAAGTAGAGTGCAATTTTCCTGGCATGCAAATTACGTTTTCAGGATGATGACATGTGACGTGCCATTAAGCTACAGGAAGAAGGACGAAGCATCCTTTGTCCTTCTTGTCAGACCTCTTGGGACTGGTTCTTTCCAAAGTGCTTCTTTGAGACGGTTACACTTTCTGGCAGGGCTCTGGTGATGGACTGATGCGCCGTCACCATACTGAGATGGATTTGCTTCCAGCTTAAGGAATGCGATAATGATTGCAATGGTCCTTTGATTACCTGCAGGTGTCGTTGAACCTGGCATTCCTCTGCATTTTACCAGCAGCAGGTGTGATGGCTTCTTGAGCCCCTCGTCCTTGACTGCAAAGATGGTGCACGAAGAAGAGTAGACCTTCTTTTCTCAAAGTCCAGTGGAAAGGCTACTAATCAGATGCATAATATAATTCGAAATGGAGTGTCTGTGACGCTTTTCATGTTGGCTCGTTGCCTTCCTCGATGATGTGCAGAAGTGAAGGCCAGTGTTGTCATTGCCATAACTGCATCAAAGAGGGCTCTGGGGCAATCAGCCAGTATCATTGTGTCACTGCTAGTGGCTATTAATGTCCTTGGCAGTGCCAATGGAAGTATCCTCGTTGGCGGCAGATATCTGGTGAGAGGTCTCCAAGATGAGAAGGAAACAGTGATCTCTGTTTCTTCCTCCACCGTCTAGTTACTCTGTGGGCGTGTTCCACTATTCTTAATAAGTAAACCTCTATCAGTCTTCACCACGTGCGCACAAGGTCTGCCAGCTTAGTTGATGCACAACAGCTATGGGGCTTGTGGACACCTAGGTCATCCAGCTCTGTTGCACAAGGTATGCTGTCAAGGAGACATGTGTATGATGTAGTTGTGTGCAGATTTCTCGCACGTCAGATGAATGCTCATCAGCTGCATCTGTTCATGCTTTGCCAGTATGCTGCAGCTCGTGGTGGTCAGATACCCAAGTGGCTGAGTAAGCTAGATGAAAGAAGTGGAGCACCATCTAGAGCGTTAGTCATCCAGGTTGGCCATTTTTGCCCATTGACTGCTAGATGCTCCAATACCTGCTGCTCGAGCCTGATCGAGCCTGATGGATTGCTGAAGTCCTGTGAGACACTGGCCTTAGCACATCATTTTGCTTCACATATCGAGCGGTGTGTGTTTAGGGAGCGTGGTGTGTGGTGGTCTTGCTAGTTCCAACAAGCAACGTCGTCGGCGTGAGTTAGCCAACTTGCTCTACTTCATCCATGCTATGCAGTCAGACTTTACCAGCAGCTTTCTTGTCCTACTTGACCTCGCAGTAAGGGCACAGGTTGTCAAATTGAGGTACACGTGCCGTGTTCCGCTGCAGCTTTTGGAATATTTTGGTGTATCCATGTGGCTCTTTTATGGTGCCACTGCCGCCGCCCACCTCAAGATTCGGTGGGATCATCCGCATCTGGAAAGGCCATATGCAGTCAGATGCACTCCACTCGTTCCCCTTGTCGTCATTGCCGTCGCTGGGTGAGGGCACTTCCCCTGCTCCACACGCTGATGGGATGAGAATATCACAGACAATTGAGACAAACAAACTGCCTGCTTGATTCAGTGTGTGCTTGGTTGGAGGCTTGTTAAGCAAATAACCAAGCAAGGTGTCTCATGCTACGCAGGTACCTCATTGTGACCACCACCATAAGCAGCCCTCTGCCGACCTTGTTATCCCTTGGATTTGTTGCTCTGTCTTATCCAATATACCAGTGCTTCTTCTGGAGGCCCGAGTCTATGGACCCTTTCCCTATAGGCCCTCTTCCATCTTGTGACCCTCCGAGCTTGGCCTGAGGGGTCGAGCTCAGATGGCTATTGTTGGCAGCTAGCCGTGACATTGGGCAACCAGCGATGAGTTGTCATTTAGATTGCCCTCTTTGTGTCATGAGCATCTCGAGTGTTTCCTCTAGAGGCCACCAATTGATACTTTCATTCTTTCATTGACATTCTTGCTGTGCAGCAAGTTGTCGTGGTTGAATATTGCTATTTTAACAATTTACTGATGTATGGGGTGGCAAAATGATCACCTACATGCCCCATGCAATGTACACGGCATGCCTGTGCCCTTTCTTGGTGACACTTTGCTATTTATCGACGAGTCTGGCGACTTGAGGTGTAGCAATCATTGCAATGACGTTGATTAGCATCAGGCCCGATGTCAGCTCAGCGAAGACCTTATGTAAGCAGGGGGGTATGAGCTTCTCGGTGCATCGATCACGTCGTGTGTTGCACACATATATGCCATCGTTGAGCAGGCAACGTTGTGAACCAAGGCATGGAGGAGGAGGGAGAAGGGGTCTTGATCGTGTACAACTGCTGATAAAAGCTTGTGCAGCCTCGAGAAGACATTGCATGTGCAAATGTGATGTGGCGTCAGCATCAGCACTGCTATCTGTTTGTCTCGTATTTCAAACCCAAACCATATACCTAAAAGGTTAACAATAACTCCGAAGCAAAGGTGTACAAGAAGTGGGCGGCGACACATCTGTGTGGCTCGCTGCGGTTGCTTCAGGCCGCATTTGGCCATACTACTACGAGTCTCACCACTGCGGTGTGCCTAGCTCCAAAGGGTCCGCTGGCAGGTTTGCTGCCGCACCCATAGCCGCCACTCTTTTGCTCGTCCGCTTTGGACCACCGCGGCCAAGCACGGGCTGATTCGTCCACAAAGAGCAGGAGCGCAGCTCAGATCCGCAGGTCCAGGGCACAGCACAGGAGTTGGCCTTTATCTCCTATTCTAAAAGCTCTTCCCAGACTCCTGATATAAAGTTCTCCTTTCGGGATGTTTGAGCATCCCTGGATAGTAGTAGCCACTTGCGTAGCTGTATGCTTCAGCACTTTCCGGCCCATTCGGACCATGTCTTACATCTTTCGGCTAGCCTTCCAACCGCCATCGCCCACTTGGAAGAGCTTTCTGTTTTCACCAGGAGGTTGTGCGATGCAGGAAACACTGGCAGGAAACTCCAGCTACGGGGCGTGGATTAGCAGCGGGCGATGTTCGCTGGAGATGTGCGAGGGCATCCGGAAAGAGGAGGAAAGGCGCGTGGTGCGCATGAATCTAATATGAAGGGAAGCCAAGCGGAGCCAAATTCAATTCATGCGGAGGGCAAAGGAAGTGCAAACAAGCGGGCTAATCTGCGCGAACTCGCTAGTCTAGGAACTGGAGAAGAGGCGCGGGCGGCACCGGTGGGAAGGCGCGGTTTGCACCCCATGAGACGGAGAGGAGGCCAAGCCAAGCCAACCCGCTGTTCGTTCAAGGGCAAAGGAAGTGCAAAGCTAGGCTGGCTGACGTGAAGCCTGGGGTAGGCGGGCGGTCGAACCGGAAGTGGGGGCGGCGCGGAAATAGGGGGGCGCCCACGTGAGCGAAGGACCTTTCCAGTCGAGGGCGATGCGTCATTGGCCAGCCCAGGAAAGAGAGTGAATGAAGATCCGAAGGGGCCAGAAAAGCGCAAAAGCACACAGCGACTCAGGTGGCCACTGGGTGTTCCCAATATCCCCAGTTGATCAGCCTCAGATTAAAGAGAGAGCCACGTGAGAAAGTGAGAAAGCGGCTGATGCCGGATCTTCCAGACGTGGGGCCGCTCCCGAGCGGCGCTGCCACCAACGACGCCGGGGAGGCCCTACGAGCGGCCGGCACCATGTGGCGGCCCGCTCGTTCGCGCCTTTGGGCTGGCGTCTCACAGCAGTGGGAGGCAGTGGGGGAAAGGAGATCCCACGTCGGGGGTCGGACGACGCCCCCCTTTTCCCTTTCCCGTGGAAATATCTCCCGGCGCGGCGCGCACCTTTCCAGCTGTTCCTCCGCGGCCGGCGCGCCCTGGGCCACTGTTCCCGCACACACGGCTGGCCTTTTGTCCCGTCGGCACAGTGGCCCTCCTTCCCCACTCCCCTTATCTTTTCCCCACCGTCGGCCCGCCCACGTCCTCGTCACCGGCAGCCCACTTTTATCCTGGCCGGCTTCAAACAGCCGCTCCTTCACCATCACCCGCCGCCGTCTTCCTTCTCCGTCGCTCCCACGCCGCCGCCGCCGCCGCCGCCGCCGCCGCCTCCGCCGCGCCCGCGTGCGCTGCAGCGACGGCACACATGTCTGCGCCGTGGAGCGAGGACGGCGGGCTCCGCGTGCACGGGAGCCAGGGGCCGCCCGCCGCCGCCAGGCCCCGCCCGGTGTCGGTCTGGAAGGCCAGGACCCTGGGCGCCGTCGCCAAGGCCTTTGGCGTGCGGGTGCCGGCTCGCGAGCCCGTCGCCAGCGTCGTCGATGCGCCGAAGAAGCGCCGGAGGCATGGCTCGTCCGGCATGGCGTCCGGTTGCCTGCAGTCTGTCGCCACCAAGGTTGTGCCAGAGTGAGTAGCCATCCTCTGCATCATCCTCTTCCTCTGTCCTGTCTCGGATGCGCATGGGGACTTGCTGAACACATGCAATTGACATCTTCAAATGAACGTGACACTGTGTGCATGAGTCGGGTCTACCTGTCCTACATGCAGTGCGAAACACAAATCACCACCTATTTCGTGACTCTCGTCAACACGTGGTTGTCTGGCTCCCTGCAGGCTTCAGGACGACGCCTCCTGCATAACAGACGATGATGGCCTTGCAGCCATGGAAGACGATGCTGCGCAGGACAGGCTCCGGGAGACAGGAGAGCAGACCGCCAGTAGAGATGTGCATGCTGACAGTGCCGGCGCCTGCAGACTTCGGATCACACCTCGCTCGGAGGAGCCAGCCTCCTCCGGCCGTTACTCCGAGTACAGCAGGCACTTCCCGGCGGTTTCACCTCGGGCAATGCAGAGCAAGCCAGTGCCGTTTCCCCACATGGGAGGACGTTGCCCACCGCTGGATGCAAGAATGCTGCAATTCGGCGAGCAGATAGCGACCGGGAGTTCATCGTGGGTCTTCCGTGGCCAGTACGATGGCCAAGACGTGGCCATCAAAGTCGTGCAACAGCTTGCTCAGCAGGCACTGGCACGTGAACTGGCGGTTCTCAGGTAACCCCACCCCCAGGCCTCCTGGTGATCCATGCACATGCCCCAAGGTGTCAGCCCAGGCCTGGTCAATGTCCAGCCCTGAGCTGGGCAAGCCCGATGCGGACTCCTTGTCAAAGCCAGACCACCACCATGCTGCAGCGCTACTGAGAAGCGATGGCATCAGCGATCAGCATGGCTCACATGCTCGTCTTGGCTGTTGGGTGCAGAGTGGCTAACCACAAGAACGTGGTGCCTGTGATTGGAGCCGCTATGGTTGGGAGGAATGTATGCATTGTCAGCAAGTACATGACATGCAGCCTGCACGATTTCTTGCATCGCAATCAACAGCTGGAGCTGAGAAGAGTGCTCGAGCTGGCGCATGACATTGCAGAGGGCATGCAATTCCTGCATTCTCAGGATGTCGTTCACCGTGATCTCAAGGTAATGATGGCTCATCAACACCACACCTTCTGATAGCAGCACGACTCTTGTCAGTAATTTTCTTTGTCTTTTGTCTCGCCTCGCGGTCACAGCCATGTGAAGGCTTCTTCATGCATCCTTTCTGTCCATTCTGCAAGTAGCTAACAGCAGATTGCCTTGTTGAGAGTGCAGACTGCAAACATCCTTCTTGACCAGGATGGCAAGGCCAGTGTGGCTGACTTTGGCACGGCTCTCATGAGCGGTTGGCGCGCTTCACGTGAAATTGTGGAGCCTGAGACCTACCGGTGGATGGCGCCAGAAGTGTCAATGACCAAGCTACAGGGCCACAGTGCAGCATGCGTTGAGTCACATAGCACGCAATATGCAAGCGCGCTGGACGTTTATTCATATGGGATTGTCCTCTGGGAACTTCTTACGTCAAAGCTCCCATATGACGAGTATTTGCCGATGCAGGTGAGCAAACAGCATGGCAGCGCAAGAGTGGACAAGGCCTTTTGTGAATGTCCTGAATGTGCTCTCGTACTCGCCTTTGACATCACGGCAGTCTTACACTTTCTCTGTGTCCATGCTTGTCACCCGATTTCCTCATTCCATGTCCTGTGGCACCTTGTGCTTGCCCGAAGTTCCTCCTGGAGCTATTTTTGATGGTTGCGCCATCCTGCCTTGCATCCAGGCTGCTGCGGCTGTCATTCAAAGTGGTCTGCGACCTGTGATACCCACCACCTGTCCAAAGCGACTCCGGTATCTGATTGAGCAGTGCTGGCAGGCGAATCCCCAATTCCGGCCAAGCTTTCGGGAGGTGCACGCCAATGCTTGCTCTTTGTCCCATACTCTATTCCTACCAACTCAACTAATTGCATGTCCAGCGTGTTCTGAGGTCTTCTGCTGATGTTGTCCATATTGCTAGCAACTGATCTGCCCAATTGGCTTGTCACAGATTCTGCAGGACTTGAGCAGTATGAAGTCCTGATGCCATTTTCCTGGGTCACATCCAGTAGCAATATTCTGGCTTATGCCACTTCAGACACACTACTTCGACTGCAATTTTGTCAACCTCGTCGTGGACCTTGTGGATACCTTTCAAGACAAGAAGAAAATGAGCATGCTGCACCTGCTGCACCTGCTAAACCTGGTGTCAGGATTTGGCTCCTCAAGCACCAGTAGTCATTTTTGTAGTAGAGTTCTGTTGTCAGCCCCACTAGGAAACAATCGGGCCTGAACGACAAGAGTCAATCGAGCTAACATCGATCACATTCACCATCCAGGTGCTTGGGTCTTGATGTGCTCCTCTCCTGCCTAGGACCTTCTTCTCCAGCCAATGGATGCTGTGGAGAGCAAGATCCTATGCAGGAGAGTTGCACATCAGCTTTGTACAGTTTGCTTTGCCTAAGCATTGGGAGTTTTTGCTAGCCTGAGGCTTCCTCAATCTGCTAAAGGTGCGATTGACGTTGTTAACCATGCATTGCTTAAGTACACTCTTGACCTCCTGTCTTCTCAAAGATCTCAATCAAGGGCACAACTACGTGAAATGTTGGGCAATGCATTCGTTCACTTTCTGGTTCATGTTTCATTTGCTGGATTGCAAGCTTCAGATTCTGTGTCTCCCTGGCCTCAGTCCAATAGCTATGTAGCCCAGCCCTGTGACCAGCCACTGCCACTGCAGAGCTGGTTCTGCCGGCAAGCAACTGATGGTGCCATGAGATACTGATTGGAGTTCGCATGGTGGACCTCATGACAGTGAGGTTGCTCCCTCGTTCAGCACGACAACCCTGCCTGCTATACCAACCTTTGCAAGAAGTGCTGCTCTGATACCTGACTTCAGCCACCTGGCTTCTGTTAGGGGAAGCTGAAAGGGCTGACTAACTAGCCTGTGCCATGATATAGGGGCAAAAGCGAATGAGCAGAATGCCAGCAATGAGAACTGCTGGTTCGCAACAAGGAGTGCCGTGTACATGCTCCACATGATGCAGCCCTGCTCATGCAGTAGATTACTATGCAGTGTCTTGTCATCGGCTGCATTGAGTATGTTTGACTCAGACCTGCTTATCCATGCCTGTTAATGCGAATCCGCATACGACCTTATGTGCTATGACCTATTTTCTGTAAAGGGACTGCCGGAAAGGTGTTAGTACGTTACGCTGCAATGGCTCACGGTGACACTAGTTAGCTCTTGCACGTGCTCATGCCCCTTCCAACTAAATGTGATACTGAGGACCAGCGACGGCCGCCCCAGAGGAAGGCCAGGGAGCCAAAATGTGCGATTACGAGAGACTTCAACTGAAACTTTGGAGATCGTCGGACCTACATAAGGGCATCAGCGAGACCCTGACAGGTAAATGGGAGGCTGTGGCAGGGCGACGAGCTTCAAGCTCTAGGAGCGCTGCTTGGCTCTGGATTACGTATCCGGCTTCGCGACCAGCAACTAGAAAAGCCCGTTCGGCTGCGACCTTCAAAGCAAAAACACTGTTCTTGATTGTCTGACCATCACTGAAAAGTGCATTCCGGAGCTCCTATCAGCCAGTAAATGCAGTGTGCTCGTGCATTTACTCGTCCATGCTTGATTGAATCATGATGTTTTTGCCAGGCTTGCACTGCTACCGGCTCTACTTGTGCTTACTCTGAGGCTTGCCATCTGCTGGTGGACGGGAGCTCGACTCAGGGACGTGGAATGCCTGAGGAAGGTCGTAGGTCACTGGCAATCATGTTGCAAGGTGCGCTCGCTTCACAGTCTGCAACGCTTCTGTGCAGACTCCACCAACGTGCTGTGCTCAACACCATGGTTGCTGTAGTCAGCACTGGACAGTGCTCGGTCGCGTTCTATCTGCTGTTCGTCCGTGAGCATGCCCAATCAGGCACTGCGCGTCAGCTCGACATGTTGGCTCTGCATGCAGAACTGCAACGCGAGCTGCAGCTGGTCGCTGATGGTCAATGTATCACACAGTTTATGAGTCAAGAAGACATGCTACAAGGACCACGACTAGCTTTGGAGGCATAAAGTGTGCTCTATGCATAGTGGCAATCTGAAACTGAATGCTTGCATTGTTCTGTTGGGCTGGCCGCTCACAGCCGTTGCTAGCCGATTCACACTTAGACGGACGGATGCGGCCGAGGCGTACCTGTCGCGCGATGTATGAATGCCCGGGGTTCAGCCTCGCCAAGTCGAGGCCAATCCGCCTACACCACCGCCGTGCTGCAGCTCCCCGAGGCCGACCTGCGCGGGCGCGCGAGACTCCACTCGGCCTCTTCCCCGGGGGCAGCGGCGTGGCTCCAGGCCCTCCCACTCAACGACGCCCTCGCCCTCCCGGACGAGGTCTTCTGGAGCGCCTTCCACAGGCTCCTCGGCCTGCTGCCGCCATGCCTCCAGGGCGTCCGTCAATGTGAGTGCGGTGAGCGCGGGGCCGAGCAGGGGGAGCTGGCTGCGCACGTTCTGCGCTGCTCGCACGGCGGCGAGCGGACAGCGGCCCATGACCGCCTCCGGGACGCCATGCATGGCATCCTGGTGGAGGCGGGCTTCTCCGTGGCTGCGGAGCACTCCGGCGTCATGCCGCTCCAGGGCAGGGCCGACGGTCCCCACGCCCGTCGTGTCGACCTGGTGGCCACCCCTCCAGCTGGTGGGCCACGGCTCCTCCTGGACGTGGTGACTACCGACGCATTCGACCGCTCCCACCCAGCCCAGTGTGCCACCAAGGCTGGGTACGCGGTCGCCTGCGCCGCTCGGGCAAAAGAACTGAAGTACGCTGACCATCCGCCGGCCGACGAGTTCTTGCCGCTGGCTATCGACACACGGGGCGTTGGGTGCTCGGTGGCTCGAACTGCTCCACCAGCTTGCCCGTCACGCCGTCGCTCGCCGCTTCCATCGGGAGCCGGTGGACTTTCCTGCAGCCGGGTCGCTCGCCCAGGTGTATCGCATGCGCCTGGCCGTCTCGCTGCAGAGGTCAATGGCCCGTGCGCTGCACCTGCGTGCCGGCCGAGCCCTCGCTGCTGCCTCTGGCTCTGGCCAGGGGACGTCCTTCCAGGAGCATAGCCTCTCTGACCTGCGACTGCTTAGCAGGGGTTACTGAGTAGTTAGTAGCTGCTTTGTTTCTTCTTGTGTGCTTCTTTCTTAGTGCTTCTCCTTAGTGCTTCGCCTGGCCCCCTTCTTCTTGGGCTTCTTGTACTCTGCTCATTCTTTTCTGGGCTGGCTGTTCCAGCCCCTATCCTCAATGGGCGAGCTCTTTCGCTTCCATGGTGAGCCGGTAGACTTTCCTGCAGCCGGGTCGCTGGCGCAAGTGTATCGCATGCGCTTGGCCGTCTCGCTGCAGAGGTCCATGGCCCGTGCGCTGCACCTTCGTGCCGGAAGAGCCCTAGCTGCTGCCTCTGGCTCTGTCCAGGGGACCCACTTCCAGGACCCTAGCATCTCTGATCTGCGGCTGCTCAGCAGGACTTACTGAGTCATTCGTTGCTGCTTTGTTTCTTCTTGTGCTTGTCTTTCTTAGCGCTTCCCCTGGCTCCCTTCTCGTACTTCGTCCATTCTTTTTTGGGCTGCCTGTTCCAGCCCCTATCCTCAACGGGCGAGCTCTTTCTTTCTTCTAATTCGAGGCCACTTGGCGTCCGTCCGAGTAGGTGTGAATCAGCCAAAGGGCGAGCCTTCTTCAAAGGCTTCAAGGGTGCTTATTTTTGAAGTAAGCTTATTCGTTAGAGGTTGTCCCAAATCAGAAAGGACTTGACGGCACGCGCCGCCAAGCGCGGAGCCAGGCACCGTCGCCGCTCGACGGCGCGCCGACGGAATGCAGAACGAGCGACGGAGCGCTCGCTGTGCCGTCCCGTCCCCCGCCTCGGCCGCTGCCGCCGCCGCCGCCGCCAGCGCCAGCGCCAGCGTTGGCACCAGTGCCAGAGCCGCCGCCGTCGCCAGCGCCAGAGCCGCCGCCGCCGCCGCCAGCGGGCCT
>WELB01000048.1:703863-751809 GCA_009602725.1 Spirogloea muscicola
CAGGACGCGCTCTGGCCGCTGCCTCCGGGTCTCGGCGGAGTGCCTCCTTCCCTGCCTCGAGCTACTCGGACCTGATGTTGCTCACTCGCGGGTACTGAGCTTCCCTGGTATGTTGTCGTGATTGGTAGGGTAGAGGAGTCCTTCCTCGGCATCTCATTCTTCGGCTTTGGACATTGTCCATTCTTTTTGGGCTGGCTTTGCCAGCCCCTCTTTCTCTATGGGCGAGCCTTCTTCTTGACGAAGGGCGATGTTGGACGGCGGGCACTTGTGATAGCCACTTGCGTAGCTGCGTGGTTTGTGATTCGGGCCTTCTATAGACCTTACTTCTTTGACCTTGTCCACTCGTCATCCTTTTGGCTGCTTACTAGGGATGCATATTGACCATCCTTCGTGGTACTTGCTTAGTTGTGTGTTTTAGCACTTCCGGCCCTCTCGGACCTTGTCTATTCTTTTCGGGCTGTGGCTTGTCACAGCCTCTCCCTCTCTGGATGAGCTTACTTCGTCAAGGCTGGCCTTTCAGATTTTACCCAGTTACCAGGACATTTGTAAGGCTAGAATTGGCCTCCCTTTCAATTTCATGCGCACCGCGCGCCTTCTCAGACTGGCTGGCAATTGACAGCCCTCGCCCCACTTGGAGGAGATCTTCTTTACTCAAAGCCCTCGCCCCCTTCAGGAGAGCTTCTTCCTCGGCAACACGCTGCCGATTCTCCCGGCTCCCAGCAAACGGCAGCATGGCCGCACAGCCGGACTGGGAGGCTCCCAGCCCACTGAGGCAGTCTCTGGCAACCCACGGGTCCTCCGCCTCTTGCGGCCCCTTCATGGGAGTCCTGTAACTGCATGCCTCGCATACATTGCCAACGCATACATGCCTGCCTTGCTGCTTGCAACCTTCCTAGCTCGCCCAGGCTGGTGTCGATAGTGCTTCTTCTTTTGACACGATGTCACGGTGGCATGCTTGAGGGAGTGTCCTATCAAAGTCAAGTCAATATCCGGCTTCTAGGAACCTGTGCATGTATGCCGAAATCAAGCTACAAATCTCCACCAACGTGGCACATCTGCATGTCCTTGTGATGTGTCCCATTTTGTACCACCCTCTGTGGGTACTTGCATAGCTACGTTTTTTAGCTCTTTCCGACCCCTTCGGACATTGTCCATTCTTTCCGGGCTGGGCTCTCAGAGCCCTCGCCCCCTTTGGAAGAGCTGACTTTCATAGGTGGAGAGGCACGTAAGAAGTCGGTCCAATCAAAGATAATGTCTGGAACGACTGCTCTTTGCGGGCCTTCCAACCACTGTTCCCTCACAGCACCAGGCCTGTATATCTAGCCCCTGTCTCACCAGGAGTCTTGTTGCGCCATTGACCAAGGCAGCTAGGAGCCTTGGTATTGGACATCCGCCATCGTCTGCAACTGTAACCTTGCTGCGTGGGCTGGATGCCATTGTGGGACTAGTCGGTTGCCAGTAGCATAAAATGACGGTGCACAGTTGACTCACTCAAGGTGATAACGTTAAGAATGCCGAGTGGAGACCTCTGTGGCCTTCTACTGCCAGTCCAAAAGGTCCAGCATGTAGAACCTGCAGTCATACCAAACTCAAGAAAGTCACGCTCGTTGAAGACCATAGCAGCTAGTATACAGCAAATTTCTTGTTCACTCCAGTCCTCGTGGGCTGGTAGCTCTGGCATGCAGAGCCAGAGCCACAAGAGTGATGATGTAGATGCAGGTGATGGCCTTCTGCTCATTCCTTGTCGTAACACTTGATTACGAGCTGTATACCTGGCAGGAGCTGCAAATGTGGAGGTCAGTGTGACTTGCCACAGTGGATGAGGCTCCCCGCTCCAAGGAAAAGGCCAAAAACTGCTGCACTTCCAAGCGTCGTCTGCCCCACATACCTCACCTTCATTATGCCTGGCACCTGGTTGCTAACAGCAGGCTCAACCTCAGCAGCAATCCGCCATGACGTAATGCAGGCTGTCCTGTCACTGATTCAGCTTGTTCGGGTGTAACAATTCCTGACAGAAGTGATGCTACATCCTACACAAGCTACAACAGGTCTGATTGTCTCAACGGCCAGTCTGGAGCAATTTCCTTCTCTACAGTAGGACCATCGCTGCTCTGGCGCAGACCGGTGGTCTCAAGTGGACTCCATACCCATCCTTGCCATGTGGACTCGCTGTATGTGCAGCGCCAACCAGTCCAAGCAATTGGGCACTCTAAGCAATCAAGCACGACTATGGCAATGGCATTCCTCGAGGAGAGGAGAAGGGGCCAGCAAGTTTGAAACTGTGGGAGAAGCATGAGCAGACGTACTCTGTAGCGGAAGGCTTCATACGTTCCGTAAACGGCACCTGAAAGCGCCGCTGACAGCTCGTTAAAATGCAAGCCTGCTCAGCCTCTTTGCAAGCCGGCAGTTTCTTGGGGCCTGCACAGCTTGGCGGTTCTTAAAGAAGGCGACGAGCCGCTGAGAGGAAGCAGCTCAGCGATGGCCAGCAGCATGCGGATGGCAGCATACAGCCGGTGGCGCTGACCGATGGCACCCCCGACCGCGCTGCCGATGGTAACTCCGGCAATGACGCGGTTCGTGCACCGGTCCATGCCCCTTGCCAGCCCAGCACGGCCAGAGTGGCGGGCTCCGCAGGGATGCGCCTCTCCCGCTTACGCTGTCGAGCGCGGGTGTTTTGGGGGCCCTAGCGGGGACTCGCGGCAGCCATGCGGGGGATGCGGCGGCACGCCCTGGGTTTACGCAAGCTTTGCCGAGAACAAAAACTAATCGCAAAAAGGACTCCTCCAGACGAGGCAGTGATTGGCCAGCCCAGAAAAGATGCAACATTCAGATAAGGAGCGCGGTGAGCAAGAAGTAAAAGCGAGGCCAAATCAAGCCAACACAAGTCCACTGAGCTCATCCAGCCCGGATAGTAATTCCTCCGGAAAGGACAAATTAGAAAGAGAAGGCAAGCTTTTCCGGGCGGAGCAGCTGCAGGGGCGGCTGCAGGACCACCTCCGGCCGGCGGCCCGCCTGCACACGCTGAACGACATGCAGCTGGCAACCGCCATGCTGACCCGGTGCATCGCGCAGCGGCCCCACTACCTGGCCCGCACCGTCCTTCCCTCACCGGCGGTGACGGCAGCGTATGAGGCCTTCGACACCGGCATCATGGCGGCCGCAGCCTCCCTCGTGCAGCACCCGGCGTTCCTCACCACCCAAGCTGCGCAGCTGCAGGCCAGCCTGCCGATCAGTCGTGGCGGCTTGGGATGCCGCTCAGTTGCCCGCGTCTGTGAGGCGGCCTTCCTGGGAAGCTGGGCGCAGGTGGCCGCCCCCATGTGTCAGCGGTTCCTCGTGCACGGACAACGCGCCCTGGAGCGGGCGGCAGCCGATGTGGAGACAGGCCAACTCCCCTTCCAAGTCGCCCTCCGCACTGCCCGCGACAGGCTCCTGCAGGTCCACCCCAACATGTCCGAGCAGACTGTTCCTTTCCGGCACCTCGCCCACACTCCAGACCTGCGGGCTCAGGCACGCTTCACGGCGTTGGTCGAGAAGGCGGCCTCCGACCAGGCGGTGGAGCTTCTCCCTCCGTCTGACGTTCGCGGGCGTGCTCGGCTTCTCTCCGCCTCTTCCCCTGGGGCGGCGGCGTGGCTCCAAGCGCTCCCACTCTATGCCGCACTTACCATGCCCGACGAGGTCTACCGGACGGCGGTGCATCGGCTCTTGGGGCTCCTCCCTCCCTGCCTTACAGGTGTCACACAGTGCGAGTGCGGCGCCCGGCACGCCGACCCTGCGGAGCTGGCCGCGCACATGCTCCGTTGCGCCCACGGAGGCGAGAGGACCGCTTCCCATGATCTTTTGCGCGATGGTATGCAGGGGGTGTTCATAGAGGCGGGCTTCAAGGTGGCGGTGGAGTGCTCCTCAGTCATGCCCATCCTGCGGGGCGAGGACGGCCGGTCGCACACCCGGCGCGCCGACCTGGTCGCTATCCTGCCCAGCGGCGGTCCCCGCATCATCACTGATGTGGTGACAACGGACAGCTACGACTCCGGCAACCCCACCAGGTCGGCGTCGTTTGCAGGGCATGCGGTCGGCCTGGCAGCCCGGGCAAAAGAAGAAAGCGGCTGCTGATATGAAAGAATCGGCTGTGAAATGCCAGCCAGATGCATACAGGTGTTCATGACGGAGCCAAAGGCTAGGCAGACAGGGCGCCCTCAATACCCCCGTGTCAGCAGTAGGAAGTCAGATGAGCTGAGGGGAGGAAGAGCAACCCCGCTGCGCAAGCCAGAGGCTGCTGCAAGGGCGCGACCAGCGCGGCGGTGCAAAGCCCTAAAGCCGGGCAAAAGAGAAAAAATATGCCGATCACCCGGTCGGTGATGAGTTCGCGGCCCTGGCGATAGATGTTCACGGGGCCTTCGGCAGCCGCTGGCTGGATCTCCTCCAGCGGCTTGCTCGTCAGGCTATTGATCGGCGGTCGGGTCCGCCCGGGGCGCTGCCCGGCTTCAACGCCGCCGGGTCGCTCTCCCAGGTCTTTCGCATGCGCTTGGCGGTATCGTTCCAGCGATCCCTTGCCCACGCTGTCCACACGCGCGCAGGACGCGCTCTGGCCGCGGCCTCCGGGTCTCGGCGGAGTGCCTCCTTCCCTGCCTCGAGCTACTCGGACCTGATGTTGCTCACTCGCGGGTACTGAGCTTCCCTAGTATGTTGTCGTGATTGGTAGAGTAGAGGAGTCCTTCCTCGGCTTCTCATTCTTCGGCTTTGGACATTGTCCATTTTCCCTAAATTGGGTAAGCTCTTGCAGAGGTGGCGAAGAGAGGGCTGAAAGAAGAACAGCTCTTCCAATTTAAGGAAGTGGCTGCTGTCAAGGCCAGCCCAAAGGAATGTGCAAGATACTATTCTCCAAGACGTCAGCAAGAGGCGCTCAATAACCTCGGGTCAGCTCAAAGGAAGAAATCACTGTTTGATGCGCTCAGGCTGCCGGACGAGCTGTTCCGCACGGCCACGCATCGCCTGCTGGGCCTCCCCCCGCCCTGCCTGCTGGGCGTGCTGCAGTGCGAATGTGGGGAGCGGTCGACGGACCCGGCGGAGCTGGCGGCGCATCTCCTCCGCTGCGCCACTGGAGGCGAACGAACAGCTGCGCACGACCTCTTGCGTGATGCTATGTTCGGGAATTTTCAGGAGGCGGGCTACACGGTGGCGATGGAGAACGCCTCGGTCATGCCCATCCTCGAGAGGGCTGACGGACACCATACGCGTCGTGTGGACCTGGTGGCGTCCACGCCGGGAGGTGGCGCGCGGATCATAGCCGATGTAGTCACCACCGATGTGGTCGACCGCTCCAACCTGGGGCTCTCTGCCTCACGGGCCGGCCACGCTGCCTCGAAGGCCGCTCGCTGCAAGGCGGCCAAGCACTCCGACCACCCACCTGCCGACGAGTTCGTCCCCTTGGCGGTGGACGTGCACGGGGCTATCGGGTCCCAGTGGCTTGAACTCTCGCTGCGGGCTCTGGCTTTCGTCAGGGTGATAGCTTCCCGGCAGCTAGTCTGTCGGATCTGAGGCTCCTCACTCGTACGTACTGAGTGATCCATCCTCCCCCTGTTTTACCATAGCATCCTCAGGCCCCTTTGTAGCTGCTCACCGCTCTTAGGCCCCTCTGAACCTTTGTGAATTCTTTTTGGGCTGGCTTTTCGCAGCCCTTGCCCCCATTGGGAGTGCCACTTCTTCTTCGAAAAAAGGGCCAATCCACAAAGAACGACCAGAGAAGTCTAAAAGCCGACAGCGTGCAGGGAGAGAAGTAAGCTCTTGCAAAGCTCACTCCAATTGCAAAGGATTGGAGTGTTCAAAGCTAGAAGCAGCTCTTGCATCGATGCCTTGCACCAGAAAGCTGGACGAGCTCTAGTTGGTGGTAGAAGGGCTTCGTATCTGACATCCAGTATTCAGGCATGGATTAGCGACCTTTATGTTTTGACCCGTGGTTACTGAGCGGGTCTATCTGCTGTAGTTTAGGTAGGTCTTTAGATGTGTTTGCCTTCGTACTTGGCCATTTGGCCTTCGTTTGTTTCAGATACACGAAATTCTTTCTCGCATCTCCTGACTAGAGGTTACTGAGCGTCCCCTGGCTGATGTCTTAGTCCTAGTCCTTTGCACTTCGGCTCCTTCAGACCTTGTCCATTCCAGTGGGCTGGCCTTTCCCAGCCACCAGTCACTCTGGCCGCGCTTGTAAAAAGGCGGGCGCGCTGTGAAAAGCCAGCCCACAAGATATGAATAAGGTCCAATGAAGTCCAATAGGAGCCGGGAAGAAGTTAGCTCTTGCTGTAACGGCGAGGGTTGTGAGAAGTCAGTCCAAATAAAACGGACAACGAAAACGTGGAGACCACTTCTGAGGTTGCCTTCTCTGTATGCCCTCAACAGAATCCGCAACTCGGAGCATAAAGCAGCAGGTGAAGAAGGAAGAGCTCTTCCGTGGAAGGCAATGGCTGTGAGAAAGTGGCTCTATCAAGCCAGGAGGCCAGCCAGCCTGAAAAAGTGATTTCGTGTATTTGAAACAAACGAAGGCCGAAGGCCAAGTACAAAGGCAAGCACATCTGAAGACCTACATAATCTACAGCAAAGTGACCCGCTCAGTAAACACGGGTCAAAACATAAAGGTCGCTAATCGATGCCTGAATACTAGATGTCACATACGAAGCCCTTCTGCCACCAACTAGAGCTCGGCCAGCTTTCTGGTGCAAGGCAATAGCCTGAGCACGCTGCAAACAGGCCGAAACACGTCGTCGCAAGAAAGACAGATATGCAGCTGGCAAGCCCAACTCAACCGGAAACACATCTGCACGACGTGTGTAGCCTAGATTGGCAATGTTTTGGAGGAGGGTGTGGAAACGAGGACCCAGACAACCAAAGACGTCGATTGCCGCTGGCAGGAGCTGATCGCATTGAGGGTAGTCGGAGTAATGCTGCAGCTTTCTTTGTTCTGCAACGCCCACTGCGTGACCAGCGATGTGTGTGGATGCTGGTCCCTTGTACGCCTCCGTTACCACAACGTCGACCAGGGCCCGTGGTCCTCCACCAGGTTGCACGCCCACAATGTCAAGTGTGCGGCGATGATGACGTCCCTGGGCGTCCGTGGTGATAGGCATGATATCGTTGACTTCCACGACTGCACGGTAGCCGGCGTCGCGCATCAAACCCGCCAGGGCATCGCGGAGGAGGTTGTGGATGCCCACCACTTCTGGCCCAGTGGGGCATACGCAAAGAATCGACGAGGTCCGGAGGGGCCCCAAAAAGGAAAAAAAGCGCTCTTCCAAAGCTTCTCCGGTAGGTTGATTCTTAGTATCCTCTACTTGGGAGCCACAAATCAGGAAGACTAGCAGCCGGACAGCAATCCCCTTGACGAAAGCCAGAGGCTGCAGCTAGAGCACGGCCGCAGATGCGAGGCGTGGGCCATGGACCGCTGGAGTGACATGGACAGGCGCATGCAAAATGCCTGCGCAAGCAAGCCAGCGGCGTTGAAGTCGGCCTGCTCGCCTCGCATTCGGGACACAGCGCGTCGAGCAAGCCTGGCCAACAGGTCAAGCCACTGAGACCCGAAAGCCCCGTGCACATCGACGGCCAGTGGGACGAACTCGTCCCCTTCCGGGTTGTCACGTACTTAGCCTCCTTGCCATGAGCGGCGTTCGCAGCTGCATGTCCAGCCTGTGAAACCAGCCAAGAAAAGTTGGACAAGGATTGACCAAGGAAGGAAGGCCTTCAATTCAGGGGACCCATTTTCAGGACCCTAGCCTCTCTAATTTGCGGCTGCTTAGCAGGGGTTACTGAGTGATTTGCAGCTGCTTTCTTTCTTTGTGTGCTTTGTTTTGTGTGCTTCCTCTGGCCCCCTTCTCGTACTTTGTTCATTCTTTTTGGGCTGGCTTTTCCAGCCCCTATCCTCAATGGGCGAGCCCTTCTCTTCAATTGCCCTCTGTGCCTCGTTCATCCCTGCTCGTCGGCTTGGCAACTCAGGTCCTCCATCGCTCAAGGATTTGGATACTTTGTTTGTCAAATTCAGTTAGTCTATACACACTCCATGGCCTGCTCGTCGCTGGCGAAGCCGAGGCCAGCGAGCGAGCTCAGGCCAGCCATGCCCGCCCCTCCCGCCGCTCCCCGAGCTTCGCCGCCGGCACCGGAGGCCCTCGAGGAGGCCTTCGTGGCCTGCCTGGACGCCGCCGACCGGCTGCTGGCCTCCAGGGAGGCCCTCTCCCGGGCTCTGCAGGCGGTGCGCTCCTTCCCATCTCCGCTGCCCTCCCGCGCTCGATGCCGCCGCGCCGTCTACGCGCAAGCAGCAATAGTCCCACTCGAGTCAGCTTCCTGTCGCAGGGCTGGTTCGACCTTGCTCGAGCCCGCTACTCCATGGGGCCGTCCAGCATTGGGCGGCTGCAATACAACGCTTCCCCCTCGCTCGCGCCTCCTGCAACGACTGTCGGCTTGGGTGAGCAAGGGCATGATAGCCTCGCCAGAGCGCCGACAAAGAGCGCTGTGACAGTGCAGCACGGTCGAGCTCGGCCCAGGACTCGCAAGTCATCCGCGCTTGGCCGATGGATGCCTTGCTTGCCTTCAGGACTCCACCTGGACTAAGCGGCACGGCTGCTTTTGCAGCTGCCGCTGCCGATGACGGCGTGCCTCGGCTGATACTTCAGGCACGTCAGGCAGGACAGGGGGAACAGGCGGCGGGCAAGCCGCCTTTGGTCATAGCTCCTGGCAGCCCTCCATCTGCAGCAGCAGCTTCTGGCAGCCCTGAATTGGACGACCTTGTGTCATCAATCAGCCTGGCAGCCAGCCCCTGTATGGAGGAAAGAGCCACACCTTCCACAAAGGTCAGGTGGTTCTGTGACTGGCCTGCAGCTCCTGGGTGGACTCGTGATGCCATGTATCATGCTGTGATTGACAATTCTGCAGCTTCTGGATGGTCCTGCACACCCCGTTAATCAGGCTGTGATGGACTGCATCCAGGCTATTCCACCTTGAACCCTTGTTGTTTCAATGACGATGCCACTTTTGATGGCGGCAGTCAGTTGACAAGCTTAGCGGGGATGCTCTACGCTGGTTTGGGACCCTAGTGTCGCCTCACTTACGGGCGGCCTCAGTTTCTTTCCAAGAAGGTCGAGCTTGCAAGGTCACTCATTGCTTGTTTGACATGGTTGCAATTCGTACGTACAACTCAGTGCAAGCCCTTATGAGTGCTTCCATTGCTTGCCCTCTTCTTTTAGTTTCTAATTCCTGGCTTGCTAATGAGTTACTTTCTCAGCCAAGCCAGTAAAGAACATGGATTGTGATCTGCTGACATGAGCCTCTGACTGCAGCCCTCCAGATTGCAGTGGAGGTGGCCAACACACAATCAGAAGTTGATCACTCGCGCACTCGTTACTTAGAGCTTAAGGTGAGAAACTGCACTCTCCCTTCCACTGCTAAACAGGGTTGCTATTTGTCCTATTGGTGGTTGACATACTTAGATGTTACTCCGTGCTCAGAGTGGCACCGCATGGAGGTCCAAGGGAGCAACAATACAAACCCTCTCTGACAACAACAATAACAAGAGCGACGTTATGGCTCCTGAGCCAAAGCTCAAAACTCAGGACCTTGCGAGGAGCGCAAGCCCGTGACTAGCAAAAATTTGTCAATCGATATGCCTGTGTACATCACTTCAAGTAGATGTGTACATTAGCTGCAAAGCTCTGCTTGTTTTGACAAACATTCAGCAGGCCAAAGAATGGAAATCATTCTGTTGTCGACCTGTTCCCCCAGTTTGGCGCTACACAGAGGCCCACTTCCTCCAAAGAGTGATGAGCAATCTGCTCCAAACTTGTGGCAAAGCAGGCGCTTAGTAGGTACGTCTGTCCGCAACAGGGGGGAGCGAAACAATGGCCAATTCGGGCCATCCAATGGCCACTATATTGTCAAGTCCTCGGGGCTGTAATACTCTTGCACCAGTCTGTACATGTAAGATGGATTGTGACCTCCACTGCAACATTACAGGCAACCAATTACTGACAATTCCATTCTGTTGCTCAACCGCAGTCAGAAATACTGGATCTTGTATTGGCCGAGGAGGCTCATTGGCACAAGCACGCACTGTGCAAAGCTGCTACAGTCACAAGCAGTGGCATGGGAGCTAGAATGTCTTACGTGTCTGTTATGAAGAGAGAGATGAGATGTGGAGGAATATAGTCAAAGGCTGGATTCAGCACATGTGCAGGAGGAGGGCCAGGAGCACCCGCCAAACATGTAGCGTACTCGCCCACAGACAAGATGGCAGCAGGCGACTTGAGCTCGTTCAATTGCGACGGATGATTCTGTGGGAACAGGGGGCACAGCTGCCCAGAACCAAAGAAGCAGTGTCACGCACATGCAGAAGGGTGTGCATCATTAGTGAGTCCAAGCCCTATATCATGCTGCGAGTCATGGAGCTCCTGACCTTGAAGACAGCAGCGAGCACAACAAAGGGTACAGCATGTCTTTGAGCAGCCAAGGCCGTCATGTGCAACCCCACAGGCGCTATGACGCCTCCGTCAGCCATCACAGCGTGCGCTGCAACAATAACCTGCCACATCCTGCTGGTCAAGTCCAACCCAATGTGCTACAACAGGCATTAGCTAATGTTACATCCATAACAGCTGCCTAATGTATCTCAGCGAGCTGACAGCACGAGCCTTACCATATTGATGCGGGCCATCATGGCAAATATTGCCGAGTCAGTTATCGATGTCGTCTGAACCCCCACTGCTGCGAGCTCCTTCGCAAGAATTTGTCCATCATATCTGAGTGTTGAAATAGAAGTAATACATCAAGTAGGTCCAAGTACAGGCACAGACATCTGACAAGAAAGTGTGGAGTATCTGACATGTCGAGGGTGTCAATCGAACCTCGGAGCACCTTCTGCCACAACCACCTGGAATAAGCGCTTCTTCTTTGCCTCTTTGAAGAATTTCAAGAGAGTAGGGGACCGACCCACCGTTAGTATAACTTCACTGCACAGCAACATCCAGAGCTTTCTGTGAGTATAACACTAACACCGCCTTAAGATTCCACAATGAAGCCAAACCCCTGAACCCGCAAGTTGTGTACAGTGGGGGCCTTTCGCTAGACGCATTCCCGCGAGATGACCACCTCCGTCCAGGAGGAGGCGATGCTTACTTTTGGTGGATGTGCTCCAGGGCCTGGTCCGCCACCTGGGACGAGTAATTGTTGATCTCGTCGAGTAACTCGTTCACCCCCTCAATGACATTGTGCTTCAATCTCCAGCTCCAAGAATGCTTGCCTTTACCAACTGTTGTGAGCCAATGGGGGTCACTATATTAGCAGGGAGATGACACTGACCCCTGACTGCCCTTAAGGTCAGACGTCACCGGACACAGGTAGTGCTAGACAGCAGCCCTTCACTACACAAGCTTATGTGTTTCCTCCATTTGAAGCTGCAGCATGGACGTGATGACACAACACCCGAGAACAACAGTGTAGCTTCTTGAACGCAGCTGGGATGATGGGTTGCAGACAGGCAATGAAGAGCGAGGATTACGCTTGCTCTTGACCTCCGACTCCATCGGACTGGCATAGTCCTGGACACTGCCAGCTTCCTGCCTCAACCTGGTGGCACGCTCCACTGGGAGCTCCAGCAGATTGGACAGAGAAGGGGCACGGAGTGCGTTTATGTTGGAGGCAGCTGCAGATTGTGCGGCGCTTCCGTGCTGGCGGCTCAGCAGATCAATTGCTCCATTGGCCTCCGAGCTCTGGCCAGACACGGGGGCAGCTACAGCGGCGCTGGCCTCAGCGAGAAGAGCCACATCCTCTTCGCGGATAATGTGCAGGACGCGCCTGACGATGTTGCCCACTGCCAGCTCTGATCGCAGCAGGCCTCGCGGCAACGATGGGTCAGTAGCGAGCAAAGGATGGCGCAAGCCAGCTGGGCGAGGCGCAAAGGCGAGGCGCCCACCGGTGGGGTTGGCGGCAGTGAGGAGGCGGCCGACGGCCCGGACGGCGTCAAGGAGCGCGGGGGCGGCGGGGCCGGCAGCGGGCATGCGGTGCTGCGAGATGACTTGCCGCAGCAGCTCGGCGGTGGGCCGGGCGCTGTGGATGGACCCTTCCACCTGCCTGCAGGCGAGCAGCGGAAGCGGCTGCTGACACTCTGAGGCGGCTGCGATGGCCAGCCAAGTGCATACAGAGGAGGCTGTGGAGTGCCGTGTAGTGGGCCGCAGGCTGGCCTGGTCAGGCCGTCTCGGTGGCTCAGCCCCGGGTGACTGGTTAGGCGCCAGAGAGAGAGGAGAGGAGGGCAAGAGCCGCGGCCCTCTCTGCGCGTCTCCGCTCCTCGCCCTGTGCTCTCCGCGTCTCACCTGCGGCGGAGGCGGGCGGCCAGGTCGGCGACGAGGGCGGGCAGCGCGTCGGCCATGCGGGGCGGCCCGGCGAGGGCAGGCGCGGAGCTTGGGGAGCCTGGGAGCGGAGGCGCTGGGGGACTTCAGGGAGAAAGAGCTCGCCCATTGAGGATAGGGGCTGGAACAGCCAGCCCAAAAAAGAATGGACAAAGTACGAGAAGGGAGCCAGGGGAAGCGCTAAGAAAAACAAGCACAAGAAGACTCAAAGCAGCTACGAATGACTCAGTAGTTCCTGCTGAGCAGCCGCAGATCAGAGATGCTAGGGTCCTGGAAGTGGGTCCCCTGGACAGGGCCAGAGGCCGCAGCTAGGGCTCTTCCGGCCCCTCTGAACCTTTGTGAATTCTTTTTGGGCTGGCTTTTCGCAGCCCTTGCCCCCATTGGGAGTGCCACTTCTTCTTCTAGGCTTCAATGCTGCCGGCTCCCTTGGGACCCACTTCCAGGACCCTAGCCTCTCTGATTTGCGGCTGCTTAGCAGGGGTTACTGAGTAATTTGTAGCTGCTTTCTTTCTTTGTGTGCTTTGGTTTCTTAGCGCTTCCTCTGGCTTCCTCTGGCCCCCTTCTCGTTCTTTGTTCATTCTTTTTTGGGCTGGCTTGTCCAGCCCCTATCCTCGATGGGCGAGCCCTTTCTTTCTTCTCGCAGGTCTTTCGGATGAGGCTGGCGGTCTCGCTGCAGCGCTCTTTGGCTCATGCGGTCCACGCGCGGGCTGGCCGTGCTATGGCTGCTGCTTCCGGGTCTCGGCAAAGTGCCGCTTCTCCTGCTCCGAGTTACTCTGATCTGCTGTTGCTCACACGTGGATACTGAGCAGCCATCTGCATCTCCTATCTCCCTCTGCACCATCTTGCACTTTGTAGTGTAGTCCTTTTTCAGCACCTCTTTCTTTGGCTTTGAACATTGTCCATTCTTTTTGGGTTGGCTTTGCCAGCCCCTCTTCTCAATGGGCGAGCACCTTCTTCTCTCTTCTTCCGGCACGAAGGTGCAGCGCACGGGCCATGGACCTCTGCAGCGAGACGGCCAAGCGCATGCGATACACTTGCGCCAGCGACCCGGCTGCAGGAAAGTCTACCGGCTCACCATGGAAGCGACGGGCGATTGCGTGGCGGGCGAGCTGCTTAAGTAGCTCAAGCCACCGAGCGCCCAGTGCCCCATGGATGTCAATTGCCAACGGGAAGAACTCGTTGGGGCAGGCCGACTTCAACGCCGCTGGCTCGCTTGCGCAGGTGTTCCGCACTACGGCTGCTGCATCTGGGTCTAGGCGGAGTGCCTCTTCCCAGCTGCGAGTTACTCGGACTCGCTGCTGCTCACTCTGGGTACCGACCTTCCATCCGCATGCAGCCTCTGGCTTTCGTCAGGGAAACTGCTTTCCAGCTGCTGGTCTTTCGAGCTCCTCACTCGTGGTTACCAAGTGATGGGCGAGCACATTCTACCAAGTGATCCATCCCACACAAGCTCTGAGACAGCGCGTTTGGCCCCCTTTGGACCTTGTCAATACTTCTCGGGCTGGCTGTTCACAGCCCTTGCCCTCTGGGAGAGCCACTTCTTCGCATGCGCCTGTCCGCATTACAACAGCTCTTCCAATTTTAAGGCAATGGCTGGGAAAGACAAGCCCAAGAAGAATGGACAAGGTCTAAAGAGCCCTCCAGCAGTTCATCAGTCTAATTTAGCAGCAGGTGATGTACGTATATTAATGTCTTTGCCTTCGTACTTGGCACACTCAGGCCCTACATCACTCAATACACATGCCAATCCTCCAACGGTCCTTGGCTCACGCCTTGCATCTGCGTGCTGGCCTTGCTCTAGCTAAGCCTTCGGCTTTCTTCAATGGGATACAATCTTTCTGCTGACGGGATCGCTAAGCTCCCACTCGCTGTAGTCTCTAACATAGCTGTGTGGTTTTGGCCCCTTCGTACTCGGTCGATTCTATTCGGGCTGGCTGTTCTTCTTTCTTTTTCACAGCCCTTGCCCCATGGGGAGAGCCACCATCTTCGCGCTCGGGTCGTCGCGGCCGGGGCGCGTTAGTGTTGGGACCCACTTCCAGGAGCCCAGCATCTTTGATCTGCGGCTGCTTAGCAGGGGTTACTGAGTGTCTCGTAGCAGCTTTGTTTCTGTTACTTAGCGCTTCCCCTGGCCCCCTTCTCGTACTCTGTTCATTCTTTTTCGGGCTGGTTGTTCCAGCCCCTATTCTCAATGGGCGAGCACTTTCTTCTCTAGTGTTGGGCCTCCGCACTCGCGATTCACCAGCGTGCTGGTCGTGCATTAGCCCAGGCTAGTGGCTTCCGTGGTGGTGGTTTGGCTCCTCGGTATAGCTTGTCAGATATGCATGTGCTCACTCGGGCATATTAGTGTCCCCCCTAGCCAGCTCATTACCCAGTTAACAGGACATTTGTAAGGCTAGAATTGGCCTCCTTTTCTTCTTTTTTCAATTTCATGCGCACCGCGCGCCTTCTCTCTGGGCCGAGTCCATGACGCGCGACCCCGCGGAGCCGGGCAGCTGTCGCGATCCCCCGAACCCCGGCTCCGTCCAGCTTGCATGCACTGCTCGATTCCACACCCTCGGGCGTCGAATAGGAGAGACCCTGTCAATGTGTCTGAAGTTCCGGAACGCGCAGACTACGAGTCTACTCATTTCTCTATGACCTCTGCGGATGGACGATCAACAGGCTCCATACGACATATACAGACGAAACACCATGTGTGCTCGTTCCATTCTTCACAGCTGTCGACCCCTCTATCACTCCTTCAAAACGTTCTCGCATCCCTCGGGCCCCTCCGCCGTCCGGCATGGCGTCCACCGACGGCCCCCTCGCCACTGCGCGCGCGCCGCGGCGCCTACCGCAATGCCGCTCGGCTCCCCGCCCGGCCCCTCTCCTCCTGCCTGCGAGCGCGTGGACGGCGCCGAGCTCGTCCACAGCTGGCTTCATCGTGGACCAGTCTCCTTGCACTATGTCGAGGGTGGCGACCTCGCTCGCCGACCGGTGAGCCGCCGAGCTCCAGCTCAATGCGCCCTGCCCTGTGCAACTCTGCCTTACGCTGCGAGCTCTCGACGACAGACTGCAGGCAAGGCCTCCCTGCCCACCACTTCCGAGTACAGAAGTGCTCAGCAGCCTGACTATGCTGCTATAGCTTGGAGACGCACCGCCATGTCAGACAACTATTCTGTCTCGCACGGCAGCCACGAGATTCACGTGCTTGACGCTCATGCAGGTCGTCTTCCTCCACGGCTTCCCCGAATACTGGTACAGCTGGCGCCGCCAGCTTGCACCCTTGGCGCTGGCTGGACTCCATGTCGTCGGTCTGGACTTGAGGGGCTACAACCTGTCTTCTCAGATTCCCGGAATCTGCAACTACAGCCAGAAGCAGCTGACGGACGACCTCGCGGCAGTCATAGCAGTCACATCTTCGAGGACAACCGCGTTGGCTGTGGTGCGTTGTCAGCCGTGCCAGACCCACCTGGCCCCCATAAAACGTCTGCCTGACTTGCCGCTGTGCAGCAAGCTTGCTGTGGCCGTGCTGTTACGCCCTACACATGCGTGATCCCAGGTGGGCCATGGATGGGGAGCTTTGGTTGCTTGGGCTTTTGCAATGGATCACCCTGACAAGCTACAGAAGTTGATTGTGCTCAATGGACCGCACCCGAAAGTGCTTAAAGACGCCCTTTCGCTTTGGCGAACCCCTATCAAAGCCTTACGATACTGGTATTGGTGTATGTTCCCGCTCTTCTGTAGCTTGCTTACCTCGTGCTCGGCTCGTTCATGACTTGTATACAACTTCTGAGCATCCCTCTTGCACTTAGTGCTGCTGCGCTACTTTTAGTTAGGTGGAGTAGAGCACCATAAGACAGATGACATTGCCCTTCAACCTGGACATGTTCAGCAAATAGGACTCGGGGAGCTTAGCTTGACTGATTGATGCCTTGCTGTGCCGCTCATTAACAACCTTAAGAGTGTAATGACCTATGCTTTTTCAGATGTCTTCCAGATTCCAAGCATTCCTGAGATACTCATAACCCTCAATAGGTAAGCTCTTGTTCAAGCTACTGGATGTGACCTCGCAGACTCTCAACCTTGTCCAACGATGTCAGGGGTCAGCAAAAGATTTCTTGTATGTTGTCTTTATGCATTCTGGGTCGCCAAGTTAATGATTGAATCACGCTTGTGCTGCTATTCGGAAGTGAATCTCCCTTGCTATTGCTCTCGACCTTCACTTGTGAGGTTGGTGTATCGATCAGTAGCCAGGACTTCGTGCTGCTTGGTGCATGTACACATCGAATGGTCTTTCTTATGGCACAGATACAAGAAGCTGCGACATCGTTATGAGCGAGAACCTCTTCAAAGGCTTTCTGAGGAGGACGTCGACAAGTAGATTGCTTCAAGTCAAATTCTACCATTGAGCTATCATTGTTATGCAACTTTAGGACGACTTACTAACAAACTTGACATCTTCCAGGCATGTGGAAGCCTTCAGTGTACCAGGAGCTTTGTGTTGTTCGATCAACTATCATAGAGCATTCTTCAAAGGACTCTGGTTTCAAGAGCCCAATGTACAAATATGTATTCCTGTACTATTCCTCTGGGGAGACAAGGATAAATATGCTACTGCTGACATGACGGCAACTCCGACGAAATTGGTACCTCATCAACAAGTATTCCACTTTCCGCAGGTTTGATAGCCTCCTACTTAACAGTCCCATCCTCTTATCTCAGTGTAGTATCTGTCAAGGCAATGTCTTTATATGCCCAGTAGCTTGACTATTGTGCTTTGGCTTTGAGCTTTGCTCTCCATCGTCCTCCCTTATGCATGTGTCAATTGCAAGGTAAAGTTATGTAGCCACCACTTTCTTAACACAAGCTCGTTTGAGTGCTCTTCGGTGCATGACTCGCTAAGCCTGATGATAATGCATCACAAATTACGCATGGATGAAGCAGTGACCAATTGCTTCACTTATGAAGGGCCGTCTCTTTGCGCTCGTGCAGCTTACATACTGGTTGATGTGGGATGATTTCAAGACTATCAATTCTCACATACATGATTTTGTACTGTCATGAACACTTGTAATTACCTTTTGCTTGCCTAAATCTTTGTGACCTTTTTATACATGCTTGTTAGTAGTGAGCCCCTGTTGTATTCCTCGTATAGTAGCTGCCTTTTGGGATCGTGCATTTTGTCAAGTAACAATGTTGCAAATGCAAGTCATTCTTTAGTTTTACAACATCGAGGAATTGCAAGCCAGAGGCAGTGACAGATGGTGCTAACGGATGTGCATATAGGTGGTTGCTGACGTTGACACAACAACATATCCTGTAGACCTATATGGGTCTATAGACTATTCTATCTGGGCTGGCCATTCACAGCGGCCGCCCCCTAATTGGAAGAGCTCACTTATCTTTTCTTCTTCTATATTGGTACAGGTTGTCTTGCTAGACCTGTCATGCGTGTGGATGTCAACTTTTCTAGGACGTCAATCTCACCTAACATCATATTACTATTGACTATCCTCATTTCTGGCATGGACACTATGTGATGAATAAAGGAACAAAAAAGTAGGTCGCTGGCGCTCAGCTGACGGATATGGCATTTTGGGTGGGAGGCCAACAGAAACGTTCAAAGTCGGTCCCAGATATCAAAGCGTTTTTAGTACTTGCTGTCTTGGTCTTTACCTGTTTCTCTCAGTCGAAAGGCTGCTAAATTGAGCCAGTTTAAAAGTCGCAATTGCTGTCCATCCTCCAGTTCCAGCTCATTGAGTTCTCCGGAATACCAATCCAACTACAAGGATCTCAGCAATGTAACTGGCTGCAAAGCAAATGACGATACAATCTATGAGCACGGTTTCTTTTGGTGGATGACATCATCTGGTGCATCGATGGGTGTGCACTTGATATTCTTTCATGAAGCAACGCCTTTGGAGGGATATCACATATAATTCCGCCATCGATGATGGCTAAATTGGTGTTGGCTCATATATTCGCTTCTTGAGCAGATACAATATAAACTGTCGGTACCTCCATCTCAGAGCTGAAGCTCCCCCCCTGCCCCTGTTTAGTCCAAAGGGAAAAGGCCCTACAATTGCAATCCTTAGCGAGGCAGAGAGAAGACTACAACAAGTCGGGTCTATGAGGACTAGCATGATCGAGCCGGCTAGCTAAATCTATCTTAGGTATAGTCGACAGGTACTACCTATTTGTCCAAGACTCCTCTGTCAATATGCAGAGTTACTAGCACTAGGCAGGGGCAGACAATCTTCAACTCACGAAAGAGAGGCAACATGTTGGGAGGAAAGAGAGCCTCTAGGCATGCGCAAGAGGACGTTGTGGGCACGATAATTCGTAGACAAAGACGATGTCAGAAGCCGGAGGCAGCAGCCAAGGCGCGGCCTGTCTGCAAGTGCACTGCAAAAGCCAAGGATTGCTGCAGGGAGATGCCAAGGCGCATCAAGTGGCGGCTAATGTTTCTGACATCCGGTTGCTTACTTGAGCTTACTAAGTGGCCATCCTTTGTGGTACTTGCTTAAGCCTTCTGCAAGCCCGCTGGACAGCCGAGGGTGGTGCTTGTACAGCGATGCTAGGTGAAGTTGAGGAACGAGGAGGGAAGTAAGTTGGCTGAACATCTAAAAGTAATCAAACGATTTGTCACGAGCTAAGGCCTCTGGCTTTTGACTACCGACCCAGAGTTCCAGGTGTCCAGCCTTCCCAACAGCCGTCACCAAGTTCTTGTGCCTCTTTCCCCGCTGCGAGTTACTCCGACTTGCTGCTGCTCACTCGTGGGTACTAAGACTTCCATCTGCGGTCGTCTCGTGTCTAGCAGTGTGGTTTTCTTTTGGGCACCTTTTGGGCTCTTTGGACCTTGTCCAATCTTTATAGGCTGGCCTTTTCCAACCTCTACCCTCCGTGGGAGCGAGCACTTTCCTATGTAGCCCGACGACTGCTAATCCTCCCAAATGCCGGCTACCAGCCCGTGTGAAGTGATTGGCACGAACGATTTCCGCCTAGGACCCCCTCACGACCGTTGACGGCTGACAACGGGGTATCACAGACAACCTACCCCAGTGGACGGGCACCACCGTGTACGGACGGTCCCCCGTCAACCACTCATCAATAATTTAATTAGCCACTAAGGGTCTACTCCAATGGGCTAGCATGAAGTGTTTAACGTCCACGGTGCCGTCAAGGTAGTCTTCGAAGCGGCCGGCTCCCATCGGCATCTCCAGGCATCTGTAAAGCCTTTCCTGCAGCACTGACAGTCATTTTATGTCAGCCGGATGAGGTGTCTACTGCTGCATTGACACTCCAGCCTTGTAAATTTCGTGACAGTGTTCATGAATCTGCCAGCGGTGGGACGGCGGGTGTGACATCCTCTCGCTTGCGGCAATCACGCGCTCGAGGTCTGCTGATGCCACGAGGCATTTCACCTCGGCAGTTATTATTGCCTGGTCCTTAGGCCTGCGTAACGACCTTGGACCGGTGAAATGCCTGCCCATAGAGCATGGAGTTGAATTTAGTCGCCGTTGAGCGGCGAGTCTTAGCTATTTGCAGGGCTGGTCCGAACTCCAGTCCTGGTCATTCCCTTAGCTGCTCGTACAGTTTGCGCTTTGGGGTACGCCTTATGCGCTACATGTGTGAATTACTTACCGGGATCCCGGCCTTGCTCAGCACCACATCGGTGGTTTTGTTCCAATCGTGCCATCTCATGCCCGCCACTGACTTGGTCCCTCAGTGTGTTGGTGTAAGGGCGAGGAGTTGACTGACTCAAGTGCGCCACCTTATCACCCTCCACCGGCAGTACCTCCAGCTGAGGCCGAGGAGCTGGTCGAGCAGCTGGCGGAGCTCCACGCATCGGTGCGGACGGCCCGACATCCAGGGAGGCGCGGCGCCTTGTGCCTAAAGGAGCAAGTAGAGGCTGCCGTCCCAAGTGGGGACCCGCTGATGACCCCCGTGTCAAGGGCGCTCTGCGCAGAGGTGCGAACACCTCGCCCGTGTGTGTGCAGGTGAGCAGCGGGTTCATCGCGATGCATCTGGTGCGCAAGAGCGCTGGCAATCCGTTGCAAGGACATGCAACGGCCCACCCACCACGGCAGTTCACCGGTCAGGACGATCGGGGTGGGCTGCAGGCGTGGCTGAGCGCCTTTTCGAGTGGTTCGACACCAAGGAAGCGGACGCGACGGCACGAGTGACGCTCGCTGCGACCTACCTCGCATGGGAGCCTCGTGAGTGGGTGGGACGCCATCAAGAAGTCCAAGACGCCTGACGAGTACAACAATTGGGAGTTATTCTCCGAGCTGCACATGTCGGCCTATGGCGATCCGCATGCGGAGCTGCGCGCCCGCGACGAGCTGGACGACCTCCGCATGAGCGAGAGGAGCGTCGACTTCGAGCCCTACGTGCGGCACTTCGGACTGCTGCTGTCAAAGCTGCGTAGTGAGCCTATGAGGGCCATTATTCAGTGCCAGCGCTTTAAGGCTGGGTTGCCTTACGATACGCGCTCGTGGGTGGCGACGGACCTCGATGCTACCAAGGCGTTCACGGACTTCTCCAGGATGGTGGAGCACGCCAGGAAGGTGTTCAGCACACCCGATATTGGGCGGGGCAAGCGTCCCCTGCTGGAGGCAGGCAGATCTGCAGAGGCAGAGGGGGGCAGGAAGAGGTTCAACCCTAAGGAGGGCTGAAACGCTCGTCCCCACACAGCGGCTTTCAGAAGCCACGCGTGGCAGGTGCTGGTCCGCGAGTGGAAGGAGGTGGTGGCTGCTGTGGCTGCGGCGACAAGAGCCACCAGATCAGGGACTGCCCGGCTGCAGGTCCATCTTTCTCGAGGCCACGTCCACAGCGCCGGATGGGACGGGACAAGGACAACTCAAGGGCACGCGTGAGTGCCTGACCCTTGCCTCCGAGAGCAATCTCATTCAGCCAGATGCACTTGAGCTGTTTGATATTGCTGGCATTGCTTGCAGTCAACCAAAGTACCGATTGTGCGCTCCATTTCTGCTTTGTTGCAAGGTCTGGAGGCCGGAGGGCCTCTATTTGTGTGGGTTGCCCACAACGACTTGCAAGTGGTTGCAGATGTCTATCTGAGCTGGCCTGCGTGCCGTCGGCCTGAAGAATTATGTTCTTCATTGTGCCACAGAAGCGCGGCGTGATTGATCAAGCCCCGCTGGGGATGTCGCTGTTGTGCTCGGACGAGGCCGTAGACAGGCTCCTTAGGCGTAGTGTCGAAGCCACTCAGCTTAGGCCTTACCCGACAGAGGTCAGGGTATATGTCGCTCGCACCTCAATCCTTGGTAGCAGTGTTCATTGGGGACACACTATGCTTTTTGAGGGGCTGGTTGCTGAGGCACCGGCCAAGATCCTCATGGACTCAGGGGCCTCAGTGTCCTTCGTCAATGGGAATGTGGTGTGTCCCATTGGCTTGAAGCTGCAAGCAAATTGGTTTGCCTAGAGTGACATTGGCCGATGGCTACCCAACCGATGTGCTGGGTTTGTGCAAAGTTCCCATTCGCATACAGCAATACAAAGCCGAGGTGCCTTGTTACGCATTGACTGCTGCATTTGAATTTATATTGGGAGATGATTGGCCTTGTGACACATCTGCATGCCTTGCTTTTGAACGCCAAACTTGTACTGTACAACGTGGCGCACGGCGATTTGTCCTTTGCAAGAAGCTTACCTGTAATGAACCAGCCGTTTGGTTAAGCCACGTGGCTCTGTTGGCATTACATGACCAGACTCTTTGGGACAAGTGGGCGCGCCAGCTGGCGGGCTGGCTTGGCGCGCAGGGGCCCGCTCGGAGGTGGGTCCCGCCATTTGAGATACCCCTCGATGATTCGCCCGTTCAAACGGAGGATCTTGGGCCCGCCGCAAGGCGGGCCTTGGGGCGACCCGCTCACACCCCTGGAGGGGGGGTGGCACTGGGAAGCACAAGGACCCTTGGGGGCTGAGGCTCAACAGACAGTTCAAGGCCGTGAAGCCCAGGAGCAGCCCGCTGCTCGCCGCCGCAGCTGCCGCCGCACTCCGCTGCGGGCCTGCTGCGCCGGCCTGCGCCCAGTAGGTGGAGTCGCCGCCGGACGGCGGCGCCACAGGGCCTATCTTCCGCTGCGCAACGCGCTAGTGCTTTCACGTGTAGTAGGTTGACCTCTAAACCCCTTACGGCTGAATTGAACAAGGACTGCTCACCCTGACTGCATGTGTAGGCCGAGGTTCTCTACAATGTGGTATCAGAGGCGGTCTTGTGTCCATCTACGCTTGTGATTTCTCATGCTCACTGCTAATGATGCAAGGATCACCTTGATGTGCTGGCCTGATTTTTTCTGTCAAAGTTGAAGTGCTTGCCAGACGTTGGTCCGTGAGGCTGCTCAGCGGAAGCGCCGGGTGCGGAGTCATCCTTGCGCCATGAGCCGGCGACCAACGCCAAATTGCAGACTGACCCTTGGGACCACTTGCTGCTGCGTTCGCTACTATTGAGGTGTGGCTTGAGCTTGCAGCTTATGTGTGGTGAGGTCAGTCGTGTGGCCAGCATTGATCGTGTGCATCGATCTTGGTCATATCTGCGGCCGTCTGCCTTGCCTGCTGATTGAGGTGTTAGGTCGCGCGCTGCCTTGCTTGCTCGCTCGCTGGTGCTCGCTGGTGACTGGGATGAATATTTGGCTCCGGCTGAATATGCTGTGAACAATGCCTATCATGCGTCCACAAAGGGGACTCCATTCTTCCTCAACTACGGTCAGCATCCCCGAGCTCCACTTCAGGTGGGGAGGCCGGAACGAGTTCCCGCCGCGGTAGCCTATCCTGGGACCCTTCTGGAGGCTCAGAGACGAGCTCGGCAATTCTTGAAAATTGCTCAGAGTCGCCAGAAGGCGTAAGCTGACAAACATCGGAAGGACCTGTCCTTCGATGTTGGTGCGCAAGTGCTGCTTAGCACGAAGCACTTATCCTTGCGGGCTGTGGGTACGCGCAAGTTGCTGCCCAAGTGGGTTGGACCATTGCAGAAGTACGCCTTGTGGGCAAGGTGTCCTACGAGCTGAAGACACCGGTGCATTGGAAGGTCCATAATGTCTTCGATGTATCAATTGTATGCCAAGAGACTTAATTGCACGTTTTACCAGCCAGAGCTGACATACCTTGGGCATGTCGTGGAGAAAGACGGCATACGTCTCGACCCCAAAAAGACTTCGGTCGTACAAAATTGGCCTGTGCCACGGACTGTACCTCAATTGCGCTCCTCTCTACGATCGCGCATCACTTCCGTAAGTTCCTACAGGGCTATGGGAACTTGGCACTTCCTCTTACGAAGCTGACTCGTAAGGACGTATCTTGGGAATGGTCGTCCAAATGCCAGAGGGTATTTGAGGTTTTACAGCAGGCGTTGACATCTCCGCCTGTGCTGGCCTTTCCTCGTGAAGGCGTGCGATAAGAGCTCATGTGCGATGCCTCTTTGACCGGCATTGGTGCTGTGCTCTTGCAAGAGGGTCACCCATTAGCGTTTGAGAGTCGCCTGCTGCTTCCTGCAGATTGAGATTACACTGCGGGCGAGCAGGAATTGCTGGCTGTGTTGCACGCCTTACGTGTCTGGCGTTGCTACCTGGAAGGTGTGGAGTTTAAGTTTGTCATGGATCATTGCCCGTTGACATATTTCCACACGCAGCAGCATTTGACTTGGTGTCAAGCTCGATGAGCTGTGTGCATGACACAATTCAGTTTCCAGTCGGTTTATCGCCCTGGACAGCTTAATGTTGCGGACCCTGTCTGTAATGTTTTCGCCCTACGCACGCACTTAGGGTGAGCAGTCCTTATTGAGTCCGGCTGTAGGGGGTTTAGGGACCAACCCATTACACAGGCAAAGCACAAGCGCATCAGCGCAGCGGAAGACAGTCCTTGTGGCGCCGCTGTCCAGCGGCGACTCCACCTCCTGGCGCAGGCCGCCGCAGCAGGCCACGCAGCAGCGTGCGGCGGCGGCTGCGGCGGCGAGCAGCAGCAAGGCTGCTCCTGAGCTTCACCAATTCGAACTGCCGTTCGAGCCTCGGCCCAGGGCTATTCGTGCTTCCCCGCGCCCCCCCCCCTCCAGGGGTGTGGTGCGGGTCGCCGCATGGCCCGCCTTGCGGCGGGCCAAAGATCCTCCCTTGAACGAGCGGATCCTGGCGAGGGGTATTCTATTACGGGCGGGGCCCGCACCTGGGCGGCCCACTTGCCCGGCCAGCCAGCCCGCCACCTGGCGGGCCACTTGGCCCAAATGGCCGGTCACGTAATGCCAACAGAACCGTGTGGCCTAACCAAATGGCTGGGTCACTACACTGTGAGTCGCGGCGCTGATTCGTTGGCTACATTGCATGCTTCTGGAGTGCGGGCTTGCAGGACTGCGACCGACTCGTCAAGCTTCTTGGCAAGCCACGGCTGACCTTTCTGAGCTCTACGTGCGTATCCGTAAAGGGTATGGCACAGATCCCTGCTTTGCTGAGGCCGCCAACGTAAGTAAGCAAGCTCACTGATGACAAAGGCTTCTGGTGGCTAGGCGACGGTTGTGGTCCCGGACTACAATGCCTTGCGCACTGACATACTGCAGGAGTGATCCCTATCCCTATACATCCCTATGATCCCTATACACGCATTTAGGGATTGGTACGTCCTTATTGAGTTCGAACCTAGGGGGTTAGGAATTACCCCCCTACATAGTGGAGCGCCAACGCACACGGTGTACTCAAGTGCATCACATAGCACAGCGGAAGTCTTACCCTGAGGCGCCGCCAGAATACGGCGATTCTACAGAGGGTCTGGGTTAGTAGCTGGCCCCAGATGGGGCGCGACCGTGACACTTACGGAGAGCCGGCGATGTTCGCAGCGACAGGCTGCGGCGACGGGCTGGGCAGCAGACGGCAGCAGCAGAGCTGGGGCGGCGGCTGCGGCAGCAGGCAAGCAGGGCTATGCCTCTCTCTGGGCGTCACTGGTTCGACTGAAGAGTCTGGCCTCGGCCTACTACTACTTATAGCGTTCCACCTGCCGCCCTCCCCGGAGGTGTGACGAGAGTAGCCCCAAGAACCGGCCCCCGAAGGAACGGACCAGTACAATGGGGATATGACTTGGGCGGGTGGCCCCCAAGGTTCGGCCCCTGGCAGAGCGGACCCGCACAATGAGGATACATTGAGGCGTACCGCACGTACTGCGGCTGAGCGTGGCGCGAGCCTGACGAATAGGGATACAAGTCCAGGGGACTGGCGCGTGCCGCGCGTGACTGGCGCGTGGCACGCATGACCGGAGCGTGACGCGCGTGAAGCGCGCGTGATGCGTACTTACCGGAACCGTTTGGCTCTTACAAACGGGGGGACATTACAAGCTGCATGATACGCCTTACAGTGGTCATCTGGAAGTGAGCAAAATCAAAAAGGCTGTGCGACGCCTCTTTGGTGGAAGGGATTCCCAGCCCAGGCGCGCGCTTTTGCGGCAAGCTGTGCCACATGCCAGCGTAGTAAGGCAATCTCTGGCAAACCTGCCGGATTACTTCAGTCCATGCAGATTCCGGAGCGGAATTGGTCTGATGTAAGTGTGGAATTTATCACACAATTGCCTGAGACGAATAGCGGTATGAAGCCATTGCCGTCTTTGTGAATCGTCTCAGTAAAATTCGACTACGCGGGCATCAGCGAAGGATTCTGTGGATACGGTGTGAAAGCTGCATCGGGTACCTGAGAGGCTGGTCTTGGACCACGATCCTCGCTTTACAGGTCACTTCTGGAAGGAATTTTGCAAGCTCATTGGCACGAAACAAGCCATGTCCACAGCATTTCATCCACAAACGGATGGCTAAACTGATCAATGAAATGGGTTCTCGAGAACATGTTGCGGCACTACGTCAATCCCAGCCAGACTGACTGGGATGAGTATTTGGCTCCAGCTGACTATGCTGTGAACAATGCCTATCATGCGTCCACAAAGGAGACTCCATTCTTCCTCAACTATGGTTCCCGAGCTCCACTTCAGATGGGGAGGCCGGAACGATTTCCCGCCGCGGTAGCCATTCCTGGGACCCTCTTGGAGGCTCAGAGACGAGCTCGGCATTTCTTGGAATTTGCCCAGAGTCGCCAGAAGGCTTATGCTGACAAACATTGGAAGGACGTGTCCTTCGATGTTGGTGCGCAAGTGCGCTGAGCACGAAGCACTTATCCTTGCGGGCTGTGGGTACGCGCAAGTTGCTGCCCAAGTGGCTTGGACCATTTGCAGTGGTACGCCTTGTGGGCAAGGTGTCCTACGAGCTGCAGACGCCGGTGCAGTGGAAGGTCCATAACGTCTTCCATGTGTGTCAGCTGAGGGCCTTCTTTTTGGATGGCCGTGTCCAACCACCTCCACCTTTACTAGTGATGAGGATGATCTTGAGTTTAAGGTGGAAGAGATTTTGTCTCACAGGGTCAGTCTCCGAGGGCACAAGACCTGTGAGTATCTGGTGAAGTGGCTCGGGTATGGGCCTGAGCACAGAACGTGGGAGTCTGTTCCCAATTTGGCAATTTGTCCAAGTGCTCTCCAGGAATTTCTGGCCAAGGGTGTTTGTTGACTAGGCTTGGTCGAGGCCGCATCCGTTGGGCATCTTAACATCTGCCGCTTGTTCTCTCGTTGTTCTCGAGGTTGTGAGTGGGGAGTTATGTAACAATGCAGCCGTCTGGTTAAGTCACACGGTGCTGCTAGTGTTACATGACCGCTGGCCGTTTCACGGAAAAGTGGCCCGTCCAGCTGGCGGGCGGGTAGCTTGTCAGGCAAGTGGCCCGAGGCGCGGGCGGGCCCGTAGTGAATCTCGCCCTAAACACGCAGTTCGAGAGAGAGTCCTTATTGTCTTCGAGCATATGGGGTTTAGGAGCCAACCCACTACACCAGGAAGCACTAGCGCATAGCGCAGCGGAAGACAGGCCCTGTGGCGCCGCCTTGACGGCGACTCCACCTCCTGGGCGCAGGCCGGCGCAGGAGGCCCCGCAGCGCAGTGCGTGCGGCGGCTGCGGCGGCGAGCAGCGGCAAGGCTGCTCCGAGGCTTCCCGGGCTCGAACTGATTGATGAGCCTCAGCCCCTGAGGCTCCTTAGTGCTTTCCCGTGCCACCCCCCCTCCAGGGGTGTGAGCGGGTCGCCCCAAGGCCCGCCATGCGGCAGACCAAAGGTCCTCCCTTGAACGGGGGGATCCTGGCGAGGGGACGGGGCCCGCCTCTGGGCGGGGCACCTGCCCGGCAAGCGAGCCCGCCACCTGGCGGGCCACTTGTCCCAGAATGGCCGGTCATGTTATGCCAACAGAGTCATGGGGCTTCACCAGACGGCTGTTTCATTACATACCTCCCCACTCCGGTGTTCACGTCCTCGGGAACTATGAGAAAACAGCCGACAGGTTTTACGCCCGACGGATGCGGCCTCGACCAAGCCTAGGGATTCACCACCCTTGGCCAAGTGTTCCAAAAGAGTAGGCGGACAATGTGCCAGATCGGCCGCAGGCTCCACCTGATGTGCTCAGGCCCATACCCGAGTCACTTCACCAGACTCGTGGGTCTTGGATGAGGTGGTTCTTATCGCCGCAGCGAAAGCAACATTCCCCTCAATGCTGGCTTCTCCGAGCCTCTCATGGGACGGATGTTCAGCCCCTCGGGCTGAACTTCCTCCATTTCCCTCTCTGCCGCAGCAGATACTCCCGCCTCAAGCAGGGAGCGCTTGCCCAATACACTTGGATAAGTGTTCAGCACCTTCCTGGCGTGCTCCACCAGCTGGGGCAAGTTGGCAAGGGCTGCGAAGTTGCGGACTCCACCGCCCCACTTCCGCATCGGCTCGGAACAGCCCAGCCTCAAATCGCTGGCACTGATCGACATCCTTCATAGGCTCGTTGCGCAGCTTAGAGACCAGCAGCCTCAGTTGCCGAACTTGGTCCTTAAAGTCACTGCGCATACGAACAACAACCAGCTCATTACGAGCCTTCAGCTCCCCATGAATCTCACCACACACCTTGGTGAGCGAGCTCGAGAAGCACTTCCAGGTGTTGCACACCTGTGGCATGGAAGTCTTCTTCATAGAGTCCCACCACGGGGATCTCCCTCGAGATAAGTGGCAGCGAGCGGCAGTCCTGCCGTCGCATCTGTGTAGCTCAACACGAACCACTCTGTGATCTCGCTGAGGCAGGCCTGGAGGCCACCCCGGTCATCCGGGCCAGAGTATTGCTGAGGTTAGTGGGCCCTTGCAAGTCCATGCGCAGGGTTGCCACGGTTCTGACGCGTCAGATGCACCTCAGCATCGACCCCTTGCAAATGCCTCTCGCCAGCAGCGTGCTGGCCGAGCAAGCAATGCACTTCCCCACACAGCGCCCCCCATAGGGCGTGGGCAGTCGGATCCAACACAGCCTTGGCTGTCTCCAGGTGCTCCGTGAGGAATGCAAGTCATTGCATCTCCTCCCACTACTGGTCAGATTGACCGGAGTTTGGCTGACATTGGGCGGCCCTGGCAAGTCCATGCGCAGGATTCCCCAATCGGCTTTGGCGCATCAAATGCACCTCAGCCCCGACCCCTTGCAAACGCCTCTCGCCGGCCCGAAGCCGGCCGAGCAAGGATTGCACCTCCACACACAACGCCCCCAGTAGGGCGTCGGAGAACAGGTCCAGCACAGCAGCTGCCTCCAAGGAGTGTTGCCGAGATTAGTGGGCCCTCGCAAGTCCATGCGACGGGTTGCCACTGCTCTGGCGCAACAAATGCACCGCAGCATCGACCCCTTCAACCTGCCGCTCTCCGGCCCGCAGCCGGACGAGGTGAGCACGCTGTTCCTCATGCGACCCCTCGAGGTAGGCACGAGGGAACGGGTCCAGGCCAGCCTTAGCTGCCTCCAGCTGCTCAGTGAGGAGTGCCATGCTTTGCACCTCCCCAGCCGACAAGCCCTCCAGGCCTTCGGCTCCCAGCTCGGCGTGCCCCTCAAGGGCTTGCCCCGCAGCAGCCACTGCATCCGCAGCATCTGGCCCTGCCGCAGTCGCTGCATCCACAGCCGACCGCGCCCCAGCAGCCGCTGCATCCACAGCCGACCGCGCTGCCACAGCCGCTGCATACACAGCCGACCGCGCTGCCACAGCCGCTGCATCTACAGCCGATCGCGCTGCCACAGCCGCTGCATCCACAGCCGAGAGCCCTGCAGCCGCTGCATCCACAGCCGTTTGGTTAAGCCACATGGCTCTGTTGGCATTACATGACCGATTATTTGGGCCAGGTGCCCTGCCAGCTGCCAGGCTGGCTGGTCGGTGGCCCGCCCGGGTGCGGGTCCCGCCCGTCCGGAAATACCCCTCAAGGATCCGCCCGGCCAAGGGAGGATCTTTGGGCCTGCCGCAAGGCGGGCCTTGGGGCGAACCTGCTCACACCCCTGGAGGGGGGGTGGCACGGGGAAGCACGAAGGAGCCTCAGGGGCTGAGGCTCATCAATCAGTTCGAGCCGAGGAAGCCCAGGAGCAGCCTTGCCGCTGCTCGCCGCCGCAGCCGCCGCCGCACTGGGCTGCAGGGCCTGCTGCGCCGGCCTGCGCCCAGGAGGTGGAGTCGCCGTCAAGGCGGCGCCACAGGGCCTGTCTTCCGCTGCGCTATGCGCTAGTGCTTCCTTGTGTAGTGGGTTGGCCCCAAAACCCCCTATGCTCGAATACAATAAGGACTCTCTCCCTCTAACTGCGTGTTCAGGGCGAGATTCACTACAGCCCTGCAGCCGCTGCATCCACAGCCGACCGCCCTGCCACAGCCGCTGCATCCACAGCCGACCGCGCTGCCACAACCGCTGCATCCACAGCCGACCGCCCTGCAGCCGCTGCATCCACAGCCGACCGCCCTGCAGCCGCTGCATCCACAGCCGACCGCCATGCCTCCCGAGGAGGGCTTAGTGACCGCGCACTGGAGGTGCGTGAAGCCATGCTGTCTGATGGACACTGAGTGATCAATTCAGCGTCGACAGTCAGCAAATCACACACTCCATACCACAATGCAGGACATCGCAAGCTGGTGCACCAACGAGCGAGCAAACAAGGCAGCGCGCGACCTCACACCTCAATCAGCAGGCAGGCAGACAGCCGCGATGTGACCAAGACCGATGCTCACAATCAATTTTGGTCACACGACTGACCTCACCACACAAAGCTCAAGCCACACCTCAAGAGTAGCGAACGGAGCAAGTGGTCCTCGAGGATCAGTCCGCAATCTGGCGTTGGTCGTTGCTGGCTCTGCACAAAGATGCCTCTGCACCCAGCGCTTCAGATGAGCCGCCTCACGGACTAACGTCTGGCAAGCACTTCAACTTTGACAGAAAAAGTCAGGCCAGAATATCAAGGAGATCCTTGCATCATCAGCGAGCACAAGAAGTCACAAGCGCGATGGATGCAAGACCACCTCTGATACCAAATGTAGTGAATCTCGCCCTAAACACGCAGTTAGAGAGAGAGTCCTTGTTGTCTTCGAGCATAGGGGGTTTAGGAGCCAACCCACTACACCAGGAAGCACTAGCGCATAGCGCAGCGGAAGACAGGCCCTGTGGCGCCGCCTTGACGGCGACTCCACCTCCTGGGCGCAGGCCGGCGCAGGAGGCCCCGCAGCGCAGTGCGTGCGGCGGCTGCGGCGGCGAGCAGCGGCAAGGCTGCTCCGAGGCTTCCCGGGCTCGAACTGATTGATGAGCCTCAGCCCCTGAGGCTCCTTAGTGCTTTCCCGTGCCACCCCCCCTCCAGGGGTGTGAGCGGGTCGCCCCAAGGCCCGCCTTGCGGCAGGCCAGAGTTCCTTTCTTGAACGGGCGGATCCTGGCGAGGGGGCGGGGTCTGCCTCTGGGCGGGGCACCTGCCCGGCAAGCGAGCCCGCCACCTGACGGGCCACTTGTCCCAGAATGGCCGGTCATGTAATGCCAACAGAGCCATGTGGCTTAACCAGACGGCTGGTTCATTACAGGCCCCGCCCGTCCCAAAATACCCCAGGATCCACCCGTTCAAGGGAGCATTTTTGGCCTGCCGCAGAGCAGGCCATGCGGCGACCCGCTCACACCCCAGGATGGGGGGGGTGGCATGGGGAATCACTACGAGCCTTGGGCTGAACCCCGACATCTGTTCGGACCTGTGAATCTCAAGGCAGCCTTGCTGCTGCCTGCCGCCGCAGCCGCCGCTGCAGCCTGCTGCGGGGCTTGCTGTTGCTGGGAGTCCGTGACTGCGCCCCTTGGGGGACAGCTGCTGGCTTGCGCCCTGGAGGTGGAGTCGCCGCTGGACGGCGGCGCCACAGGGCCTGTCTTCTGCTGCGCCTATGGGCTAGTGCTTCACCGAGTAGTGGGTTCGCTCCAAACCCCTACAGCTGAATATAAGAAGGACGACTCACCTAACTGCGTGTGTAAGGGGCGAGGTTCATTACAGGTATGGCATCGACGTGTGGTCTGCAAGCGCAGCCAATACACGCAAACTGGTGAGTGACAAAGACCTTTGGTGGCAAGGAGACGCCATTGTAATCTCGACTACAAGTCTTGCGAAGTAGTATCATATAGTAGATGCGTGAGCTACCCGTACAGTGGTCATTGTGGTATGAGAAAGTCAAAGAAAGCTGTCCCGCTTCGCTCTTAGTGCGCTCGGCTTGAAAGCCCAAAGTGAGTCGTTTGTGTAGACTTGCGCTACCTGCCAGCGTAGTAAAGCACGCTCTCATAAGCCTGCCGGATTGCTCCAAACTTTGAAGCTTTCTCTGCGAAACCGTTCTGATGTCAGTGTGGATTTCATCACCCACGTACCCCTGACGCGAATCCGGCTGTGACGCCATCGTCGTGTTTGTGGTTCGCCTTAGCAAGATGGTGCGGTCAGTGCCTAACGACCACAACGGTGTCCGTTACAGAAATCGCTGGAATACTTGTCGACCGAGTATGGATTTTGCACGGAGTACCTGAGCGATTCGTGTCTGATCGCGACTCTCGCTTCACGGGTTACTCCGGAGAGAAGTGATCGGGCTTACTGGCACTGAGCAATTCATGTCCACGTGCTATCCACCCACAAAATGATGGTCAGACTGAGCGAATGAATCGGGATCTGGAGGACATGCTAAGGCATCCTTGGAGTTGTAGTCAAAGTGACTGAGATGCAGATCTTGCTCCAGCACAATATGCTGCGGCCACCGCATCCACGGAATTAAAATATACCCCCCTTCTTCCTCAATCACGTTGAGGCATCCACAGGCACCATCACAGGTAGGGAGCCGGAATGTATGCCGGCCGCAGTAATCCTCACCGGTAACCTCCTGGAGGCTCAGCGGAGGGCTCGCCAATGCGAGCTTGCCCAGCACCGGCAAAAGGGATTTGTGATCGACATTGCGACGTTCTGATCCCTAAACAGACAGTTAGGGGTTAGGACGTCCTTATTGGTTTCGGTCGCTGGGGTTTAGAGACAAATCCCCAGCACAGAGAATGTAATGAATCAGCCGTCGGGTCAAGCCAAATGGCTCTGTTGGCACTACATGACCGACTACTTGGGCCAGGTGACCCGCCAGCTGGCGGGCTGGCTGGGCGGGCAAGTGGCCCGCCCGGGTGCGGGCCCCGCCCGTCCTAAGTACCCCTCGCCAGGATCCACCCGTTCAAGGAAGGATCTTTGGCCTGCCGTGAAGCATTCCTGACCCTTAGGAGCACAGTCAAGGGTCAGTTAGTCCTGATTGGTTTCGGTCATTTGATTTAGAGACAAATCCCCAGCACAGCGAAGCACCACGTGTACTACACAGCGGAAGTCTTAACCTGAGATGCTGCCGACAGGCAGCAGCTCACCTCTCAAGTGCGGGCCAGCGACTGCAGTCACAGTCTTACTTACGGAGAGCCGATGAAGATCCGCGCCAACGGAATGTGGCGACGGGCTGCGGCAGCAGGCAGCAGCAGGGCTGCGTTGGCAGGCTGCGGCAACAGGCGGCAGCGGGGCTGCGCCTCTCTCTCGCGGGCTTCACTAAGATCAGACCGGATTACCCGAGTCTCCTTTCAGCCCTACTCGTAGTGCTTCATGTGCCACCCTCCCCAGGGGTCTCTGGGAGGCTCGTCTCAGGGATACCTCGGGAAGGCGGGCCCGACAAGGGGAATCTAGTACGTGGCCAGGCCACGCGGCTTCCTTCTGGAAGTGGCGGCCAGTGGCGGCCAATGGCGGCCAATGGCGGCCAGCCTGCGGCGCCGCCTTGCGGCGGCGCTCTGACAGCGGCGCCGCCGAGCGGCGCCCTGCGGCGCCGGCTTGCGGCGCCGCCAGTAATTCACGGGTGTGGCACGGCATCACGGGCGCGCGACACGTGTCACATATACGTCATTGCGAGCACGGCGGCAAATTCAGGAATACGCCGAGGAGCTCCAATTTGGAAGTCTCTGGTGAATAAGCCTGTTAGTTTTGCTGCCTGGGCTGACATTTCTGATGTTAAAGCTCAATCGCGGTTTTCCCGTGCTGCAGACGAGCAACCACTGGAACTTCTCCGGAGTCTCCTCCAAGGGGATGCTCGAGGCCAGGCTCGGCTCCTATCTCTTTCGTCTCTGGGAGCGTCTGAGTGGCTCCGCGATTTGCCTTTGCATGCGGGCTTGCGAATGGAAAATGCTTTGTTTTGCAATGCTATGCGCCGCCGCCTTGGCTTATCATCCCTGTGCTTGGCAGGGGTGACCCAATGTGAATGTGGGCTTATTGAGCATGCTGCATTGCTCATGGGTGACCACATGCTCAGGTGTGCCAAAGGAAGTGAGCTCACGGGCTTTCACAACCTCCTACGTGACGCCATGTATGGCATCGTCAAGGAGGCGGGATATCAAGTGGCGTTGGAGAGCACTGCCCATCCAACTCCGCAATGGGGTCCCTCGGACGAGGCGTGTCGATCTGGTCGGCGTCCCCCTGGGAGGTGCCAAGCGGCTCCTCATGGACGTTGTCCTCACCGACAGCTTCCGGACGAAGGGCCCCATTACTTCTGAGACCGGCTATGCTGTGAAGGTGGCCGAACGGAAGAAGCTGCACAAATACAAGGACCACCCGGCGGGTGATACCCTTTACCCCCTGGCCATGGACATCCATGGGTGTTACGGGGGTCGGTGGTCCTCGTTACTTTCGCTGCTGGCCTCTCAAGCTGACCAGCGGCGCCGGGAACAGGGTGCTGCCCTTCCCGGTGGCTCGGTGCCTTTGGGTCTTGTTTCCTGCTACCGAATAGGTTTATCTATGTGCCTNGCCCCCTTGGCGCCACCCGAGTCGCCGCGTCGTGCCGCCCCAGGCGCCGCGTCGCGTCACCCGAGGTGCCGCGTCGCGCCTCCTCGGCGCCACCCAAGGCACCCCGTCGTACCTCATTGGCTCTGCCAAGTCGCCACTCCGCGCCGTCCTATAGCGCCCCGTTCACGCGCCGCTTCGCGCCTCCTTCGAGCCGCCCAAGGCGCCGCTTCGCGCCTCCTTGGAGCCGCCCAAGGCGCCGCTCTCCGTGTCCCCTCCGTCCGGCCCGCCCCTCGGGGGAGGGCCTTGGGGGCGACCCTCGTCACACCCTCGGGGGACGGGTGGCAGATGGAACGCTATATAAGGAGTAGGCCCTGGCCGGGCTCGGGAGTCCGACCAGCGCCGAGAAAGACACAGCCATGCTGTTGCCTAGCCAGCTCCGCTGCTGCCTGCTGCCGCCGCCGCCGCCACAGCTCTGCTGCTGCCGCCTGCTGCCCAGCCCGTCGCCGCAGCTCGTCGCTGCCGCCCCGCCGGCTCTCTGTAAGTCTATGGTAGAGTCACCGCCCTAGGGCGGTGCCTCAGGGTAAGACTTCCGCTGCGCTCTATGCGCGTATGTGCGTTGGCGTTCTCCTGTATGAGGGTTGTCCACTAAGCAACCTATGCTTTAATCCAAACCAGGACATTCTGACCCTTTCTGTGTGATCAGAGGCCGAGATGTTACATCGCCCCTCGGGGTGGACCTCGTTTAGCCCGCCCTGCGGGGCGGGCCTTCCCCTCAACAGGTCTGCCCCTCGGGGTGGGCCTTGGGCCGATCCCCACGCGCCCCTGGGGCCGGCACCGGCAGCACTAGGAGTCTGGGGGAAGAGACACGGACATTGATAAGTGAAGCCCCGATAGCGGCGCAGCCCTGCTGCTGCGCCTGCTGCTGCAGCCTGTCGCCGAAGGGACGCTGCCGGCTCGCTGCAAGGCGTCCGTGGCCGGCCCTGGGTAAGCTAGCTGCGGGCTGGTTCCCGAGAGGTGGAGACGCCGCCTGACGGCGGCGCCACAGGGCAAGACTTCCGCTGCGCGCCGAGGCGCGAGGTGCTTCACGGTGTGGGAATTTGCCCTAAAATCCCTACATCCGAACCTAATCAGGACTTGACCGCCTAATTGCCTGCGTACAGAGGTCGAGCCATTACTTTGGGACTACAATGCCGTGCAGAGCACCATCATGCAGGCGCTACATAAGACGTCATACAGTGGTCATCTGGGAGTCGATTGGACCAAAAGGCTGTAAAGTGCCTCTTCTGGTGGCCCCGGCATACGCTTGTAGGCAAAGCTGTGCCACATGCCAGCACAGCAAGGCAATATCTGGCAAAGCAGCCGGATCACTTCAACCTCTGAACATTCCTAAGCGGAATTGGGCTGATGTGAGTATTGATTGAAGATCACACGATTGCCTAAGACGCAGACTGGATTTGTGCCATTGTCGTCTTTGTGGATCGATTGAGCAAGATGGACTTGTTGCAACAACGACCACGCGTGATTCGGCAAATGACTTTGCTGGCGTCTTTGTGAATAAGGTGTGGAAATTGCATGGCGTGCCCGAAAGGATGGTCTCGGAGCGCGCTCCTAGCTTTATGGGTCACTTTCTGGACATAAGTATGCACGCTCATTGGCACTTACCAGGCCATGTCCACTGCCTTCCATCTCCAAAGCGATGGCCAAAGCAAGAGGATGAATAGGTAACTGGAGGACATGCTCCTGCAATGTTGTCAATCCGAGTCAGACTGAGTGGGATGCTTTTCTGGCTCCGGCCGCACATGCTTTGAACAGTGCATCCAACTACTTCGGTGAGCCGCACCAGTGATGCAACCACACGTAACGCAGAGTCAGGGGGAGCCACATAACTCATCATTAGAATCAAATACACAGCCAAAGCCGATTGCGTATGACAGTACATCTTCAACGAGAGCTGTTGGTCTCAGAGTGCAAAAGATGCTGTTCAAAGCATCCAACACAAGTCAATCCTTTGACAGTTAAGGGCGGAGACGAGCACTCACCCAGAGTAACTCTGATACTCTAGCCAGCCGCAGGCATCCAGGGCCAGCAGCTTTCAAGCTACGAGTCCGTAGGGATCTCAGCACTTAGCTGGGCTTATGGTCCAATTCTCGCTACTCGGCAACATGGTCAACGTTACAGGCCACTCGGCCAGGACGCTGGGGCTGTAGTATTCGGCTCTAACCTGCCTGTGTAGGTCCGAACGGGTCCGAACGCTACAGGGCCCACAGGGTCTTCTCCATGCACGCCGAGTGTGGCATGACACGTGGTCATCACAAGGGTGAGGAGTTAACCAAGCAGTGGCTACAGAGGGCTTTGACAACATTTGCCGAGCCTGGCTCCGCAAGCTTACTCAGCCCACAGCTGTGACATCAGAGGATCAACAACTGCAGAGAGTCAAGGACTTCGACTGGAAGTAGGTGACACCGAAGTGCTACTGACCAGGGCCACAAGGGCCGTGAAGTCAATGAGGATGGCCGACAGCCACATTCTCATCGCACTTAGTGCCAAGCACGATACTGCCACCATTTGGAGTGTGCACTCAGCACAAACCAGGGTAAGGGCGCACCAGCCGCCAACCTGGGTGACCTGAGTTACGGCAAGGTGAGGACCAAAGCAGAAATCACCCAAGCCGAGGCATCACACAATACCGATCTCACCACGAAGTCCACGACGTCCATGGGCAGAAAGCCATACTTAGGCCAGCTTAGAACCGATTGTACCACACCAGGGCCCATGTCTCACAATTTAGACAAATAATAGGTATTAGCCAGCTCGTGTCACACAGCAGCACAGCTGATAGCTGATATACAGGCGATGTCGTGGCGTCTTGTGGCACACAAGCCACTTCTCGCCAAGCGACAAATAATGAATCGGCGAGAACAAACAGATCATTCAACGCCTTGGGTGCAGTAGCACACAAGCCAATTGTTGCCCAGATACTTGTTAAGTGAATGGCATCCTGTGCAGATGGTAAATGAGCTTGGAAGAAGTTCCCAATATGATGAGATCCCCAGGGGTGGACTTCTCTACTGGAGCCTACCACTAGGCAGGGTCCCACACAGAGGTGGTCACATTGCCCACGCGGGATGTGAAGGGCTTGCCGTACAAGCAAGCCATAGCACTATCTCAAAGCCAGGTGTTGAGGCTGCACCTGTTTGCCATCCTAGCCTACACGGCAGGTGGAGCCGACTGGGCACACCCCACCCCATTCGAGATTCCGGCAAGAACAGTAACGAGTAGATATGGCTGGTAGAGACGGCTGGACACACCCCAATCGTGACCACGGATGCAGGTGGAGACAGTTGGGCACACCCCAACCGTAGCTCCGGCACCGGCAGCACCAGGCACTTAGCCTACCGGAGATGCAGGGATTGCTCGGCCCACAGCATGGGCGAGCACTTTGCACATCTCATAGCACCCCCAACACACAGGGGTTGCTAGCAGGTCCCCATGGACCAGCAGCCTCATACTGCTCCATCAAGCGCACAAAGCGCTGCGCCTCCTTGGAGTCGGACGATCCAGGATTGGCGATGGAGCCCCGGCAGCTTATCAAATCACTGCCTCGACCTTAGCAGTCTGAACAGCCGGCAGAAGAGGACTAGGTGGCGCTCTTGAGTCAGCCGACTCCATGCCTTTACACCAGAACCCTGAGGGATTGAGTCAGTGGCAGGTATGCGATATGTCTACAACCACAGTGTTGCTGAGCAAGGCCGGTGCACCAGGCAAGCAAAGCATAACTTGGTAGCCCGCCAGATCATAGCCCCATCCAGCAAAGTTGTAAAAGCAGACTGAGGGAGGGCATCAGGCGAGAGTACAGACCAGCGCCTGGCCGACTTGCCGCCCACTTGCGGCACCGGGTGCTATGCCGTGCTCGTAGGCCAGCTACACACCGGGCACAGGTGTTTACGCAGGCAAAACCCTGACCAGGCAATGAAGATTGCCGCCGGGAAGAAGCGCCATTCAGCATCTTAAAGACCCGGTGCGAGGATGTCGGAGGCGAGAGGGTAGCACACTTGCTGTTTCGCCGATGACGGCTCCACGTATACACTGGCATGATTTCCACACTTACAGAGAAAAATTCGTCTACCATCCAGAAGGATCCTTGTACTGTCAGTCGTAAAACACAACCTTTTACGTGAGTGGCTGGATGCAAGAACTCCTCTGATACCATTGTGACGTTCCTATCCCTACATACACAGTTAGGGTCAGAACGTCCTGTTTGGGTTTCGGACATAGGGTGTTCTGGAGACAACCCTCTGACAGATGAACGCCAGCGCACACAGCGCACAGACGCGCACATAGCGCAGCGGAAGTCTTACCCTTAGGCACCGCCAGAAGGCGGCGACTCGACCGAGGGTCAGCAGCAATCCCCGCAAGGGGCGCAGCCATGGCACTTACAAAGAGCCGGCGAGGCCAGCAGCGACGAGCTGCGGCGACAGGCTGAGCAGCAGGCGGCAGCAGCAGAGCTGTGGCGTCGGCTGCGGCAGCAAGCAGCAGCAGGGCTGTGCCTTTCTTGGCATTACGGGTCCGACTGAATAGTCTGGCCTCGGCCTACTACTGATAAGCGTGCCATCTGCCACCCCTCCCCCCGAGGGTGTGACGAGGGTTGCCCCAAGGTCCTCCCTCGGAGGGGCGGGCCTGACAAGATACGACGAATCTGCTGGACGCTGCCGCGCGCGAGCGAAGCAGCGCCTAGCGGATGGAGACAACTCCCGGACGATGCCGCGCGCAAGCGAAGCAGCGCCTGTCGGTACGACTGGCGGACGCTGCCGCGTGCTTGTGCGGTACGAAGCCCGGAGCCTCAGACCGTACTTAGCCACATACAGTGGAGCAAAGCTTCCGGTACCGTCTGGGACTTCCAGGCAGATACGATACGATAATGTAAGGTTACCGGCACCGTTGGCACTCTCATGCCGAGGGTACGTTAGAGATCAGGAGGTCATAGGGCTGCTGTGGCGCCTGTCTTGTGTGTTACAAGGGCTCAGACCGCAGACGTGCGGCCTGCCCATGGAGCCGCTCGGTAGTGCACCAAGCTCTCTGAGCTGTACGTGCGTATTGGTGATGGGTATGGTCCAGTCACTTGGTTCGCAATCAAACCACGCACAACAGTATCTGACCAAGGTTTCTTGTGGCGTGGTGACGCCATTGTAGTTCCCAACTTCAATGCCTTGCGCACGAGTATCATGCAAGAGATGCATGAGCCTCCGTGCGGTGGTCATTGGGTATGGGAAAAACAAAAAAATAAGCTATCCTGCTTCTCTTTTGGTGGCCAGGCTTGTCCGTACAAGTAAGTCTTCTGTGAGAACTTGTGCCACCTGCCAGCGTAGTAAGGCATGCTCTTACAAGCCTGCCGGGTTGCTCCCACTTTTGGAGACCCCTCCGTGGAACTGGTCTGATGTAAGCGTGGAGTTCATCACCCAGTTGCCCAAGACGCACAATGGCTATGATGTCATGTCGTGTTTGTGGATAATTTTAGTGAAATGGTGCGTTATGTACCTACGACCACACGGGTATCCGCTCGGGAAAGCGCTGGCCTATTCGTGGACCGAGTATGGAAATTGCACGGAGAACCCGAGCGCATCGTGTCTGCCCGCGATCCTCGCTTCACGTATCAGCTTCTGCGAAGAGTGTGCAGGCTTCTTGGCACTAAGCAATCCATGTCCACTGCTCTCTATGGGCGAGCCTTCTTCTTACTGCTTGTTACCCGCGAATAGATGGTAAGACCGAGAGGATAAAACGGCTTTTGGAAGACATATTGTGGCATATCAAGGCATTTTGTGAACCCCAGTCAGACTGATCGGGACGAGTATCTTGCTCCAGCCGAGTATGCTGTGAGCAACGCCTTTCATGAGTCTAGCAAGCACACACCCTTCTTCCTAAATTATAGTTAGAATTCCCGATCACTTTGCAGGTGGGGAGCCGTAGCGCGTTCCGGCCGCAGTGAGCTTCACGAGTACTCTCCTGGAAGCTCAGCGGAGGCTAAGCAATTCTTGACAATTGATCAGAACGGCATGAACAGTATGCTGATCCCCGTCGCAGGGATGCGTCCTCTGACGTGGGTGCTGCCCAAGTGCTGTTGAGCACGAAGCACTTAATCTTGCGGGCTGTCGGTACGCATAACTTGCTACCCAGATGGGTTGGACCCTTTTGTGTAATGCTCCTGGTCGGCAAGGTCGCACATGAGCTTGATACACCGGTCAATGGAAAATCCACAAGGTTCTCCCTGTGTCTTTACTCGAGCCATACCATACGGATGGCCGTGTCCAACCGCCCCCACCTCCCCTCGTTATCGATGGCGAGAACGACATTCAAGTATGGAAATCTTGTCACACTGGGACAACCTCCGTGGACGTCATAAGTCCCGTGAGTACCTCATCAAGTGGCTCGGCTATGGGCCTGAGCACAACACATGGGAAGCTGCGGCCCATCTTGCCAATTGTAGTTCCCGCTTACGGTGTCGGTAACCTTACATGACCGCATCGTATCTACCGTTTGGAGTTCCAAATTGTAGCGTTCCGCCCGTCTGGGCGCATCACCCTCTTACTATGTGGTATCTGTCGCGCGGCCCACTTCAGTGTATTCTCCCGCGTTGCATTGTCTTCTACCGCCAGCGTCGTGCCGCTTGGCGTGACCCCTGTCTTGCGGTATCCTCGAGGTCCGTCCGTGGACGTCTCATGTTCTACGGGTCCCTCGCGGTCCGCCCGTGGACGTTATATGTCCACCCTACGGTATCCTCGAGGTCTTCACGTGGACGTGACATGTCCCCGCGACCGATCCTCTTGAGGCCCGCCCCCGACGGGGTGGGCCTTGAAGCGGCTCCCACACACCCTGGCGGGGGGGTGGCATTGAAGCATCACAATTAGTCGGCTGAGACCGAACAGGTCAATTCGATTAGTGAGGCCAGAGAGAGGCAGAGCCCTGCTTGCCTGCTGCCGCAACCGCCGCCACAGCCCTGATGCTGCCGTCTGCTGCCCAGCCCGTCGCTGCAGCTCGCCGCTGCGGACATCGCCGGCTCTCCGTAAGTACCATGGTTGGTCCCCATGCGGGAATAGCTATCAAGCCAGACCCTCAGTAGAGTGGCCGCCTTTGGCGGCGCCTCAGGGTGAGACTTCCGCTGTGTGCTTAGTATTGCTTCACTGTAGGGGTTTTGCTTCTAAATCCCCATTGACCGAAGCCAAACAGGGCGTACTAAACCCTAACTGCGTGTGAAGGACTTAGGACGTTTCACAAGTGGTGCCTGTAAGTTTGCTACACCACGTGTAGCTAAGTACAGTTCGAGGTCCCGGGCTCCGTACTACGTGCACACGCCTCGTGTGACGTTCCCTCCGTTTGTGAGTACATACGGTGCCAGTAACCTTACATGATCGTATCGTATTTACCGTTTGGGAGTCCCAAACGGTGCGGGTAATTTGCTACACCCCGTGTAGCTAAGTACGGTCCGAAGCCCCGGGCTTCGTACCGCGCAGCAACGTCGTCCGCCAGTCGTACTGTCCAAGAGGCGCTGCTTCGCTCGCGTGCAGCATCGTCCGGGAGTTGTCTCGATCCGCCAGGTGCTTCTTCGCTCGCAGGCGGCAGCGTCCGGCAGATCCGTCGTATTCCCCTGTCAGGCCCGCTCCTCCGGGGAAGGACCTTGGGGCAGCCCTTGTCATACCCTGGGGTTAGGGGTGGCAGAGGGAACGCTTATCAGTAGCAGGCCGAGGCCAGACTAGTCAGTCGGACCCGTGACGCCAAGAGAGGCACAGCCCTTGTAATGAACCAGCCGGCCAAAAAGTCACAAGCACGATGGATGCAAGACCACCTCTGATACCAATGTAGTGAATCGCGCCTTGAACACGCAGTTAGAGGGAGAGAGTCCTTATTGTATTCGAGCAAAGGGGGTTTAGGGGCCAACCCACTACACAAGGAAGCACTAGCGCATAGCGCAGCGGAAGACAGGCCCTGTGGCGCCGCCTTGACGGCGACTCCACCTCCTGGGCGCAGGCCGGCGCAGCAGGCCCCGCAGCGCAGTGCGGCGGCGGCTGCGGTGGCGAGCAGCGGCAAGGCTGCTCCGAGGCTTCCCGGGCTCGAACTGATTGATGAGCCTCTGCCCCTGAGGCTCCTTGGTGCCTTCCCGTGCCACCCCACCTCCAGGGGTGTGAGCAGGTTCGCCCAAAGGCCCACCTTGCGGCGGGCCAAAAGATCCTCCCTTGAAAGGGCGGACCTTGGCGAAGGGTATTTCGGGACGGGCGGGGCCCGCACTCGGGCGGGCCACTTCCCGGCCAGCCAGCTGGCGGGTCACCTGGCCCAAATAGTCGGTCATGTAATGCCAACAGAGCCATGTGGCTTAACCAGACAGCTGTTTCATTACAACTGGGGTGTGTCCAGCCGTCTCTAGCAGCCATGTCTACTACCTGTTACTGTTGCTGCCGGAATCAACTGAATTTGCCCAGTCGTCTCCACCTGCCGTGCGGGCTAGGACGGCAAACAGGAGCAGCCTCAACACCTGACTTTGAGATCGTGGGATGGCTTGCTTGTACGGCAAACCTTTCACATCCCGCGTCGGGCATGTGACCACCTCTATGTGTGAGACCCTGCCTAATGGCAGGCTCCGGTGAAGAAGTCCACCCCTGGGGAGATCTTGATATTGGGATTTTCTTCCAAGTTCATTGACCATAGTGTATAGTCTGGCATCTCTGCATCCAATCACACAGTTAGAGTCAGAGTGTCCTGGTTTGGATTCGAGCATAGGGTGTTTTGGAGACAACCCTCATAAAGGAGAACGCTAACGCACATACGCGCACAGAGCGCAGCGGAAGTCTTACCCTGAGGCACCGCCATAGGGCGGTGACCCTACCAATAGACTTACCGAGAGCTGGCGGGGCCCGCAGCAATGAGCTGCGGCGACGGACTGGCAGCAGGCGGCAGCAGCAGGGCTGGCTAGGCAGCAGCAGGGCTGTGTCTCTCTCGGGCGTTGGTCGGACTCCAGAGTCTGGCCTCGGCCCACTACTTGTAGCGTTTCCCCTGCCGCCCCTCCCCAGAGGGTGTGACGAGGGTAGCCCCCAAGGTCCTTCCCCGGAGGGGCGGGCCTGACGAACGGGGATACAGGAATACGGATCTAGGGGACTGGCGCGTGCCGCGCGTGGCGCATGCAGCGCATGCCGCGTGGCGCGTGCTGCTCGTGGCACGAGCCTGACGAATGAGAAGGCGAGTCGCGTAGCGCGTGCTGCGCATGGCGCGAGCCGGACGAATGGAAAGGCGAGTCTCGTAGCGCGTGCTGCGCGTGGCATGCGCCGGACGTGGCGCGTGCAGCGCGTGTCGCGGGGCGCGTGCTACGCGTGCCGCATGTGGCGCGTGCCGCATGTGCCCAGGGTCTCAGCCATTACTTAAACTTAGCTACACGGAGTGCAGCGGAGTTGCCCGTACCGTTTGGGACTCCCAAACGGTAATTACGATACGATCATGTAAGGTTACCGGCACCATTGGGAGGCCCAAACGGGGGGAACGTTAACATACAGAATGCCATTCCTTTGGCCTGTATTTGGGCAACACGTGGTTTGTGTGCCGCTGCGGCCTGGGCGTTGACTGATTTGTTCGTTCTCGCCAGGTTGGTATTCGCTGCTTGATATAAGTGGCTTGTGTGCCACTACACGCCACGACATTGCCTGTATATCAGCTATCAGCTGTGCTGCTGTGCAACACGAGCTTGCCAGTACCCATTTGTCCGATATGTGAGATATGGGCCCTGGTGTGGTCCAACCCACTTTAAGCTGGTCGAAGCGTAGCCATGTGCCCATGGACGTCGTGGAATTTCTGGTGAGATCGGTATTGTGTGAAGCCTCGGCATGAGTGATCCCTGCTTTGGTCCTCGCTTTGCCGTACCTCAGGTGTTGGCGGCTGGTGCGCCCTCACCCTGGTTTGTGCTGAGTGCACACTCCAATTGCTGGCAGTATGGTGCTTGGCATCAAGTGCGATGAGGAATGTGGCTGTCCGCCATCCTCAATGACCGCAAGGCCTTGGGCCCTGGTCAGTCGCACTTCAGTGTCACCTACTTCCAGTCGAAGTCCTTGACTCTCTGCAGCTGTTGAATACGTGATATCGCAGCTGTGGGCTGATTGAGCTTGCTTAATCAAGCTTGGCAGATATTGTCAACGTCCTCTGCAGCCACTGCTTGGTCAATTCCTCGCCAGTATTCCCGTTGTGATGACCACGTGTCATGCCACACTTGGTGGGCATGGACAAGACCATGCGGGTCCCAGTGTCCTGCCCGAGTGGCCTGTACCGATGGCCATATTGCTGGGTAGCGAGAAGTTGACCACTAGCCCAGCGAAGTGCTGAGTATCCCTGTGCACTTGTAGCTAGAGAGCTGCCGGTATTGACTGCCTGCAGCTGGCTAGTGCATCAGAGTACTCTGGGTGAGTGCTCGTCTCCGCCTCTGTATGTCAAAGTCAAATGGTTGACTTGTTATGGATGCTTTGGAACAGCATCTTTGCACTCTGCAACCAACAGCTATTGTTGAAGACGAACCTTCACATGCAACCAGCTTTGGCTGTGTATCTGATTCTGATGATGAGTAATGAGTCTCCCCCTAACTCTGTAGTACGTGTGGTTGCCTCACCTGGTGCGGCTCTTGACAAATAGTCACCAAAGTAGTAGGACGTATTTTCGAACTCCTCTGGAAGGGTGCCCCCTCATCCGACGTAGCTCAATGACGTCCGGCGCTCTGCCGCGATCCTGCCCTCTGTATGAACTGAGTACTCTCGACTGTTGAGAGAAGCAATTTCAAGTGGCGGACTTGCTATACAGTACGGGCATAGTGAGCTTCCTCAGTCGCCGTATGGTGCACGTATCCGATTCCTTGTGAAGCACTGTGGTACTCATTGAATGTGCGTCCATCATCGAGCTCTAAAACACGCTCACTGTCAAGAGCCAACGCCCTTTGCCTGGCATTGTGTGATCGTCTTAGAGAAGCAAGCGTGCTTTGCTTCCTCGATTTGTGAGAGCTTATCACGACCTTTGTATCACGCCTGGGAAAGTTCCGAGTTGGCTTGTTGCGCGCCGCTCGGACACTTCCAGCCCCGTGTCAGGCTGTGAATCTGGGAGTCTTTGGCCCCATAAAATGACTCTGTGCTGGTATACTTGGATGACATACTGGTGTCCGTATGACACCCGAGGATCACGAACTGAACCTACAGCTAGTGCCGCCTTTGCGACGTGAAATTTACTTGTATGCCACGTGTTGTTTGTCACCAGTAGTAGGGCGTATTGTCGGCAAAGACGGGGTTCGGTCGAAACCGAATGTAGTAGTCAATCATCCTGCATCTGTCTGCAGAGACTGGCGTACAGGCCTGGCTGAGTGTAATGAACTAGCCGTTTGGTGAAGCCACATGGCTCTGGTGGCATTACATGACCGGCCAATTGGGACAAGTGGCCCGCCAGGTGGCGGGCTGGCTTGCCGGGCAGGTGCCCCGCCCAGAGGCGAGCCCCGCCCGTGCTAAAATACCCTCGCCAGGATCCACCCGTTCAAGAGAGGACCTTTGGCCTGCCGCAAGGCGGGCCTTGGGGCGACCCGCTCACCCCTGGAGGGGGGGTGGCACGAGGAATGTAACATCTCTGCCCCTTATCTCACACAGAAAGGGTCAGAATGTCCTGGTTTGGATATAAGCATAGGGTGTTTAGTGGACAACCCTCATACAGGAGAACGCCAACGCGCATAGAGCGCAGCGGAAGTCTTACCCTGAGGCACCGCCCTAGGGCGGTGACTCTACCATAAACTTACAGAGAGCCGGCGGGGCGGCAGCGACGAGCTGCGGCGACGGGCTGGGCAGCAGGCGGCAGCAGCAGAGCTTTAACGGCGGCGGCGGCAGCAGGCAGCAGCGGAGCTGGCTAGGCAGCAGCAGGGCTGTGTCTCTCTCGGCGCTGGTCGAGCCGTCGAGCCCGCCAGGGCCTACTCCTTGTATAGCGTTCCCTCTGCCACCGCTCCCCCGAGGGTGTGACGAGGGTCGCCCCCAAGGCCCTCCCCCGAGGGTGCGGCCCGGACGAAGGGACACGGAGAGCGGCGCCTTGGGCGGCTCCAAGGAGGCGCGAAGCGGCGCGTGAACGCGGCGCTATAGGGGAGGGGCGCCTTGGCAGAGCCAATGAGATACGACGGGGTGCCTTGGGTGGCGCCGAGGAGGCGCGACGCGGCACCTCGGGTAACGCGACGCGGCGCCTGGGGCGGCACGACGCGGCAACTCGGGTGGCGCCAAGTGCGCGCGAAGGGGCCCCTCTTAGCGGCACCAAGGAAGCGCAACAGCGGCGCTTCAGAAAAGCACCAATGAGAGGCGACGGAGCGCCTGAGGTGGCACCAACAAGATGGAGGGGCGCCTTAGGTGGCATCCCCCCCTGGGGCGCGACGGGGCGCCTCGGGCGGCGCCGCGCGCCGGCTTGGGCCGCGGCGCCGGAGGGCGCGCAAGCACGGTACGGAACCGGGGCCGTGGGCCGCGGCGCCGGGGACGGAGCACGTGCAGTACGGAACCGGGGCCGCGGGCCGCGGCGCCAGGGGCGGAGCACGTGTGATACGGGACCGGGGCCTTGGGCCACGGCGCCAAGGCGGAGCCGGGACCATTGAAGCGTTCCCGCGGCAAATACAACTACAAACATGTAAGGTTACCGGCACCGTTGGCACTCCCAAACGGAGGGAGTGTTACAGGGAAGCACGAGGAGCCTTGGGGGCTGAGGCTCGACAGGGAGTTCGGACCGGTGAAGCCCAGGAGCAGCCTTGCTGCTGCTTGCTGCGGGGAGTCCGTGGTTGCGCCCGTAAAGGGCCAATTGCTGGCTCGCGCCCACGATGTCAAGTTCGGACCTAAACAGGCAGTTTAGAGCCGAATGTGTCTTATTGGATTGAGTGCTTGGGAGTTTAAAGACAACCACCCGCCACGAGGAAGAACTCCGGCACAGCGGAAGACTTGCCCTGTGGTGATGCGCTAAACAGCTTCTCCACCCACGGGCACACGCTGTAGCCTTACTTCCCGCAGGACGCCGCCAAGGTCCTCAAGACGAGCCGGCAACGAGCCGCGCGGGGCAGCGGTCTACAGCAGCAGGCAACCGCAGGGCTGCGCGCCTCTCCGAGCGTCACTGAGTCCCCAGCCCCCAAGGTCGGGTCTCTCTCTGCTCGTGCAATAGTCAGTCAGTGCTTCTCCGTGCCACCCCCCCTCAAGGGTGTATGGGGGTTGCCCCAAGGCTCGCCCACGAGGAGCGTGCCTGACGAGGGAACCATGAGCTGTCTCCAGCAGGCGCCATGGCGCCGAGCATGGCCGCGGCGGGCATGCCGCCGAGCATGGCCGCGGGCGGCCATGCCGCCGGGGGCGTCCGGGCCCACGCATGCCGCCGAGCATGTCTGGGCCGAGCATGACGGGAGCATGCGAGGCCACCCGGACGAACCTGGACGGAACGACAACGGCACGAGTG
>WELB01000048.1:753592-783551 GCA_009602725.1 Spirogloea muscicola
GCGACTCACCTCTCAGGTACGGGCCGGCGACTGTCCCCAGTGGGAGCAGCCAAAGTCTACTTACAGGAGAGCCGGGAAGATCCGCAGCAACGGGTTGCGGCGTCGGGCTGCAGCAGCAGGCAGCAGCAGGCCTGCGTGGACGAGCTGCGGCAGCAGGCGGCAGCAGGGCTGCGCGCCTCTCTCTCGCGTGGACTGACTTGGAGTTCATGTGCCACCCTCCCAGGGGTCTCTGGGAGGTTCGTCTCAGGGCCCACCTTGGGGAGGCGAGCCCGACAAGGGGAATCTAGTACGTGGCCAGGCCACGCGGCTTCCTTCTGGAAGTGGCGGCCAGTGCCGGCCAATGGCGGCCAGCCTGCGGCGCCGCCGAGCGGCGGCGCCCTGCGGCGCCGGCTTGCGGCGCCGCCAGTGCGTCACGGGTGTGGCGCGGCGTCACGGGCGCGCCACACGTGTCACATACACGTCATTACGGGTGTGTCGGCCGATACCAGAATATGCCGAGGAGCTTCTCTCCGGAAGTCCAGGATTGGCCACCTCCGCTAGAGGCGGCCGCGCCTGCACGTCACATCGTCAGCAGGCGCGTCACACCGCGCGACACCTTGCGCGGGTCGCTCGCGCGTCGCACGCGTCGTGCGCGTCAGTGGTTACACGATAGCGCTTAACTCGGAGTCAAGCGTCCCGTAACGGTGGGGACGTTACAGCTGTGGCGCCTGTCTTGTGTGCCACAAGGGCTCAGACCACAGACGTGCGGCCTGCCCGTCGGGCCGCTCGGCAGTGCACCACCAACCTCTCTAAGCAGTATGTGCGTAGGCGTGATGGGTTTGGTACAGACCCTTGGTTTGCACGAGCAACCAGACCACGCACAGTGTGTTTGCCCAAGGCTTCTGGTGGCGAGGTGACGCCATTGTGGTACCCAACTGCAATGCCTTGCGCTCTAGTAAGCCTCAGTGCAGTTGTCGTTTGGGTGATGGAAAGACAAGGAAAGCTATCAAGCTTTTCTTCTGGTGGCCGCGCTTATAAGTCCTAGTAGACTCTTTGTGAGGATTTGCGCCACCTGCCAGCGTAGTAAGGCAAGCGTAGCCTGCCAAATTGGTGGCATGTCTGTGAAGCGAGTATGGACACTGCACGGAGTACTCCTGCACGGAGTACCCGAGCGGATCATCTGACCGCGATCCTCGCTCCAAGGGTCACTTCTGGAAAGAAGTGTGCGGGCAGGCTTATTGGCACAAGCCATCCATGTCCACAGCTTTCCAACCACACCCAGACGGGTCCGACTGTGAGGTTGAAGCGGGAATTGGCAGACATGCTAAGGCATATTGTAAACCTCAGTCAGGGTGACTGGGACGAGTACCTTGCTCCAGCGAGTATGCTGTGAACAATGCCTTTCATGACTCCTAAAAGAACAGCCTTCTTCCTGAATGTCAGCATCCGCGATCACCTGTGCAGGTGGGGAGGACGGAGCGCGTTCCGGCCGCAGTAAGCTTTACCGGTGACCTCCTGGAGGCTCAGCGGAGGGCTAAGCAATTCTTGACAATTGCTCACATCCGGCAAAAGCAGTATGCTGATTTTCGTCGTAAGAATGTCCTTCGACGTGGGTGCCCCATTGCTACTCAGCACTAAGTACCAAGCCTTGCGGGCTATGGGTACGCACCAGTTGCTGCCCAAGTGGGTTGGACACTTTCGTGTAGTGTGCCTGGTCGGTAAGGTCGCATATGAGCTTGATACATCGGTACAATGGCAACTCCATGTGTCACAGCTCGAGCCATACCATAGGGATGGCTGTGTCCAACCGCCCCCACTTCCCTTCGTTCTTGACAACGAGGAAGAGTTTCAAGTGGAGGAGACTTTGTCCCACCGGGCCAATCTCCGTGGACATTGTAAGTCCTGTGAGTACCTTATCAAGTGGCTAGGCTATGCGCCTGAGCACAGTACATGGAAATCTGCGGTCAATCTTGCCACTTGTCCTTCCTTCGTTCCAGCGTACCTAACCGGAGGCATTGCCTCTTCTCTCCGTCGTCCAGTATCTTCCCGCCAGGCTTCATTCCCATGGGTCGACCACCTGTAATGCTCCCTTCTTGTTGCCGATGTAAGGAATCTGCCCTGAACACGCAGTTAGAGGGAGAGAGTCCTTACTGTATTCGAGCATAGGGGGTTTAGGAGCCAACCCACTACACAAGGAAGCACTAGCGCATAGCGCAGCGGAAGACAGGCCCTGTGGCGCCGCCTTGACGGCGACTCCAGCTCCTGGGCGCAGGCCGGCGCAGCAGGCCCCGCAGCGCAGTGCGGCGGCGACTGCAGCGGCGAGCAGCGGCAAGGCTGCTCCAAGGCTTCCTCGGCTCGAACTGATTGATGAGCCTCCGTCTCTGAGGCTCCTTCGTGCTTCCCCGTGCCACCCCCCCTCCAGGGGTGTCAGCAGGTTCGCCCCAAGGCCCGCCTTGCGGCAGGCCCAAAGATCCTCCCTTGGCCGGGCGGATCCTCGAGGGGTATTTCCGGACGGACGGGACCCGCACCCGGGCGGACCACCGACCAGCCAGCCTGGCAGCTGGCAGGGCACCTGGCCCAAATAATCGGTCATGTAATGCCAACAGAGCCATGTGGCTTAACCAAACGGCTGTTTCACTACATACCTCCCCACTCTGGTGTTCACGTCCTCGGGAACCTCGAGAGAACAACTGACAGATTTTACACCTGACGGTTGCTGCCTCGACCAAGCCTAGGAGCATTACCAACCTTGGCCAGGTATTCCCTGAGAGCATCCGGACAATTTGCCAGATTGGCCGCAGGCTCCCACGTGTTGTGCTCAGGCCCACACCCGAGCCACTTCACCAGATACTCACGGGTCTTACGCCCTCGAGGCTTGTCCCTATGAGACAAGATCTCTTCCACCTCAAACTCAAGAGCATCCTCGATCAGTAGTGGAGGTGGGGGCGGTTGGACACGACCATCCGAAAGGAAGGCCCTCAGCTGAGACACATGGAAGACGTTATGTACCTTCCAATGCATTGGTGTCTTGAGCTGGTAGGACACCTTGCCCACACGGCGTACTACTGAGAATGGTCCAACCCACTTAGGTAGCAACTTGCGCGTACCCACAGCCAGCAAGGATAAGTGCTTTGTGCTAAGTAGCACTTGCGCACCAACATCGAAGGAGACGTCCTTCCGATGTTTGTCAGCATAAGCCTTCTGGCGACTCTGAGCAATTTCCAAGAACTGCCGCGCTCGTCTCTGAGCCTCCAAGAGAGTCCCAGTAAAGGCTACCGCGGCGGGAACCCGTTCCGGCCTCCCCACCTGAAGTGGAGCTCGGGGATGCTGACCATAGTTGAGGGAGAATGGAGTCTCTTTTGTGGACGCATGATAGGCATTGTTCACAGCATATTCAGCTGGAGCCAAATACTCATCCCAGTCAGTCTGGCTGGGGTTGACGAAGTGCCTCAACATGTCCTCGAGAACTCGATTCATGCGCTCAGTTTGACCATCAGTTTGTGGGTAAAAGGCTGTGGACATGGCTTGTTTCGTGCCAAGAATCTTGCAAACTTCTGTCCATAAGTGACCTGTAAAGCGAGGATCGCGGTCCGAGACCACCCTCTCAGGTACGCCATGCAATTTCCACACCTTATCCACAAAGATGCCAGCGAAATCCTTCGCAGAAACCCGCGTAGTTGTGGGAGCAAAATGCACCATTTTACTCAAGCGATCCACAAAGACAACAATGGCATCATAGCAATTCCGCGTCTTAGGCAATTGTGTGATGAAATCCACACTTACATCAGACCAATTCCGCGCCGGAATCTGCAAGGGCTGAAGTAAACCGGCAGGTTTGCCAGAGATTGCCTTACTACGCTGGCATGTGGCACAACTGACCACAAAAGCGCGCACCTGGGCTGAAGAGCCCGGCCACCAAAAGAGGCGTCGCACGGCCTTTTGGGTTTTGCCCACGCCCAGATGACCACTGTAAGGTGGATCATGCAGCTCCTGCATTATGTCAGTGCGCAAGGCATTGCAGTCCGGGACCACAATAGCGTCACCTTGCCACCAAAAGCCTTTGTCATCGGTGAGGATACTTACTACGTTGGCGGCCTCAGCAAACCACGGGTCGGTGCCATACCCTTGACGGATACGGACATAGAGCTCAGAGAGGTCTGCCGTGGGTAGCTCAGAAGCTTGACGAGTCGGACGCAAGCCAGCAGCCCGCACTCCAGAAGCATTCAAGGTGGCCAACGCAGCAGCGCCGCTAATGTTGCGACTCACAGGGTCCGCAACATTAAGACGGCCAGGGCGATGAACCCATTGGAAGTCGAATTGTGCAATGCACTCCGACCATCGAGCTTGACGCCGAGTCAAATGCTGCTGTGCGTGGAAATATGTCAACGGGCAATGATCCGTGACAACCGTAAATGCCACACCTTCCAGGTAGCAACGCCAGACACGTAAGGCGTGCACCACAGGCAGCAATTCCTGCTCGCCCGTAGTGTAATTTCGCTCTGCAGGTATGAGCAGGCGACTCTCAAACGCTAACGGGTGACCCTCTTGCAAGAGCACGGCACCAATGCCGGTCAAAGAGGCATCGCAGACAAGCTCATATGGCACGCCTTCCCGAGGAAAGGCCAGCACAGGCGGAGACGTCAGCGCGTGCTGGATTCCCTCAAATGCACTCTGGCATTCGGACGACCATTCCCAAGGTACGTCCTTACGAGTCAACTTCGTAGGAAGTGCCAAGTTCCCATAGCCTTGTAGGAACTTTCGAAAGTAGTTTGCAAAGCCCAAAAAGGAACGCAATGCAGGGACCGTCTTTGGCACAGGCCAATCCCGTACGACCGAAGTCTTTTTGGGATCAACACGTATTCCGTCCTTGCCTACGACATGCCCGAGGTATGTCAACTCTGGCTGGTTAAAGGCGCACTTGGACCACTTTGCGTACAAGTGATTGTCACGCAGCAGCTGCAGCACTTGGCGCAGGTGCTTCGCGTGATCCTCAGGTGTTTTGCTGAACACGAGGATATCGTCCAGATATACCAGCACAAAATGATAGAGCAAGGGGCCAAAGACCCTCGACATCACCGCCTGGAAAGTCGCCGGTGCATTGGTTAGACCAAAGCTCAGCACTTTGAACTGAAAATGTCCAAGCGGCGTCCGAAACGCTGACTTCGGGACATCTGCAGGCGTGATTCGAATTTGATGATACCCACTTGCCAGGTCCAGGGAGCTAAACACCGTAGCCCCTGCGAGCCAATCGAACAGATCATCTATTCGAGGCAATGGATATCGATTCTTGATGGTAAGCTTGTTCAAAGCCCGATAATCGATGCACATCCGTAGAGTGCCATCCTTCTTTTTGAGAAAGAGGATGGGTGCTCCGTATGGCGACTGAGAGGGCTCAATGTAGCCCTTCGCCAGCAGGTCCTCGACCTGGGATTGCATCTCTCGAAATTCGAGAGGGCTAAGCCGGTACATGGGACGGTAAAGCGGGTGAGCGCCTGGCTCCAATGGGATTGTGTGAGCCACACCTCGGTGAGGAGGGAGACCGTCCGGAAGAGAGTCGGGAACGTCCGCAAACTCATCCAGCAGCTTATCAAGAATTCCGCCATGTGAATCCGCAGCATTCACACACAAGTCAGGCTTGGACTCGTCATAATTGAACGCCACCATCACAAGAAATGCCGTCTCGACAGTGTTCTTGTGAATCAGCCGCTTCATCTGCATGGCGGACAGCAGAATGGGAGCCCCTGCCGCCAGCGGCGGTGCACAGGGAAGCTGCTTGCATAGGACAAGGCGCCGTGCGCGACGTTGTACCGTGCAAGTTCGGCGTTTATAGTCAAGGCATGCTGATGTGGCACGAAGCCAGTCATCTCCCAATATGACATCAAGAGCGACGGACAACGCAATTGCGTAGCAAAGCACCTCGGCTTTATATTGCTGAATGCGAATTGGAATTGAGCACAAACCCATCACAGTGGTGGGGTGGCCATCGGCCAAAGTCACTTTTGCTAGACCGTCTGCTTGCACAGGCAAGCCAGCGGAGCACACCAAATTCCTACTGACGAAGGACACTGAGGCCCCTGAGTCTATGAGGAACCTAGCCGTTGCCGAAGCAACCAGCCCCTCAAACAGCATAGTATGTCCACCATGGACGCTGCCAAGAAATGGGGTGCGAGCGACGTAGACCCGGACCGAGGTCGGGTAAGGCCTATGCTCATAAGCATCAACGCTACGCTTGAGGAGCGTGTGACCTGCCTCGTGCGAGGACAGCAGGTCCATCCCCAGCGGAGCTCGATTAGGTACGCCGCGCCTCTGCGGCACAATGAAAAACAGCATTTCTTCAGCCTCACGGCGCTCAGGCCAGCTCAAGTAAATATCAGCAGCCATTTGCAAAGCATTGTGGGCAATCCACACAAATAGAGGCCCTCCGGCCTCCAGGTCTTGCAATAAAGCAGAAATGGAGCGCACAACCGGCACGGTTGGCGGGCAAGCAATGCCAGCAAGATCAAACAGCTCAAGTGCGTCTGGCTGGATGATGTGGCTATCAGAGGCCAAGGTCAGGCACTCACGCTTCCCTTTGAAGCCGCCCTTGTCCCGGCCCATCGAGCGCTGTGGACGTGGCCCAGCAGATGCCGCCGTGCACTCCCTGGACATGTGGCCCGGCTCTCCGCACTTGAAGCAAGGAGCTCCCTCCATGTGCGGCTTGGGGAAGTCCGCGCGCGGCTTGGTGAAGTCCACGCGCGGCTTGGAGAAACCGCTTTGAGGTCGCGGGTTCAAACTCTGGCGTGGCTGGAATCGCCTGTTGCGGCGGTCGGCATCAGCACCATCTGCCTGCAGCAGAGGTCGCTTGCTTGGACCTGCAAGGTTGGGCGTGCCGAGCACCTTGCGTGCATGCTCCACCATCTGTGTGAAGTCTATGAGCTGCTTCGCTGTCGCGGTATCGATGGCGACATGTTCGCGATAACGCCGAGGCAATCCTGCCTTGAAGCGTTGGCACTGTTCAATGGGCGCCATAGGTACCGTGTGGAGCTTGGACAGCAGCAGCCGGAAGCTCCGCAAATAGGTCTCAAAGGCCTCCTTGCCCTCACCCTCCATGCGGAGCTCATCCAGGGCGTCACGGACGTGCAGCTCCTCGTGGGGTTCACCGTAGGTGGACAGGAGCGAGCTGCAAAAGATGCTCCAATCGGCGGCTTTCTCGGGCGCGCCCTGCTTAATGGTACTCCACCAGTCCCGCGGCTGCCCTGACAGGTAGATAGAGGCGAGGCGCACGCGTGCCTCCGCCTCCGTGCGGGAGCATACGAACCAGTCGTCCATCTCGTGCAGCCAAGGCTGTACCCCGCCCTTGTCGCCGTGGCCAGAGAATTGCCGCGGTGGGTGAGCCCTGGCCAGGCCATGCTCAGGGGGTCCGTGGTTCTGGCGCCCAAGGTGCAATGTGGCATCCAGCTCTTGCTCCACCATGCTCCACCATCTGTGTGAAGTCTATGAGCTGCTTCGCTGTCGCGGTATCGATGGCGACATGTTCGCGATAACGCCGAGGCAATCCTGCCTTGAAGCGTTGGCACTGTTCAATGGGCGCCATAGGTACCGTGTGGAGCTTGGACAGCAGCAGCCGGAAGCTCCGCAAATAGGTCTCAAAGGCCTCCTTGCCCTCACCCTCCATGCGGAGCTCATCCAGGGCGTCACGGACGTGCAGCTCCTCGTGGGGGTCACCGTAGGTGGACAGGAGCGAGCTGCAAAAGATGCTCCAATCGGCGGCTTTCTCGGGCGCGCCCTGCTTAATGGTACTCCACCAGTCCCGCGGCTGCCCTGACAGGTAGATAGAGGCGAGGCGCACGCGTGCCTCCGCCTCCGTGCGGGAGCATACGAACCAGTCGTCCATCTCGTGCAGCCAAGGCTGTACCCCGCCCTTGTCGCCGTGGCCAGAGAATTGCCGCGGTGGGTGAGCCCTGGCCAGGCCATGCTCAGGGGGTCCGTGGTTCTGGCGCCCAAGGTGCAATGTGGCATCCAGCTCTTGCATGCGCCTCTCTGTGGCGCGCAGCCGGACGAGGAGGGTGCGCAGCTCCGAGCAAAGCCTTGCATGGAGACGGTGTTGGGCTGGGTCCGTTGTAGGCGCCGCTGCTGCAAGGTCCTGCATGAGGAGGGCGATCCGTTGCAGCTCCCCAGCCGACAAGCCTTCGGCTCCCAGCCCGGCATACCCTCCCAGGGCTTGCCCCTCAGCGGCCACTGGATCCACAGTATCTGGCCCCGCCACGGCCGTCGTGTCCACAGCCGACCGTCCTGGAGCAGGCGCCGTATCCACGACCGTCTGCTCCGCGGCAGCCGCTGCTTCCGCAGCGGTCCGCTCCGCGGCAGCCGCTGCCTCCGCAGCGGTCCGCGCCACGACCGCCGCTGCATCGGCAGCGGTCCGCGCCTCCGCAGCCGCTGCCTCCGCAGCGGACCGCGCTGCCGGCCGCGCTGCCGTCCGTGGCCGGGCGGATCTTGCGCTAGAATGCGTGGGCAAAGTCATCTTGGCTGAGGGACACTGACGGATCAATACAGCTCCGACAGTCAGCAGAGCCCACACGCCACACTGCAACACAAGGTGCGCGAGATGCCGCAGCAGCAAGCGAGCAAGCAAGGCAGCGCGCAACTCCACAGCAGGCAGGCAGACAGCCGCGATGTGACCAAGACTGATGCTCACAAGCAATGCTGGTCACACGACTGATCTCACCACACAAAGACTACAAGCTCAAGCTTCACCTCGAAAGGAGCGACCGCAGCAAGTGGCCTCAAGGATCAGTCTGCAATCTGGCGTTGGTCGCCGGCTCACAGCGCAAGGATGACGCAGCACCCGGCGCTTCTGCGGAGCCGTCCCACGGACCAACGTCTGGTAAGCACTTCAACTTTGACAGAAAAAAGTCAGGCCAGAATATCAAGGAGATCCTTGCATCGTCAGCGAGCACCAGAAGTCACAAGCACGATAGATGCAAGACCGCCTCTGATACCAATTGTAAGGAATCTGCCCTGAACACGCAGTTAGAGGGAGAGAGTCCTTATTGTATTCGAGCATAGGGGGTTTAGGAGCCAACCCACTACACAAGGAAGCACTAGCGCATAGCGCAGCGGAAGACAGGCCCTGTGGCGCCGCCTTGACGGCGACTCCAGCTCCTGGGCGCAGGCCGGCGCAGCAGGCCCTGCAGCGCAGTGCGGCAGCGGCTGCGGTGGCGAGCAGCGGCAAGGCTGCTCCAAGGCTTCCTCGGCTCGGACTGATTGATGAGCCTCCGCCCATGAGGCTCCTTCGTGCTTCCGCGTGCCACCCCCCTCCAGGGGTGTCAGCAGGTTCGCCCCAAGGCCCGCCTTGCGGCAGGCCCAAAGATCCTCCCTTGGCCGGGCGGATCCTCGAGGGGTATTTCCGGACGGACGGGACCCGCACCCGGGCGGGCCACCGACCAGCCAGCCTGGCAGCTGGCAGGGCACCTGGCCCAAATAACTGGTCATGTAATGCCAACAGAGCCATGTGGCTTAACCAAACGGCTGTTTCACTACAGCCGAGGACGTGAACATCTAAGTGGGGGTATGTAACGTTCCCAACGTCTGTGCGTACCAACGGTGCCGGTAACCTTACATGATCGTATCGTATCTACTTGTTTTGGGAATCCCAAACGGTGCCGGTAGTTTGCTACACCCCGAGCTAAGCACGGTCCGAAGCCCCCGGCTTTGTATGACGCGGCATCGTCCGCCAGTCGTACAGTCCAAGAGGCGCTGCTTCGCTCGCGCGCGGCATCCTCCGGGAGTTGTCTCCATCCGCCAGGCGTTGTGCTTGCGCGCAGCAGCGTTCGGCAGTTCCGTTGTATTCCTCTGTCAGGCCCGCTCCTGGACCTTGGTGCAGCCCTTGTCACACCCTCGGGGGAGGGGTGGCAGAGGGAACGCTTATCAGCAGCAGGCCGAGGCCAGACTAGTCAGTCGGACCCGTGACGCCAAGAGAGGCACAGCCCTGCTGCTGCCTGCTGCCGCAGCCGCCGCCACAGCTCTGCTGCTGCCGCCTGCTGCCCAGCCCGTCGCCGCAGCTCGTCGCTGCGGGCCTCGCCGGCTCTCTGTAAGTAAGTAAGTACCATGGCTGCGCCCCTTGCGAGGACGCTGACCCTTGGTGTAACATTTGTCCCGTTTGAGCTTGCCAAACGGTGCGCGATTATCTTACATGAGCGTGGCGTATCTACCGTTTGGAGTCCCAAGCGGTGCGGGTAGCTTGGCTGCACTCCGTGTAGCTCAGTACGGTTCGAGATCCCGGGCTCCGTACCCCGTGCGCACGCCTCGGGCCCACGCCCTGCGAGCTGGCCGGGTGGGTCAGCTCTCCCTCAGGCCAGCGCCCTGCAGGCTGGCCGGGTGGGCCAGCTCTTCCTCAGCAGTACCCTGCGGGCTGGCCGGTTGGCCAGCTCTCTTGGTCTCAAGGCCGCATGGCCTCGGTCCTGTGTCCTCATGGCCTCAGTCCCTTGGCCCCGTGAGCCAGGCTATTGGCCTGGCAAGCCACCTCCTTGGCGCTAGTCACTGTGCAGCGCGCCAGTCTCTTGGACTCGCGCGCCGGCCTCTTGGCGCTAGTCCCTCGGACTCGTGCTACAGGCCTCTGGCCCCGTGTGCCAGGCTCTTGTATTCATCGTGTCCCCTTGTCAGGCCCGCCCCTCCGGGGGAGGGCCCTGGGGGCGACCATCGTCACACCCTCAGGGGGGGGGTGGCAGGAGAACCGCTATAAGTAGTAGGCCTTGGCCAGACTCCGGAATCCGACCAACGCCGAGAGAGACACAGCTCTGCTGCCTAGCCAGCTACGCTGCTGCCTGCTGCCGCCGCCGCCGCCACAGCTCTGCTGCTGCCTCCTGCTGCTCAGCCCGTCGCCGCAGCATCTCGCTGCGGGCCCCGCCGGCTCTCAGTAAGTCTATGGTAGAGCACCGCCCTAGGGCTGAAGCATCCCTGACCCTTAAGACACAGTCGAGGGTCAGTTATGTCCTGATTGAGTTCGGTCGTTGGGGTTTTGAGACAAACCCCCAGCACAGCGAAGCACCACGTGTATCACACAGCGGAAGTCTTGCCCTGAGATGCTGCCGACAGTCAGCAGCTCACCTCTCAAGTGCGGGCTAGCGACTGCAGTCACAGTCTCACTCACAGAGAGCCGATAAAGATCCGCCACGACGGGATGCGGCGAAGGGCTGCGGCAGCAGCCAGCAGCAGGGCTGCGTCGGCGGGCTGCGGCAGCAGGCGGCAGCAGGGCTGCGCCTCTCTCTCGCGGGCTTCACTGAGGTTGACCGAGGTACCCGTGTCTGCTCTCAGCCCTACTTGTAGTACTTCACGTGCCACCCTCCCCAGGGGTCTCTGGGAGGTTCGTCTCAGGGCCCACCTCGGGAAGGCGGGCCCGACAAGGGGAATCTACTACGTGGCCAGGCCACGCGGCTTCCTTCTGGAGTGGCGGCCAGTGGCGGACAATGGCGGCCAACGGCGGCCAGCCTGCGGCGCCGCCGAGCGGCGCCCTGCGGCGCTGCCGAGCGGCGGCGCTCTGACTGNCGGCGCCGGCTTGCGGCGCCGCCAGTGCGTCGCGGGTGTGGCGCGGCGTCACGGGCGCGCCACACGTGTCACATACACGTACGTCATTACGGGTCTGTCGGCAGATACCAGAATATGCCGAGGAGCTTCTCTCCGGAAGCCAGGAATCCGCCGCCTCTGCTGGAGGCGGCGCGCCTGCGCGTCACATTGCTGACAGGCGCGTCACATGCGCGTCGCATGCGTCAGGCACGTGCGCGTCAGTTGGTTACACGGTCGGTAGCGCTTAACTCGGAAGTTAAACGTCCCGTAACTGCGGGGACGTTACAAGGGCCTCAGGGTAAGACTTCCGCTGCGCTCTATGCGCGTATTTGCGTTAGCGTTCTCTTGTACGAGGGTTGTCTCCAAAACACCCTATGACCGAACCCAAACAGGACATTCTGACCCTGACTGTGTGGTTAGGGACAGACATGTTACACTCGGTGAGTCGCCACCTTCCGGCGGTGCCTCGGGGTAAAACTTCCGCTGCGCTATGTGCGCGTATGTGTGCGCTGTTTGCGCTGGCTTTCCACTCTGTAAGGGGGTTGTCTCCTAAACACCCTATGTCCGACATCCAACAGGAAGTTCTGAACTTAACTGTGTGATTAGGGACAGGGACGTTACACCTCGGGCCCCGAGCGCAAGCCTCGGGCCCACACCCTGCGGGCTGGCTGGGTGGGCCAGCTCTGCCTCAGGCCAACGCCCTGCGTGTGATGACCCTGACCCTTACGAGCACATCTAGGGGTCAGTATGTCCTTACTGATTTCGGTCGCTGGGGTTTAGAGACAAACCCCTAACGTAGCGAAGCACAACGTTATTTACACAGCGGAAGTCTTGCCCAATGGTGCCGCCGACAGGCGGCGACTCACCTCTCACCTCTCAGGTACGGGCCAGCGACTGTCCTCAAAGGAGCAGTCACAGTCTTTGTAATGAACCAGCCGTTTGGTTAAGCCACATGCCTCTGTTGGCATTACATGACCAGCTATTTGGGACAAGTGGGCCCGCCAGATGGCGGGCTTGCTTGCTGGGCAAAAGGGGCCCGCCGGAGGTGGGCCCCGCCCATTCAAAATACGCCTCGAGGATTCGCCCGTGCAAACGGAGAATCTTGACCCGCCGCAAGGCTTGGGGCGCCTTGGGGCGACCCGCTCACACCCCTGGAGGGGGGGTGGCACGGGGAAGCACGAGGAGCCTTGGGGGCCGAGGCTCGACAATCAGTTCAAAGCCAGTGAAGCTCAGGAGCAGCCTTGCCGCTGCTCGCCGCCGCAGCCGCCGCCGCCGCTCTGCTGCGGGGCCTGCTGCGCCGGCCTGCGCCCAGGAGGTGGAGTCGTTGCCGGACGGCAGCGCCACAGGGCTTGTCTTCCGCTGCGCCTATGCGCTAGTGCTTCACGTGTAGTGGGTTGGCCTCTAAACCCCCTATAGCCGAACTCAACAAGGACTGCTCACCCTGACTGCATGTGTAGGGTGAGTTTCCTTACAGTCTTACTCACAGAAAGCCGACGAAGGTCCGCGACAACGGGATGCGGCGACGGGCTGCAGCAGCAGCAGCAGCAGGGCTGCGTCGGCGGGCTGCGGCAGCAGGCGGCAGCAGGGCTGCGCCTCCTCTCAGTGAAGCCCGCGTCTCGCGGGCTTCACTGATTTTGACCGGTCCCCCGAGTCTGCTCTCAGCCCTACTTGTAGTGCTTCATGTGCCATCCTCCCCAGGGGTCTCTGGGAGGCTTGTCTCAGGGCCCGCCTTCCCGACCCACCTTCGGGAAGGCGGGCCCGACAAAGAGAATCTAGTGCGAGGGCAGGCCACGCGGCTCCCTTCCGGAAGCGGCGGCCGCCCTGCGGCGCCTCGCGGCGCCACCTTGCGGCGCCGCCAATGGGTAATGGGTGTGGCGCGGCATCACGGGCGCGCGCCAAAAGTGTCACATACACGTCATTGCGAGCACGGCGGCAGATTCAGGAATATGCCAAGGAGCTCCGCTCTGGAAGTCCAGGTTTCGCCGCCTCTGCTGGAGGCGGCGCGCCTGCACGTCATATCGTCAGCAGGCGCGTCATACCGCGTGTAACGTCCCCGCTGTTTGGGAGAACCAAACGGTAACGGTAAGCGGCTTCACGCGCGCCACACGCCAGTCACGCGCTTCACGCGCCAGTCACGCACGGCACGCGCCAGTCCCCAGGACTCGTGTATCATTCGTCAGGCTCGCGCCACGCGAATCTGCACCTTGCGCGTCACGCGCCATTCGTATCCCTATTGTGCAGGTCCGCTCCTCCGGGGGCCGGACCTTGGGGCTACCCTTGTCACACCCTCGGGGAGGGGTGGCAGGTGGAACGCTATAAATAGTAGGCCGAGGCAAGACTCTTCAGTCGGACCAGTGACGCCCAGAGAGAGGCATAGCCCGGCTTGCCTGCTGCCGCAGCCGCCGCCCCAGCCCTGCTGCTGCCGTCTGCTGCCCAGCCCGTCGCCGCAGCTCGTCGCTGCGGAGGATATCGCCGGCTCTCCGTAAGTGCCATGGTTGCGCCCCATCTGGGGACAGCTACTAACCAGACCCTTGGTAGAGTCGCCGCCTTCTGGCGGCGCCTCAGGGTGAGACATCCGCTGTCTTATGTGATGCACTTGAGTGCACCGTGTGCGCTGGCGTTCCACTATGTAGAGGGGTAGTTCCCAAACCCCCCCTAGGTCCGAAATCAGAAGGACGTACTAACCCCTAACTGCGTGTATAGGGATCAGGACGTCACATTTGGTATCAGAGGAGTCCATGCATCTGGCTAGCCTCGTATATGTTGTCATGATACGACTCACCATGTAAGGTTCCTTCTGATGCTCTGGCACTGATTAGTCTTTTGTGACTTAAGACCCTTGCCAGAGTGTACCCGTGGATCTGCATCGGCGCGCTGATTGGAGCTGTGATCCACTCGCCCGCTGCATCCACTCATCCGGGATCGACCAAAGTCCTCCATTCCGGCGGCAATCGCAATTGCCAGGTCAGTACTTTGCCTGCGTAATCAGCTGCGGTCGGCGGATAGCCTGTCTCTTGACAAGGAGGTGAAACCGACCGCCGATGGGCGGCAAAGTCCGGCCATGTGCCAGAAACTGGTGCGTACTCCAGTCCTAGCCCTCCCTCAGCTGCTCGTGCTGCTTTGCGTTATGGGGTATGATGACTTGCGCGCTATCATGACTGCTTTGCTTGCCTGGGCGCCCCAGCTTGCTCAGCAACATTGTGGTAGTATTGTCTCAGCAGTGTGTCTTGTGCCAACCACTGACTTGTTCCCTCATGTGTGATGGTGTAAAGGCATGGAGTCTGCTGACTCGAGTGCGCAACCTAGTCCTCCTCCGCCGGCAGTACCACCGGCTGTGGTCGAGGAGATAAAGAATGAGATGGCGGAGCTCCAAGCGCCGGGCGCGGACGGCCTGACATCCGCCGAGGCGCGGCGTCTTGAGCGCCCCAGTGAGCAAGTAGAGGCTGCAATCCATTGTGGGGGATCTGCTGGTGAACCCCGTGTTGGGGGTGTGATGCGAAGAGGTGTGGTGCGAACACTGATTGCCAGTATGTGCGCGGGTGAGCAGCGGATTCGCCGCCTCGAGGTAAAAGTAAGCCACGGCACGCGGTTGGGCGTGTCCAGCCGTGCCAGCCTGCCAATTATGATGGGCAGGGCAGCCTCGCCGCCTTGCTCCGTGAGTTGAACGTGGGGGTCGTGCTATGTGAAGCACCTATACCATCCCGTGTGGGGATTGCGCAACGTCCATCAAGGCGAATCACGCAACTGTTTGGGAATCCACGAAGTCGTCCTCCCACCCCAGAGTGTTTGATCACTTGGGACTTCTTCACCCGCTCATTCACCATGCAGTGCGGAAAGGTGCGTGCGGAGCTCAATGCCCGCAAGATAAGGTCGACGTCATTCGCATAGTGGGCAATCGAGGAGTATGTACGGCAGATTGATTTGTTGTTGATGAAATGCGGTATGATGGACGCCAAACATGAAGTGTAACGCTTCAAGGCGGATTTCCCGCATCACGTGGCAGTATTGTCCCAGTGGGACAAAATCACATTTGAAGCTGTGTCATCCCTGGATGTTTGTACAAAGCGCTGCCATGACTTTGGCAAACTGGCTTTGATGTGGGTGACAAGTGGCGTGTGTGCCACCGCGTCCTTGCTTGGCGCTGAACATGTGTGCGTCTTCGTCAATTCAGTAATGGTCGCTTGTGTTTCACAAGGACGTTTCCTGTGTAACAGCTATCGGCTGTGCTGCTAGTCAGCCCTAGGGGGGCCTGCTGGCCTAGCTGGCCTAGCTAGCTGGGGGCCCTAGCTTGCGTCGTTGGCCCAGCTATGTGCCTGAGTATCTCTGTGCACTTGAGTAAGATGTCGGCTGTGATGTTTTCAGCTGGCCAGTGCATTTTGGGTACTCTGGGTGAGTGCTCGTCTCTACCTTTGGCTGTCAAAGGGTTGACTTGCATGGGATTGCTTTGACCAGCATCCTGGCAAGCTGAGCCGGAAGGCTGTACTTGAAGACGTACTCTCACATGAAGCCAGCGTTGGCTGTGTATCTCATTGTGATTATGCGCACAGAGTCTCCCCCTGACTCTGCTTTGAGTGTTGTATTCTCGCATGATGTGACTCATGACTATTGTTGTGCGGTGCACCTATCCTCTTCGTTGTGAAAAAGGCTGGAGTATTCGATGTGCATCGAGTACGAGCTCGGAATAAGCTCAATGTCAAGAATACATGCCTTTTGCTTAGCATTGATGATCTATTAAATCGTGCGGAAGCTTATGTGTATAGCTCCCCTGCTTTGCAAAGTGGTGATGACCATTTTCGTCTCACACCTGAGGAAGTCCATTGGAGATTCCTCCGAGGAACTGGTCTGATGTAAGTGTCGATCTCATCACCCAGTTGCCAACGGCTGTGACGCCATTGTCGTATTTGTGGATCGTCTGAGTAAATGGCGCATTGTGCCTACGACCACAAAGGTGTCGGCCAAGGAATTTGCTGGCATATTCGTGGATCGAGTGTGGAACCTGCACGGAGTTCCCAAGCGGATCTTGTCTGACCGCAACCCTCGCTTTACGGGGCACTTCTGGAAAGAAGCGTGATTGGCACCCAGCAATCCATGTCCACGGCTTTCCACCTCCAGACAGATGGTCAAACAAAAAGAATGAATCGGGTGTTGGAAGACATGTTACGACATATTTAAACCCCAGTCAAAGTGATTGGGATGAGTATCTTGCTCCAGTGGAGTACGCTGTGAAGGATGCCTTCCACGAGTCCACAAATAACACACCCTTCTTTCTGGACTTCTTTCTGGACGGTCAGCATCCCCGAGCACTTCACAGGTGGGGAGGCCGGAATGTGTGCCGGCCGCAATAACTTTTACCGGCAACCTCCTGGAAGCTCAGCGGAGAGCTAGGCAATGCTTTGAGATTGCCCAGCAACGGCAAAAGGAGTATGCTGATCGACGTTGTCGTGATGTATACTTCGAGCTCAATTGCTCTTTAGCACACAGCATGTCTCAATGCGGGCTGTAGGCACGCCTAAGTTGCTGCCAACGTGTTTCGTGTAGTGCGCCTGGTCGGCAAGGTCGCATATGAGCTGGATACTCCGGTGCAATGGAAAGTCCACGGAGTATTCCATGTGTCCCAGCTCGAGCCATTCCGTGCAGATGATCCTGTCCAACCGCCACCACCTCCCCTTGTCGTCGAGGAAAAGAAAGAGTATGAGGTGGAGGAGATCTTGTCTCACCGCGACAATCTCCGTGGACGACGTAAGTCCCGAGAGTATCTTGTGAGGTGGTAAGGCTACGGGCCTGAATACAATACGTGGGAACCTTCGGCCAATCTAGCCAGATTGTCCATCCGTTGTGCGTAAGTATCTCCTACAGGGGCATGTCACCCCCTTGCGTCGTAGTATTGGACGCAACCGTCGGAAGTAATCTCTTCGGTTTGTCTTCCCCTGTACCTTGTCCTTGTTCCCGAGGACGTGAACATCCAATTGGGGAGGAATGTAACGTCCCCCCCGTTTGGGAGAACCAAACGGTACCGATAAGCGGCTTCACGCGCGGCTTCACGCGCGCCACACGCCAGTCACGCGCTTCACCCGCCAGTCACGCGCGGCACACGCCAATCCCCAGGACTCGTGTACCATTCCTCAGGCTCGCGCCACGCGAGCCCGCACCTTGCGCGTCACGCGCCAGTCATATCCCCATTGTGCGGGTCCGCTCCTCTGGGGCCGGACCTTGGGGCTACCCTCGTCACTCCCTCGGGGGAGGGGTGGCAGGTGGAATGCTATAAGTAGTAGGCCGAGGCCAGACTCTTCAGTCGGACCAGTCACGCCCAGAGAGAGGCATAGCCCGGCTTGCCTGCTGCCGCAGCCAGCCCTGCTGCTGCTGTCTGCTGCCCAGCCCGTCGCCGCAGCTCTCTTTGCGCTAGTCACTGTTCAGCGCGCCAGTCTCTTGGACTCGCGCGCCGGCCTCTTGGCGCTTGTCTCTCGGGCGCGTGCTACAGGCTTCTGGCCCCGTGCGCCAGCCTCTTGTATCTCGTCGTGTCCCCTTGTCAGGCCCGCTCCTCCAGGGAAGGGCCCTGGGGGCGACTCTCGTCATACCCTCTGGGAATGGGTGGCAGGAGAACCGCTATAAGTGGCCCTTGGGCGGACTTCGGAGTCCGACCAACGCCGAGAGAGACACAGCCCTGCTGCTGCCTAGTCAGCTACGCTGCTGCCTGCTGCCGCCGCCGCCGCCACAGTTCTGCTGCTGCTGCCTGCTGCCCAGCACATCGCTGCAGCTCGTCGCTGCGGACCTCGCTGGCTCTTTGTGAGTATATAGCTGCGCCCCATGTGGGACAGCTACTGACCCTCGGTTGAGTCGCCGCCCTTTGGGCGGCGCCTCAGGGTAAAACTTCCGCTGCGCCATGTGCGCGTATGTGCGTTGGCGTTCTCTTGTATGAAGGTTATCTCCTAAACACCCTATGACCAGGACCAAACAGGACGTTCTGACCCTAATTGTGTATATAGGGATCGCACACTACAGCTGCCGCCTCCGGTCGCCTTTCCATCGCCACCACTATGTTGTCTCGCACGTCATGACTCCGGCTGCGCCGCTCTCAGCAAGGTTGCAACCACGCTTCCCAGTCGTCAGCCTGATGATATGTCCGTCTCCAGGCATTTGTCGAGCCTTTCCTGCGGCACTGACAGTCACATTATTGTCAGCCGGATGAATTGTCTAATCTCCAGGCATCTGTCAATACATGACTGCTGCATCGACATTCCAGCCATGTAAACACCATTACAGAAGCTACCGGTACCGTTTGGGACTTCCACTTCCAAACGGAATATACTGTACGATCATGTAAGTCCACCGGCACCGTTGTCACTCTCAAACGGAGGGAACGTTACAGCCGAGGCCGAGCATGGCCGAGTATGGCCGAGGCCGAACATGCCGCCAGAGGCGGCCGAGCCCACGCATGCCGCCGAGCACGTCTGAGGCCGAGCATGCCGGGAGCATGCCAGGCCACCCGGACGAGTCTGGACAGAAACAACAGCGCGAGTGCACGGACGGCACGGACCGTCCGGCACAAGGCTAAAGGCCAATATACCTGCGTAGGTACCGGGGAACCTGCCCACCATTAAACGAAGACCATGTGAATGATACTCTGTTTGGCGCTCACAAACTTGGGAAATCTACACGAATATTAATTTCCCTCGTCAGGCCTGGCCTCCTTAGGGTGGACCTTGAGGCCGAGCCTTCGACGTCCACGGGGCATTTGGACCTCGGTGGCTCGACCTCCTCCAGCAACTTCCACTTGTCCCGCTCCCAAGGTCAGCAGACCGAGCAGCCCGGCCACCGGGTCGCTTGCTCAGTTATACAGGATGCGACAGGCAGTCTCCCTGCAGAGGTCCTTAGCCTTTGCCGTCCCCTTGCGATCAAACTGGAAGAGCTATTCGTCTTCTTACCTTTTCTTGTGGCAGGCCGCGTCTTGCCTCTGGAGTCCGTTAGTGCGACGCTCTAGCTAATTTGACTTGCAATTCTGATTTTAGAATTTATGGAGAGCCCGCTTGCTGACGTCATACTGACTAGTATCCTCCTTTTCACGCCATCCTGCCCTTCCAGACCTTGTATATTCCTTTGGCCCAGGCTAGTTGCTTCCGTGGTGGTGGTTTGGCGCCTCAGTATAGCTTGTCAGATATGCATGTGCTCACTCGGGGATATTAGTGTCCCCGTTAGCCAGCTCATTACCCAGTTAACAGGACATTTGTGAGGCTAGAATTGGCCTCCCTTTCAATTTCATGCGCACCGCGCGCCTTCTCTTTGGGCAAAACAACAGCTTTTGGCTGGCCTCATGCAGCTCTCTGCCTCCTTGCAACGCTCCCTGGCTCACGCCGTGCACTTGCGGGCAGCCCGCACTATGCTGCTTCTGGGTCTCGTCGGGGTGCCTCTTCATCTGCAACTTACTCCACTTGCTGCTAACCTGGGGTTACAAACCTCTCCGCCGCTGTAGTCTCGTGCATAGCTTCGTGCTTTAGGCGCCTTTCGGCTCTCTGGACCTTGTCCATTCTTTTGGCCCCATCCACTACCTTTTATTGGACGAGCTTCTTCTCACAGCCATTGCCGTCATTCTAAAGAGCTTTGTTCCATATACCATTGGGGAGCGTGGCAAATGGAGATTTTCAAGAAGTGGCTGAGACCAGACTCAGGAACGAGATACGGCCCGATCAGTAAGGCTCGCAGATAGAAGCAGCCCTGCTGCTGCCCGCTGCCGCAGCTTGTTGTTGCGGCCCTGCTGCCGCCCGCTGCTGCAGCCATTGCGCAGCCCGTCACAGCATAATATTACCGGCTATTTGGAAGTAATATGTGGCTGCTCTCCTCGGGGGAATAGTTGCTGGCTTGTAATTGAGAGGTGATTCGCCACCCGTGGAGGCGCCGCAGGGCAAGGTTTGCTGTTGCGTGGCGCTGTGCTTCACTTGTGTAGGGGATTCGGGTTGAACTCCCAACTCCAATGCCTAACCCCGACCAGAACATTGGAAGCCCTGAATGTGTGGAGGTGACTCGTTATAGAGTGGCAGAAATGAACACAGGAGCAAATACCTGATTGAAGGTTGGGAATCACTGAAGCTCTGAGACAGGGGCAGCCCTGCAGCCGCCTCTGCTGCTGCTGCTGCCGCGTGGCTTGCCGTCTTGAGGAGACCTTGGCCGTCCCGCTTGAATAACTCAGCGGCGAGTGCCAAGCAGGTGGTTGCTGCCTAGCGGGGGCGTCAAAAGGCAAGATTTCCGCTGTGCTTGAATGCTTCTTCGTGGCGGGTACTTGCCCAACTTCCCAAGCACTTGAAGTTATGAAGGTCGCAGTCAGCTCCTATTTGCATGTCAAAAGCCAAGCGCTACATTCCAATTCATAGGGTAAAATACTGCTGAGTGCACGTGTCCAGCGCTGGCAAATAAAGATCCGCTCAAAACTACATCAATTGCAAGCGGATTGATTCATAGTCTTGTCCCTGTGAACAGCTCTTCCAAGTTACGGCAATTGTGACAATCCCGCCTTCAGATTATGCCACACGGTGCTGTTACGTTACATGGCCGTTACCCGCTTGACGGACAAGTAGCCCGTCCAGGTGGCGGCCGGGCGGCTTGACGGGCAAGTGGTCCACCCAGGTGCGGGCGGGCAAGTCCCGCCCGTCCTGAAATTACCCTCGTCAGGTTCCACTCTGCCAACGGGGGTGACCTTTGGCCCGCCGAAAGGGCAGGCCATGGGGCGACCCGCTCACACCCCAGGATGGGGGTTGGCACGGGATAAGCACTACTGGCACCAGGGCTGAGACCCGACAGCAGTTCGGACGGGTGAAGCCCAGAAGCAGCCTTGCTGCTGCCTGCCGTTGCAGCCGCCGCCGCAGCCTGCTGCGGGGAGTCGTGGCTGCGCCTCTTGGGGAACAGCTGCTGGCTTTCGCCCAGGAGGTGGAGTTGCCGCCTGATGGTGGCGCCTCAGGGCCTCCTCTCGGCTGCGGCTATGTGCTAGTGCTTCACCGTGTAGAGGATTAGCTCCTAGAACCCCCTACAGCCGGCCCAAAGAAGGACGACTTACCCCGACTAGCGTATGTAGGGTCAATTCGTTACAGCAATGGCTGGGAACGGCCAGCCCAAAGGGATGGGCACGGTCTGAGGGCCGGATGGCGCAAAAAGCAGGATGCTAGTGTCCCTGTTGTCACTGGTACTCCAATATGACCACTTTCATCCTTCACCTAGATGCTCCTGTCAAGGACTGTGCCAAGGTGGGTTCATTGTGGTGCTGGCTCGAGTCTGGTCAGAAGCTGTGAAGTATCATTTGATAATGTCAGACCTCACGGCCACCTGGTCGAAAGTCTTGTTCGGCTCGCGGGCACATAAACGACGTGAAATGGGAAATCCCGCCTTGAGCAATCTAACGAGGGCGCTAGGGAACTTCCCGACCCCCCATGCGGGCAACTAAGTCCAGAGAGCCCTGCAGGACTTTCAAATAGATCGCGAGCTGTCAACCGCTCGAACCAAAGACACTCCATATGTACCTTGACAATCTTATGTCCTCGAACACATCTGCAACATCGAGGCACCAACGGTCAGCGCATCAAGGCATTCCATGTGCACCTTCTTACTCCACATCCTTGTGACTTTTGATTTCTAACGAGGATAAGGAGCCCAAAATGGCCAGCTTCAGCACTGAAGATGAACGGAGTGTTGAACGATTATTAGACCCTTGGTCCTGCATGTGCAGTCAATGCAAGGGAGAGATGCCTTGAAATGACCCCAGTCAATGCACTTCAGATTGCACAGTGTATATATAAACTCTTCATCTCGATCTTCAAGAAGGAAAACAGCACTACCTTACGGAAGGCTTGGAGTCGGAAGCCTTGGAGGCCTTGGCGGAGAGCAGGCTCGTTAAGGTGTCATGTTATTGGAAGATTACTCTGACCCTTACAAGTGTCCAATCTGCAAGATCTCCTATACGGGACTTAAAAGAACGGAAGAGTTAGAAAGAAGTAAAGAATTGTAACAATCAGATAATTCTGCTTGTTCAGACAAATTATTGTTGTAGAGACGCGTAGGCAGACTGAGGATCGCCCTCCAAGATCCAATCACTCTATCTAATCAATGCTAACTGGAAGTCGGGATCCAAGGAGAGGGGGGGGGGAATCGGGGGGGGTGGATGGCTGCTACTTTGCCACTATAGGAGTCTATGCACCAGCATTTTCCGAGAAGGCCAGATCATGAAGTAAGAATTGTCGAGAATCGAGTAACAATGGGACGATTACTGTCTGATCAATGGCGATTACTGTCTGATCAATGGCGAGCCAGTCTGTCAAGTGGCTAACCCTTGGACACCGGCCCCCGCACTGTACTTGCACGCGAGTGTTTCAAAGCGGGCCAACACAGGGGGAGCACATATTAACACCGGTTACTTGTAGCGTTAGGAACTGATCTGCGGCTCTTAAGGATTGTCTTCTACAAGCCATCACTTCATACTCGGTATGCAACCACCATCATCTAGCAGTCCTCGTGTACCTGGGCATAGAGTACTATCCATATTTACATGGGAACTACTAAGTGTACACTACTGGAGCATAAGTGTGAGTGTTATAGATCCCAAAGATCGCCACTGGCTTCGTCGTCATCAAGTGATGTCGTTCGAGGAGTAGAAATTGGACCACCAATGGTGTCCAACTGCCACCACTGAGCTCGCAACTCCTTAAGTGCTTCTGTGGCTGCTTTTGCAACTGCCTCATCGTCGTCATCAGACAATCTCTGTCATCATAAGGGACATGATACTCAAGTCAAAGTCACATTAATGCCCAAAACACGAAAGAAACACGTAAGAAGGTATAGATGTGTACACCAGGACCTGAAGGGCCGTCATGCCTGCACTTCCAAGGGCCCAGATGGATGGAGCAGCTGCAAGTGCTTCTGCCAAAGCTCGCCTTGAAGTCCAAAGCACAGAGATAATGACAATGAGATGTCAATGCACACATATTCCTTGAGAGAATGTTGGGAAGGTAGGTGTTGATTGCAAAGTGCACAGTCTACTCAGCTCGTTCTTGTGAACCTGACATTTTCTAACCCACCAATGCAGGCTTTGCTGCCACATACCTGGTAGCAAGATCTGGGGACTTGGCGCTCTCAGAAACCAAGCGAGCCCCATGCGCACCATCGACTTCATCCATGTCTAAAAGTGCCGCCACAATAAGTTCTAACTGCATGGCCACCCAAGTGGTGTGCATGAAAAGCAACATGAAAAGCACGTTAGCTCACAAGCCTGTGTATAGAAGGGGACATGAATACAAGTCTTCAGAGAAGGGCTTTCACATTCTCGTAGAGGTGGCAGAAGTACGGTGGAGTGACAATGTCCAGTGATCTACCTCATCTGCATCTGTTGCACCCACATCCTTGGCTTCGGCAATAGTGGCTCCTATACTCCAGTATGCCTCCTGCGTATGGATGTGAAGAAAGACCAAACATTCTCATGAGTTGGAAGCACAACTCACAAATCAATGATCACACAACCTGTAGAAGGTGCAGGTGCTTGCTAGAAACGCGACTCACATGCAAACTAGTCGAGATAGCTGCACAGGCTGTGACACGTTTTGTATGATTGTGCTGCTTGTACACTCCACTCGAGAAGTCAGACCACCACATTGACAAGCATACGTTGTCCAGCAATGTATACCTCCAGAGCTGATAATCGTTCGACAGACTTTGACCAATGTCGAAGAGCATGCATGCTGGCGATATCCAAAGGTTGTACAGAGTTTGCATCCGCTTGTGCAGTCCCTCTATCGATGTCGAACGCCAATCGTTGCAATCTTCTTGGTGAAAACCCAGAAGAAAAGAAACAGCAAAACATTCTTAGGGCTTCATACTGCAAAACAATGGCATTGGGTGCATGAGTCCCAGGAACAATAGAAGGTAGTCTGCGAGATTCTTGACAGCAGGCAGCACCAGCTCGTTACCTCAGTTGTAGCACACCAACCATTGCTGCATGCACACTTTTCGCTGCCTGTTGCACGACAAGAAGCACACGGTCAGCCTTTCTCCATCTACTTGTTGGTAGCATTACTGGGCATCTAAATGCAGAAGCTCATCCACATTCACATTCCCAAGCAATCTATTGTTATTGGAAGCTTTCCATGGATATCCTCGCTGAAAGCATCCCATCCTCTGCAACTTTTATGGCTAACCATGTCACTCTCGTGCTGAAGAGTTACAAACCTGAAGTGCAAGGTAGGAATCTTCCATAGCTCTTCTTCGAGCACGCATGTCAGCCAAACGCAGGTCTGCCTGCAGATGCAAACATTTGTAAGATAGAGGAAGATGAGCAGGTCAATCCCCCTGCACTGCGTGGCACAACAGAGGGTTGTCTTTGCACACAACATGTCCGTTCGTGCCACGTGTTCAAAAGCAGTCAGAGGCCTATCACCACTGGGGGTCGACTCGGGCCGCCCTGAAAGCAGTTGGCCTGGGAGTTGCCTTGGCCAAGAGCAAGTGCATTCACGTGGGCTTTTTCGGTTGTGCCCATGCCTCACAACATGCTATAGAACTGAACTCTCTGATGCTGGCTGTGAGAAGGGGGGCGGGGGGGTACAGAACGTGGGGATGTAAAAGGCAGCAGGCGTCAGAGCTCACCAAGGCAATCCGTCGCCAGCGCTGCACCTGGTGCCGAGCATCTACATCCAGCCTCTCTGTATCACTGCGAGCCCTGGCTGTTGCGAGCAGCTCAGGCAGTCTGTGTTAGCCCAAGACAGGTGGCAGCAAGGTAGCGGACGGCGTGCATGGACGGAGGAGGCCGGGAGAGGCGGAGTGGCAGGGCAGCAGGGCGTGGAGGGGAAGAATGCAACTGCAGATGCACGAGTGAAATCACAAATGGACCGACCGCATGCAGTGCGGCCTGTCGGAGGCCAGGTCGTGGCAGGCCATACCGTCGAGGCCCTGGAAGTGCGAGCCGATGAAGGCCACGTCCCGCCGCGCTCGGTCGTCGAGGTGCAGGATGCCCCTGCCAGTCCGGGCGCAGAAGCGCGGTGCTGAGGGGCCAGCGCGCGGGCAGCGGCGCAGGGCCGGTGCAGCGGAGGCGGGCAGGCGCGAGGAGGGCGCGGACCGCGTAAGGAGGTCGGCATCGCGGCGGGCAAAGCGCGCGGCGGTGGCGAAGCCGCAGCGGCAGCGCNCCGCGCCCGACGGCGCACCGCGGGCGAGCTGCCCCGCGCCCTGGCTGGCACCGGAACAGCAGGAGCTGCCTACGCGGGTCATCGCTCATACCCGCTAGCGAGCCCAACCATACCCGACAGCCAGAAGCACCACCATGCATCCTCAGCTCATCTGACTTCCTACTGCTGACACGGGGGTATTGAGGGCGCCCTGTCTGCCTAGCCTTTGGCTCCGTCATGAACACCTGTATGCATCTGGCTGGCATTTCACAGCCGATTCTTTCATATCAGCAGCCGCTTTCTTACCATGCAAGCCGTCAGCCTGGCCTAGGCGCGCCCAGCATCAGCACGCTGGTTTGTATCGCGAGTGCCTGGGAGCGCTCCTCAACGCAAGCTCAACGCAATCTATAGCAAGCAACTCTTGCTTGCAGACGCTAGAGTGCCCTAAGCTACCCGCTTGACTACGTCGGCGGCCACCGACGAGCTGTGGCAGGCGATGAAGACTAATCGTGTATCTGAAACATACAAAGGCCAAATGGCAAGTACAAAGGCTAGCAGATCTTATGACGTACATCACCCACTGCAGATCGACCAGCTCAGTAACCATGGGTCAAATTATGAAGGTCCCTAATCGATGGTTTAATACCAGGTGGCAGAGTCGAAGCGCTTCTGCCACCGATTAAAGCTCGCCCAGCTTTCTGGTGCAAAGCGTGAGCCTGAGCACGCTGCAAACGGCCGACACTCTTCGTCGCAAGAATGACAGATTTGCAGCTGGCAAGCCCATCTCAGCCGAAAGCATATCTGCACGACGTGCACAGCCTAGAATGGCAATATTCTGAAGGAGAGTGTGGAACCGAGGACCTAAAAGGTGAAGGGAAGACCATCTTGTGCCATAGCCGCCATGAATGTCCAAGGCGCACGAAGATGTGGTCGCCGCAAGAGTGGTCCTCATCATGTCGCAACTGCCTCTTCTCCGCGTCACCCAACCTGGCGCAGTCGGCTTGGGTGCCCCTGGTTGGAATGCGTGGATGAGAACAACGTCGACGAGGAGATGAGGCCCACCATTCCGGGGGGTGGCAACCACATCTAGACGCCTGATGCTTTGCCGCGCTTCTAAGTACCCGCATGTGCCCGGCACCTCCATGGCCGGTTGGTGACCTGCCTCGCGCACAGAGCCATCCACAGCGTCTATTGAGGGATGGTGGGAGGCACTGCGTTCACCTTCCTCAATACATCTAAGCACGTGAGCCACCAACGAGATGTCGTCCTCCGACTGATGGCCACATTCGCACTGTCGGATGCCAGCCAAGGAAAGGGGGGGCGCCGGGGAGGGTGCGGGGCCAAGATGTTGGTGGCCGGCCGTCCGGAAGAGAACTCGGCTGCTGATATTGTGATTGCGGCTGCAAGAGGCCAGCCACATGCATACAGGTGTTCATGACGGAGTTACCAGGCTAGGCAGACAGGGCGCTCTTACCCCCGTGTCAGCAGTAGGATGAGCTGAGGGGAAGAAGAGCAACCCCGCTGCGCAAGCCAGAGGTTGCTGCAAGGGCGCTCGGCAGTGCAAAGCAAGCGCTTGGGACCACTGTAGGGACATAGATAAACGCATGCGGTAGCAGGACACAAGACCCAAAAGGCACCGAGCCTCCAGGAAGTGCTGCACCCAGCCGGGTGGTTGTCGTGCAATATCCTGTCGACTGCCTCTTTGTGTCGATCCGATTAGGACAGCTGACTGGGCTTCACTCGTGGCCTCACTAGGCTGACTCACCCACTTCGGTGTGTGATGCACGCTGAGAATGGAGGACCACTTTTCTCCCTATGTGGCTCCTAGGCTGGGTCATACACTTTTGTGTGTGATTCACGCTGACAATGGAGGTCCACCCATCTTTGACTCTCTCTCTCGGCGACAACAACCACATCTCGGCGACAACAACATCTTGGCGACAACAACGACATTGACCGCTCATCCAATGCGGTCGTCCACAACAACATTACCCGCTCATCAAATGCGGACGACATCGACAACGGAGCGACTACAAGGGCCCCGGCCCACACGCGACGCCGACCGTCAGAGGACCGTTCGAGGCGCAACGAGTGAAGCCCATCTGGAGGTACCTCAACCACCCACAAGACCGTGAAGGTGGGCGCTGTCGAAGCGGTGGCGGGGCGGTCGTGGAACGGACGGCTGAAGATGACCATCCTACGGTCGAGCCAGCCATTGCGACGGGTGACGGTCCACGACAACCGGCCATCCAGCTAACCAACCAGCGTAAGCCGACGGCCGAGCCGGGCCTATCAGGCAGCGCTAGGATCTTTGCCGCGCCCGGCCCAAGTCGGGGCGAGCAGCCCTTGCAAAGCAGTCCGCTTTGCAAGTTTCACCCTCATGCCGCGAGCCACGCCTGCGCCAACGCCGCGCCATAGAAGCGTAGAGCCTAGGGCAGGAGCCGCAGCAGCTAGTGAACCTTAGCACGGACCCGTGGCGCGACTGCGAGAAGTCGTGGTGATTCTGTGGTGAGCAGCCTCGAGTATTGCGCTGCATGTCGCGCGCTTCACTAGGCTGAGCAGCTGAGCACTGGTTCTCAAGTTGCATCAGTCAAGGCTGTGCATTGAGGCCTGATAGCACCGTCATCGATTGGCATTCATTGACCTTGCTCAAGTGATCATCTTGTGGTCAAGGGAATGCACATTTGCTTGTGTTATGCTTTCTAATATTGCTCGCAATCACTCAGTAGACAGTCATCACTCACACTTGCTGGTTCTCATCGACTCAGGTGCTCAACCTGTACTTTTGGGCAGAAATATGGTTGCTGCATTGAAGCTGCAGTCCTGTGATATTGTCTCTAGTGACATGAAGATTAAGACTGCCACTGGTGGTACGGATAACATCATCGGTATTACCAAAAATCCTTTGCAGATCACACTGTATTCGGATGATCCTAACAAGCAGACGTCATTGTCAGTCCCTTGCATCATTACTGAAGCAGACACTTATGATATTCTGCTTGGCACTGAATTTCTTGTGCCGTTAGGATTCGGTCTAGATTATTACACTGGAACTGCATGGTACAGACCCGATTGGTACAATTCTGGTAGTGCTAAAGTTGAGTTGCCATTACTCAAGCACTGGTCTTATGCAGACTTGAAGGCTAACAGCAATTTTACTGCAGTACATACAGGCGGACTATCAGTTGACATACCGCCGCTGACCAGCACAACGTGTCCTCTACTGACAGGGCAGCATAAGCAGCTAACCTCTTTAGATGTTAAAGCTGTTTCCACACATCAACGTTTACGTGCTTTACAGAAGGATTTGTGTTCCGCATCGATGGCCAACCAATCCTGCAGTCGTCGTAAGTCTGTTGTAAGCAGTCCTACACATTGTGTTGCTCTTAGCACGTCTTTACACTCAAAATGTTGTGCTCATTATTCGCGTGCATGTTTTCAAATGAAGTGCTTGCATGCATGCATTGGCTGCATGGCTTGCTTAACTCACGAAAACAGAAAAGGAGCGGGCTTGCCCGAGAACAATTGCTCGAGTAGATAGCGACCATCCTTCGGGGTGGTCACCCAATACAAGTAGATAGTGACACTACGATACTTCGGTTCTGGGCACTCGTGACCAACAAGTAGATAGTGACACTATGATTCTTTGGTTCTGGACAGTCGTGACCAAGCTCGGGATACCAAGCGCATCGCACATTTGGCTGGCAATCAGATTCTGAGCTTGATTTTGCTGCATTGGACTGTTGCTTGCTGTTGAGACTGTTTCTGTAGCTCACAATTTGGTTGCTCCACACATCTGTTTATCGACATCTACATCTTCTGCCTCTATATTTGGTGTTCCTGATGATATACTTTGGTTTGGAGATGTTCCAGTTCTGAGAGGTAGTCAGACTGGCATACTTCTTCTTTACATATTCGCCTTACAGAAGGGTGACATCAAGCACAGGGTGAAGCCGAACTTTACACCTGACACATCATTGAGCATCAAGACTCCACATCCTCTAGTAAAGATATGTGATATGGATGTATTGGTGTTGATTTTGTTCCACAACCTGATATCCTCGGTGTGAACTATGCAAGTGCTAACCCAACTTGTCATCCTGTGCCAGGACTGACAGTTGGGGGGGGGGAAGCTACAAGTTCTAAGTTGGACTGTATTTACTTTTCTTCTTATGTTGTGAGACTATTAACAATTCTCAATGTTGGCCTCTCGTTTGACTGTTATCTTTCAGCTTGGCCAACAAGGTCGACAATTCCATTCGGTTTGTTACATGTGTAGCCTAGCACGTCACTGTTTGTCGTTATCTAGACTA
>WELB01000048.1:784136-794875 GCA_009602725.1 Spirogloea muscicola
CGCTCATCAAATGCGGACGACATCGACAACGGAGCGACTACAAGGGCCCCGGCCCACACGCGACGCCGACCGTCAGAGGACCGTTCGAGGCGCAACGAGTGAAGCCCATCTGGAGGTACCTCAACCACCCACAAGACCGTGAAGGTGGGCGCTGTCGAAGCGGTGGCGGGGCGGTCGTGGAACGGACGGCTGAAGATGACCATCCTACGGTCGAGCCAGCCATTGCGACGGGTGACGGTCCACGACAACCGGCCATCCAGCTAACCAACCAGCGTAAGCCGACGGCCGAGCCGGGCCTATCAGGCAGCGCTAGGATCTTTGCCGCGCCCGGCCCAAGTCGGGGCGAGCAGCCCTTGCAAAGCAGTCCGCTTTGCAAGTTTCACCCTCATGCCGCGAGCCACGCCTGCGCCAACGCCGCGCCATAGAAGCGTAGAGCCTAGGGCAGGAGCCGCAGCAGCTAGTGAACCTTAGCACGGACCCGTGGCGCGACTGCGAGAAGTCGTGGTGATTCTGTGGTGAGCAGCCTCGAGTATTGCGCTGCATGTCGCGCGCTTCACTAGGCTGAGCAGCTGAGCACTGGTTCTCAAGTTGCATCAGTCAAGGCTGTGCATTGAGGCCTGATAGCACCGTCATCGATTGGCATTCATTGACCTTGCTCAAGTGATCATCTTGTGGTCAAGGGAATGCACATTTGCTTGTGTTATGCTTTCTAATATTGCTCGCAATCACTCAGTAGACAGTCATCACTCACACTTGCTGGTTCTCATCGACTCAGGTGCTCAACCTGTACTTTTGGGCAGAAATATGGTTGCTGCATTGAAGCTGCAGTCCTGTGATATTGTCTCTAGTGACATGAAGATTAAGACTGCCACTGGTGGTACGGATAACATCATCGGTATTACCAAAAATCCTTTGCAGATCACACTGTATTCGGATGATCCTAACAAGCAGACGTCATTGTCAGTCCCTTGCATCATTACTGAAGCAGACACTTATGATATTCTGCTTGGCACTGAATTTCTTGTGCCGTTAGGATTCGGTCTAGATTATTACACTGGAACTGCATGGTACAGACCCGATTGGTACAATTCTGGTAGTGCTAAAGTTGAGTTGCCATTACTCAAGCACTGGTCTTATGCAGACTTGAAGGCTAACAGCAATTTTACTGCAGTACATACAGGCGGACTATCAGTTGACATACCGCCGCTGACCAGCACAACGTGTCCTCTACTGACAGGGCAGCATAAGCAGCTAACCTCTTTAGATGTTAAAGCTGTTTCCACACATCAACGTTTACGTGCTTTACAGAAGGATTTGTGTTCCGCATCGATGGCCAACCAATCCTGCAGTCGTCGTAAGTCTGTTGTAAGCAGTCCTACACATTGTGTTGCTCTTAGCACGTCTTTACACTCAAAATGTTGTGCTCATTATTCGCGTGCATGTTTTCAAATGAAGTGCTTGCATGCATGCATTGGCTGCATGGCTTGCTTAACTCACGAAAACAGAAAAGGAGCGGGCTTGCCCGAGAACAATTGCTCGAGTAGATAGCGACCATCCTTCGGGGTGGTCACCCAATACAAGTAGATAGTGACACTACGATACTTCGGTTCTGGGCACTCGTGACCAACAAGTAGATAGTGACACTATGATTCTTTGGTTCTGGACAGTCGTGACCAAGCTCGGGATACCAAGCGCATCGCACATTTGGCTGGCAATCAGATTCTGAGCTTGATTTTGCTGCATTGGACTGTTGCTTGCTGTTGAGACTGTTTCTGTAGCTCACAATTTGGTTGCTCCACACATCTGTTTATCGACATCTACATCTTCTGCCTCTATATTTGGTGTTCCTGATGATATACTTTGGTTTGGAGATGTTCCAGTTCTGAGAGGTAGTCAGACTGGCATACTTCTTCTTTACATATTCGCCTTACAGAAGGGTGACATCAAGCACAGGGTGAAGCCGAACTTTACACCTGACACATCATTGAGCATCAAGACTCCACATCCTCTAGTAAAGATATGTGATATGGATGTATTGGTGTTGATTTTGTTCCACAACCTGATATCCTCGGTGTGAACTATGCAAGTGCTAACCCAACTTGTCATCCTGTGCCAGGACTGACAGTTGGGGGGGGGGAAGCTACAAGTTCTAAGTTGGACTGTATTTACTTTTCTTCTTATGTTGTGAGACTATTAACAATTCTCAATGTTGGCCTCTCGTTTGACTGTTATCTTTCAGCTTGGCCAACAAGGTCGACAATTCCATTCGGTTTGTTACATGTGTAGCCTAGCACGTCACTGTTTGTCGTTATCTAGACTAGTCGACGCCATGGCGCAATCGACGCCCTTGCGCATGACATGGTCCTTGTACTTGTGCAAAAGAAGAGGTCGTCGGGGAGCCGAAGGGACTCATAGATCGGCAAAGCGTTGAGCCACTCCGACGAGCCAGGACAGCTTGTTGAGTAAGACGCTCTTTGCAGCCGCTCTTTCTTTATACATCAGCAGCTGCAGTCTTATTTGCCTGCGCAGGCGCGAGCGGTAGAGCCTGCGGCCCGCGCCCGCAAGACGGTGGGCCTTTGTAAAGAATCTCGCCCTGAACACCCAGTTGGAGAGAGAGAGTCCTTATTGTATTCGAGCATAGGGGGTTATGGGGCCAACCCACTACACAAGGAAGCACTAGCGCATAGCACAGCGGAAGACAGGCCCTGTGGCGCCGCCTTGACGGCGACTCCACCTCCTGGGCGCAGGCCGGCGCAGCAGGCCCCGCAGGGCAGTGCGGCGGCGGCTGCGGCGGTGAGCAGCGGCAAGGCTGCTCCTGGGCTTCCCGGGCTCGAATTGATTGATGAGCCTCAGCCCCTGAGGCTCCTTGGTGCTTCCCCGTGCCACCCCCCCTCCAGGGGTGTGAGCAGGTTCGCCCCAAGGCCCGCCTTGCGGCGGGCCCAAAGAGAGAAGGCGCGCGGTGCGCATGAAATTGAAAGGGAGGCTTATTCAAGCCAATATATTGTTCAAAGCAGAGGCTAGTGCAAACTAAACAAGGCTACATGATGCGGCGGGCCCAAAGGTCCTCCCTTGAACGGGCGGATCCTGGCGAGGGATATTTCGGGACGGGCGGGGCCCGCACCCAGGCGGGTCACTTGCCCACCCAGCCGGGTGGCGGGTCACCTGGCCCAAATAGTCTGTCATGTAATGCCAACAGAGCCATGTGGCTTAACCAGACGGCTGTTTTAGTACATACCTCCCCACTCTGGTGTTCACGTCCTCGGGAACCTCGAGAAAACAGCCGACAGATTTTACACCCGACGGCTGCTGCCTCGACCAAGCCTAGGAGCATTGCCAACCTTGGCCAGGTATTCCCTGAGAGCATCTGGACAATTTGCTAAATTGGCCGCAGGCTCCAACGTGTTGTGCTCAGGCCCATACCCGAGCCACTTCACCAGATACTCACGGGTCTTACGCCCTCGAGGCTTGTCCCTGTGAGACAAGATCTCTGCCACCTCAAACTCAAGATCATCCTCGATCAGTAGCGGAGGTGGGGGCGGTTGGACCCGACCATCCGAAAGGAAGGCCCTCAGCTGAGACACATGGAAGACATTGTGGACCATCCAATGCACCGGTGTCTTAAGCTCGTAGGACACCTTGCCCACAAGGCGTCCTACTGATAATGGTCCAACCCACTTGGGCAGCAACTTGCGCGTACCCACAGCCCGCAAGGATAAGTGCTTTGTGCTAAGCAGCACGTGTGCACCAACATCGAAGGAGACGTCCTTCCGATGTTTGTCAGCATAAGCCTTCTGGCGACTCTGGGCAATTTCCAAGAACTGCCGAGCTCGTCTCTGAGCCTCCAAAAGAGTCCCAGTCAGGGCTACCGCGGCGGAAACTCGTTCCGGCCTCCCACCCTGAAGTGGAGCTCGGGATGCTGACCATAGTTGAGGAAGAATGGAGTCTCTTGTGTGGACGCATGATAGGCGTTGTGCAGCATGCTCAGCTAGTACCAACTACTGCGTGACGATTTGCCAACATGTCCTCGAGAAGTGGATTCATTCGCTCATTTTGGCCATCCGTTTGTGAATTAAAGGCTGTGGAACTGGCTTGTTTTGTGCCAAGAATCTTGCAAACTTCTCGCCAGAAGTGACCTGTAAAGCGAGGGTTGCGGTCCGAGACCAACCTCTCAGGTACTCCATGCAATTTCCACACCTTACCACAAAGATGCCAGCGAAATCCTTCGCAGAAACCTGGGCTGAAAAGCCTTGCCATCAAAAGAGGCGTCAAACAGCCTGGATGGTCTTGCTCATTCCCAGATGATTACTGTAAGGCGGAGCATGCAGCTCCTGTATTCTTTTGGTGCGCAAGGCATCGACCACAATAGCGTCGCCTTGCCACCAGAAGCCTTTATCATCAGTGAGGGTGCTTATGTTGGCGGTTTCAGCTGACCATGAGTCTTTGCCATACCCTTGACGGATACGGACATAGAGCGCAGAGAGGTCAGCCGTGGGTTGCCGAGAAGCTTGACGAGTCGGACGCAGCTCTGCAGCCCGCAATCCAGAAGCATTCAGGGCAGCCAACGCATTAGCGCCGCTAATGTTGCGACGGTTCTTGAGAGGAAGCTCATTCAAATCCCGGAAGTCAATGCTCATCCACAGAGGCCATCCTCCTTTTGACTTAGAGAATGGCTGCTCCGTATGGCGCCTGGCTCAATAACATTGTATGAGCCACACCTCGGTGCGGAGGTAGTCCGGCTGGAAGAGAGGCGGGACACATTCGCGAACTCGTCCAGAAGCTTATCAAGAACCTCGCCATGTGAATCCGCAGCATTCACACACAAGTCAGGCTTAGACTTGTCATTCAATGCCACCATCACAAGAAGTGCCAGCTGCACATTGTTCTTGTGAATGAAGCTCTTCATTTGCATGGCAGACAGCAGAATGGAAGCCCGCGTGCGCCTCACGTCAACCTACCTCATCGGGGAGCCAAGAGGATGGTGGAATTCCATCAAGAGGGGCTCGACGCCTGCAGAGTACAACCGATGGGAGTTCTTCTGCAAATCTCTCTTGTCCACATATGGGGACCCCTCACGAGGAGCTGCGTGCCCGTGATGACCTCGATGCTCTCCACATGGAGGGTGAAGGCAAGGAGGCCTTTGAGGCTTATCTGCGGACCTTCTGGCTTCTGCTCTCCAATCTCCACACCGAGCCCATGCGGCCTATTGAGCAATGCCAACGCTTTAAGGCTGGACTGCCCAAGCGTTGTCGCGACGCCGTCGCGGTGGATTCCGCGATGGCGAAGCAGCTCACCGACTTCACAATGATGGTGGAGCACGCCCGCAAGGTCAACCGTGCCGAGCACCTTGCGGGCGTGCTCCACCATCATTGTGAAGTCGGTGAGCTGCTTCGCCGCCGCGGAATCACCGCGACGGCGTCGCGACAACGCTTGGGCAGTCCAGCCTTAAAGCGTTGGCATTGCTCAATAGGTTGGTTGCATGGGCTCGGTGTGGAGCTTGGAGAGCAGAAGCCGGAAGGTCTCCAGATAAGCCTCAAAGGCCTCCTTGCCTGCACCCTCCTTATGGAGAGCATCGAGTTCGTCACGGGCACGCAGCTCCTCGTGAGGGTCCCCATATGTGGACAAGAGAGATATGCAGAAGAACTCCCATCGGTTGTACTCTGCAGGCGTCGAGCCCCTCTTGATGGAATTCCACCATTCTCTTGGCTCCCCGACGGAGTAGGTTGACGCGAGGCGCACGCGGGCTTCCGCAGTTGTGAGCGAGCAAATAAACCACTCGTCCATCTCGTTGAGCCAAGGCTGGCACCCACACCGGTCGTCGTGACCGGAGTATTGCCTGGGTGCATGGGCCCGAGCAAGTCCATGCTCCGGGGGGCCGTTGCTCTTTCGCACCAAATACACCGAGGCATCCACCTCTTGCATGTGCCGCTCTGTGGCGCGCTGCCGGACGAGGAGGGACCTCTGCTCTGAGCAAATCCTTGCATTGAGCCGGTATTGCGCTGGGTCCGCCGTAAGCTTGGTTGCTGCCAAGTCCTGCTCGAGAAGGGCCATCCGCTGCACCTCCTCAGCCGACAAGCCCTCGTGGCCTTCGGCTCCGAGCTCGGCGTGCCCCTCAAGGGCTTGACCTGCAGCAGCCACTGCATCCACAGTACCTGGCCCTGCCGCAGCCGCTGCATCTACAGCTGACCATCCCGCGGCAGCCGCTGCATCCACAGCCGACAGTCCTATAGCAGCCGCTGCATCCACAGCCATCTGCTCCGCGGCAGCCGCTGCATCTGCAGCCGACCGCGCCTCTGCAGCCGCTGCATCCGCAGCCGACCGCGCCGCAGCCGCTGCATCCACAGCCGGCTGCGCTGCAGCCCAAGGGCCGGATCTTGCGCTGGAGGTACGTGAAGTCATTCTGTCTGAGGGACACTGAAGGATCAATTCAGCTCCGACAGTCAGCAAACTACACCCTCCATACTGCAATACAAGACATCGCAAGACTGCTGCAGCAGCGAGCGAGCAAGCAAGGCAGCGCACAAATCCACACCTCAATCAGCAGGTAGGCAGACAGCCGCGACATGACCAAGACCGATGCTCGCGAGCAATGCTGGTCACACGACTGACCTCACCACAAGAAGCTGCAAGCTCAAGCTTCACCTCAAGAGGAGCGAAACGCAGCAAGTGGTCCTGGAGGATCAGTCCGCAATCTGGCGTTGGTCGTTGTCGGCTTTGAGCAAAGATGCCTCTGCACCCGGCGCTTGAGCGGAGCCGTCCCACGGACCAACGTCTGGCAGGCACTTCAACTTTGACAGGAAAAGTCAGGCCAGAATATCAAGGAGATCCTTGCATCATCAGCCAGCACAAGAAGTCACAAGCACGATGGATGCAAGACCGCCTCTGATACCAATGTAAAGAATCTCGCCCTGAACACGCAGTTAGAGAGAGAGAGTCCTTATTGTATTCGAGCATAGGGGGTTAGGGGCCAACCCACTACACAAGGAAGCACTAGCGCATAGCGCAGCGGAAGACAGGCCCTGTGGCGCCGCCTTGACGGCGACTCCACCTCCTGGGCGCAGGCCGGCGCAGCAGGCCCCGCAGCGCAGTGCGGCGGCGGCTGCGGCGGCGAGCAGCGGCAAGGCTGCTTGCTCCTGGGCTTCCCGGGCTCGAACTGATTGATGAGCCTCAGCCCCTGAGGCTCCTTGGTGCTTCCCCGTGCCACCCCCCCCTCCAGGGGTGTGAGCAGGTTCGCCCCAAGGCCCGCCTTGCGGCGGGCCCAAAGGTCCTCCCTTGAATGGGCGGATCCTGGCGAGGGGGGTATTTCGGGACGGGCGGGGCCCGCACCCGGGCGGGTCACTTGCCCGGCCAGCCAGGTGGCGGGTCACCTGGCCAAATAGTCGGTCATGTAATGCCAACAGCGCCAAGTGGCTTGACCAGACGGCTGCTCAATTACAGCCTTCCTCCCTCCTCTTCGACTATCTAACTACCCCCGCAGTGATCACCTCCTACCAGCCACAATTGGCAGGTTTGGCTGCATGGGTCTCGGTACATACCTTGCATGAAAACATCGCAAGTCTAGAATATGCACGACGTGAGGGTATGCTTCCTGTTCAAATGGGCATGCCGGCAGCCCATTCCTCATTTTTGTGACGATGTCTGTAGCCTGTTTGCAGCGAGCTCGGGCTCATGCTTTTCATCAGAAAGCTGGTCGACCCTTGGCTGGTGGCACAAGAGCTTGTCAACTGCCGTCCCGCATTTGGCACCAGTTATTGACCTCTATGTGCTGACTCGTGATTAGTGAGCGGATCAGCTCAGCAGCAGGTGATGCAACGTCTGTCAGTGTGTTTACCTTTGTACTTGGCCTCTCATGCCCTCCATCACTTAACACACACTCCACTTACTTCGACGGGGCAGGCGGCCGGCGAGCTGCCCAGCCACGCTTGAACTGGCTCTTCCGATGGAGGCAATTGTTGTGCGAGGCTAACCCAAAGACAATAGCTCTTCTTATGTAAAGCAGTAGCTGAGACAGGCCAGTGTATTGAACAAGGTCCAAATGGCCGATTAGCGCCAAAACCACACAGCTGTGCAAAATACTACAGCGAATAGGAGCTTAACATCCAATTCCGGGTCAGCAGCCGCAAGTTGGAGTAATTCGCAGCTGGAAAAGAGGTCGCCCCGGGGGTGGTCCTTATAATGTCTCTCCTTCTTCTGCGCATGATGCGTTGCCCAACCTGGCACAGTCGGCGTGAGTGCCCTGGTTGGATTGCGTCAATAAGAACGACGTCGAGGAGGAGACTAAGCCCACCGCTCTGGGGGGTAGCAACCACATTCAGGCGCTTGATGGAAGAGAGGAGGGCGCTTCCAGGAGAGGGCGGTGGCTGTGCGAGGCCAGCCCAGAGAAACGAATGAACAAGTTCGAAGGGGCCAGAAAAAACGCCAAAGCATACAATGAATCAAGTAGCTAATAAACAATCAGTAACCTCTGCTGAGCAGCCGCAGGTCGGAGAAACTGGTCTCCTGGTAGCGGGTCCCTTGGCCAGGACCAGAGGCTGCAGCTGAGGCTCGACCGGCACGCAGATGCAGCGCGCGTGCCATGGACCTCTGCAGCGAGACGGACAGGCGCATGGACAGACCGCATGCGAGCGAGCCTGCTGCAATTGCCCGCTCCCTTGGAACCGAGACAGATAGCGCTACGCGAGAGCTGGTGTAGCAGAAAGAAAGTGCTCGCCCATGGGGAAGAGGGGCTGGCAAGAGGGGCTGGTAGCAACCCTCGAGCCACCGAGCCCAACACCCCGTGTGAGTCGATGGCGAGCGGGAAGAATGCGTCCTCTCGGGGGTGGTCCACTTACTTTTAACTCCTTGGCCCGGGCGGCGCAGGCCACCGCATGCCACTGCATGCCCAGCCTTGGAGGCAGATTGCGTTGCGTGGCTTGGGTTCGGTCAAAAGAGTCCGTGGCATTAATATGAAAGCGGCAGTCAGCACGTACAAATCGGGATAACAAGAGGGCGGACAGGCGTCGCCCTGGCGGAACTAGGAGCAGCAGCCGAAGCACGGCCTGCCTGCAAATTGATGGCAAACGCCAAGGACCACCAAAGGAAAACGGCAAGGCTCATGCGGCTGCAGCGCCGCAGTGCCGCCACCCAAAAGTGCGATGGTTGTATTGTAGAGAGAGAATGCGCGCGGTGCGAATGAATGGGAGGGAGGTGGCCAATTTCAGCCGATAAATTGTTCAGGCAAGAGCTAGACCAGAAAGTGGGGGTCGTAAAAGGAAGTCCTATCGAAGGGGGGGTATGTAACAGAGTGAATGCAGGCTGAAATGGGACGTTACTACCTGCGAGTGAGCAAACAAGACTCCGACAGGCTGATCGAGGAAGCAGGAGCACAGCCACGGAAGCCAGTGGCCCGACTGAAGTGAAAGAAGAAGAAGCAGCTCTTGCGTTATGGGTGGAGGGCTGCAAAGGGCCAGCCCACCATGGACATATCCGACAAAGGAACAGCTCTACTTATGGAAGTGCAGTGGCTGTGAGCGGCCAACAGAAGAAAAATACAGCCCACGAGTGAACAAGAAATTACGTTCTTATCGGTGGGGCGAGGGCCTTGAAAGGCCAGCCAGGAAAGAATGGGCACGGTTCGAAGGGGCCGGAAGAAGCTAGATCACACATCTATGCACGAATCACAAAGGATGGTCGCATGGTAATTCCTAATGAGCAGCCGCACGGGAGGAGAGAGAGAGAAGCAGCTTTTCCAAAAGGGACGGGGGCTGTGAAAGGCCAGCCTTTTACAAATAATGGACTACGTTAGAAGGGGCCGGGTTCTCAACGGCGCCCCCTTGAAAATTTAATCTCTCAACGACCCCACTAGGCGCAACCGCAAGTTGGAGATGATAGCAGAAAGGCAGATAAGAAGAAGGAAAGTGGTTGTTCCCAAGTGGTCGAGGGCTGTGAAAGGCCAGCCAGGAGGAAAGGACAAGGTCCAAAGGGAGAAGTGGCACTCCAAATGGGGGCAAGGGCTGTGATGAGCCAGCCCAAAATGAATTGACAAGGGTTCGGAGGGGCCGACAAGCGTCCAAAGGGAGAAGGCGCGCGGGCGCATGAAACGAAAGGGAGGCCAATTCAAGCCAATACATTGTTTAGGGAAGGTCCAAAGGGGCGAGAGGCGCTAGAACCACACAGCCAGGCGAACGGGAGGTCTGTCATCCCGACTGAAAGAAAGACTCTTTCTGCCTGAACAATGTAATGGCTTGAATTGGCCTCGCTTTAATTTCATGCGCACCGCGCGCCTTCTCTCTTTCAGTAGAGGAAGACGGCTGTGATTGGCCAGCCCAGAAGAGGACACAGTACACAAAAGGTGCGGTAGGGCCAGCAAAGCGCTGAAGCACACCGCGACTTTAGTGGCCACTGGGTGCTCAATTCTTTCTGGGCTGGCTTTGCTGGCCCCCTTTCTCTATGGGCGCGCACTTTCTCAATACCCTCGGTTGAGCAGCCGCAGGTTGGAGAAAGTGAGGAAGTGGAGAAAGTGGGCGAGCTCTTTCTTCTTCGAAAGTGGTTCCAGGTGGCGAGTGACCTGTCTATGCAAGAAGAGAAGAAAGTGCTCGCCCATTGAGAATAGGGGCTGGAACAACCAGCCCGAAAAAGAATGAACAGAGTACGAGAAGGGGGCCAGGGGAAGCGCTAAGTAACAGAAACAAAGCTGCTACGAGACACTCAGTAACCCCTGCTAAGCAGCCGCAGATCAGAGATGCTGGGCTCCTGGAAGTGGG
>WELB01000049.1:45302-92257 GCA_009602725.1 Spirogloea muscicola
CCGCCGCTGCCGGCGTCGCGCAAGGGCGGCCTCCTGGGCGCCGCGCAGGCGGGCGACGCCGCGGCGCTGCGCCGCTGCCTCGAGGCCGACGGCGGCGCCTCTATCAACCAGCGCGGCATCGTGGTACGCCCCGGTGCCTCTGGCTTGGGAGGGAGCTCTGCGCCGTCGCAGGCTGTGGCGACACGCAGGCTCCGAGCTGACGCGCGCTGGGCGCCGGGGCCCGGGGAGCGCGCCGCCGCAGATGTCGCAGTCGGCGCTGCACCTGGGGGCGGCCTCTGGCCACGATGATGTCGTGCAGCTCCTCCTCGAGTGGCGCGGTGCCGCGAGCGCCGACCTCGAGGCGCGGAACATGGTGAGCGCCCGCCCTCTCTCGACGTGCCCGGGAGCCTGCTGTGCTGCCGGTGATGTCAAGCATGTAGCCAGCGCTCGACTCGATGGGCATCTCAGTTCTGACCTCCTTCCTCCCTTACCTCCCCCCCCCCCACATGCTCGCTCCCTCCCTCCTCCCCACCCTTGTGCTCAACAGTACGGGGAGACTCCGCTGCACCTAGCCGCCAAGAACGGCTGCCTGGGCGTCGTGCGCCGCCTCCTGGGGGCAGGCGCCAGCACTGAGGCCCGTGCAACGGTGAGATTGTGGGCGCCATGACCGCCGTCCTCCTGCAGCCAGTGACATGCCGAGCTGCCCTGCGCTGCCGTGCTCACTGGCATATTGCTTGGCCTGGTGCACCGCCAGAACGGGATGACGCCGCTGCACCTTGCCGTCTGGGCGGCAGCACGGTCAAATGATGCCGTGGTTGTTGAGGAGCTGCTAGAGCACCACGCCAACGTCGACGCTCGCGACAACGTGAGTGCCACGTCCCTCTCCCTTGCCGCCCTGCTGACGCTGCTGCTGCCGCCGCCCACCGTGCTATCCATGCTGGCAGCTGACTCCACTTGAGCTGGCGGGCTGCACAGGAAAACAAGACACCGGCGGCGCACCTGCCCAAGTCGCCAAGCGCTGAGCAACTTCAGGCACTGCTCGCCGCACACAGCGCCGCAGCTGGCTGCATCTCGCCGCCGCCGCCGCCACCGCTGTCGACGCTCGCTGCCGGCTGCGCCGAGCCGCGTGCCGTCATGGAGGCGCTGGAGGCAGAGCTTGCAACACTGGTGGGCCTTGGTAGCCTCAAGCGGCAGCTGCGCAGCTGGGCCAAGGGTGCGCTGCTCGATGGCCGGCGTGCTGCGCTTGGCCTCCTGGGCACCGACAGAACCGGCGGTGGCGGCTACAGCCGCGGCCCGCCGCCGCACATGGCGCTGCTGGGCAGCCCGGGCACAGGAAAGACCACGGTGGCGCGCATTGTGGCCCGCCTGCTGCACGCGCTCGGCGCATTGCCAACCGACTGCGTCATAGAGTGCCAGCGCACCGACCTCGTCGGCGAGTTTGTCGGCCACACCGGCCCCAAGACCCGCAAGAAGGCACGTTCTAACAAAGTGGACCATGTTATCCATCTTCAAGCTCCATTCTCGTTGCCATGCAGAATTAAGCCACACTCTAAACACATAAAGCGACTATGAGAGGATCTTGCCGATTCTTCCAGAGTAAGCTAGATAGGAGGGTTGTTAGGAGAGTGGGTCAATGCGCCAACATGGATTCCACCAAGCTAAGGGTTCAGAAATGGAGGCCAGGACTCCACTCGGAGGGGCTAGGATTGGAATCAGTGTTGGCTCATTGCTGAATCAAATTTGTTGGGGATTTGTGATAGAGTTAGGGGGGCAGCACTGCTGCTGCTGGGCCTGCAGACCCGCTTGGCTCTCGTGCATCTGGCTCGTGAGCCTGGCGGCTGTCATCATTGCTGCTGCAGCTACCTTTGACGCGTGCAATCTGGCCGCTGGTTGTCCCCGCAGATTCAGGAGGCTGAGGGTGGCGTGTTGTTCGTGGACGAGGCGTACCGGCTGGTGCCGGCGCAGAAAGCCGATGAGAAGGACTATGGCATCGAGGCGCTTGAAGAGATCATGGCCGTCATGGACTCAGGCCGCCTTGTTGTCATATTTGCAGGTACCGAAACCACCCGAGCCGCCACAACCCCTTGCCACTGTTGCTGCTGCTGGTCAGCCGTTGCTGCTGCAGCTGCTGTTACTGGGCTGAGGTTGCTGGCAACATGGTTGACCCGCAGGTTATGCAGAGCCGATGCAGCGGCTTTTTGATGCCAATGAGGGCTTTCGGCGTCGCGTTACGAGGTACTTCACGCTTGAGGACCTGACATGCTCAGAAATTGCTGAGGTGATGCTCCGCAAGATGACAGACACCAGCGGGCTGCTCCAGGGCTTCCACCTCGCCACGGACTGCACACCAGTGGCACTCACAGCGCTGCTTGAGCGCAAGACAACAGCAAGGCAGCGCCGCCAGCGCAATGGCGGGCTTGCGCTGCCAGTGCTGTGCGATGCGCGTGACATGCTGGACTGCCGCCTAGACCTCGACTGTGCTGATGCAGAGGAACTTGTGACATTACGCCTGGCGGACTTTGAGGCTGCCCTCGAGCTCGTCGCTGAATGAGCAATGCCGCGGTTGCCTCTGGCGCTGGACACCTGGTCACCACCCGACCAATAAGGGAAGGCCCGCCAGATATTGGGCCTTTCAATAAGGAGGCAGAGCGAAATGGCTCCTGCCCCATCCTTAGGGCTGGCTTTGCACCAGCCATAAGAGTGCCCTCCTTTGCACTCGTAGAGGTCCAGTCCCACTTCCCAGTTGACCAGCTCATGAGAGCTAAGTCAGGCAGTACCTAGGTTATAGATAGGTAGCAGCACATCAGCTGCTAGCTCTCAGCTCTTTCTAGCCCCTTTGAACTTTGAAACTTGAACTTGTAACTTTGTTCACTCTTTCTATTGGCTGGCCGATCTCAGTCATCGCCCTCGGCTGGAAGAGTCTTCCTCTGCTCTCAAGTTCTAATTGGTGTCCATACCTGGTAATACGTGCAGTAGGTAAGGGCTAGCATCGCAGTGGCAAGATTCGAATGTTCAGCAGCAACCACATTTCAGAATCAGCAACCAAAGAAGAGGCACCCAAGTGCTGACAGAGGCTTGCACCTCTCAGTACATTCTGTCAGCATACTACAAACTCCAGGCGTACCTGCAACACGATGCGCATCGAAAATTCCAATGACCTGATCCAAGATATACAATTACAATTTTTACGACTACAATCCAAACCCATCATTGTACTCGCGGGTCTGGGAAATCGGGGTAATGTGGCGAACAGGACTTCAAAGCAACCTAATTTGAAGTATTTGCTTGGATCAACCTATGATTGTGGAGGCAAAGCTTTGCACCAATGCAGCTACAAGTAGCAAACTTCCCAAGCCAAGTGTCACGTGCATAGCCCTCCTCCACGAACCCTGGCTTAGCTGAGGAGCAAGGAGCTGCAGAATGGCGCCGAGCACCGCCTCCCCGTCCAGGAAGTACACCTGTGCGAGACAAAAGTGCCACAGGCCTTCACATGCCAACCTTGCCAAGGCACAAAGATGCTCCCTGCACCTTGCCCAACCAGATTACGACAAAGCCTCACTGATAACATCATGGTCTTCCACAAGACTACTCTCGTTGCTCATCATCAATGCTCCCAAGAAACCCCTACAAAAACTGGAACCCTGAATACAGACCCTGCGTGCACGATAAAGCTCAAATGTTGATGCATCCATAGACTACGCATGTAATTGCTGGTTATCAATGCTACTGTGTCTCAGCTTGTGTATGAAGTTCATACAGGGGCGATGTTGAGCAGCGCCAGAGCAGCGGATACGTTGAAGGTGTACAGCAGCAGCTTCTCGACAGCGCCAGGGAGTGGCAGGAGCAGTGACCGAGCAAGAAGTGGAAGCCTCGGGCGTGGTTCAAAACCACTGAGCTGCACTGAACGTGCCAGCGCGCTGGCTGTGCCAACAAATACCAACCAGTCCTCGCAGCTGCTGATTGATACAGATGTGCTCGGCAATGCAAGCCTCGGCCATCTCATGGAAACTTTTGTAGAGCTGTCAATGGTGCTCCAGTTGCCCACAGAGGGCCAGCAGGCAGTCCTTGTCACTGTGATCTTCCATAGGCGTCTCCCATTTGCCAAGATAGGCTGCATGCAGGTTGAGCCCTTCGCGTACGCATACACCAAACCCATGCAACAATGGAATTCGTCAGTGGATCATGGATGGTGCTCCATAGTGTCTCTGTGTTCCGAGGAGAGTATGAGCACCTAGTCACCTTGCAGCGCACCTCCAGTAATCCTTATTGAACCTATCTATTTGCCCAAGCTAATAAGCAGGGGGCATGGTGCCCTTGGCAGCCTTCAAGCTGACACTGTCAATTTTCTTCTCCAGGGTAAGAGCATATGAACACTAAGATGATATCAGTGCTCTTGCTACACAAGCAATCAGCGATGCTTGGATCTGTTGCGTACCTCTGAACATGTAGGACCCTCTTCTCCGTCCTTGCGACGGCTTCGGCATGAAGAGAAGGCCGCAACATCACGGGGGCGCAGGCATGCCCCTTGCAGTGCTCCAGGTGTCTGTATCATGGCAAGGATTTGAGGGCTCTGTCCTATGACTATGAGCGACGAAGAGTCAAGCCCAACTGAGTGGTCCACGTGTCTGAAAGCAAGCTCCAACGGCCCGCAAGGCCCAACTGCAGGGTGAAGTTTCTCCATGTTGCTGTCTAATCTATCATCAACTGCCTGAAGGTCCATGAAGGTTGCTGATGGGAAGCTGCTGAGCAGACTGGCAGGTACACAGAATCCAAGAGCTGGGCTCTCATTGGCAGGGACCCTGACGCCATTTACATGCTGCTGCTCCTGATGCGCGGAAAGGCAGCGGAGCCAAGCCTCGCCAGTGGTGATTGATGTGCCGTCCACAGCAGTCACAAGGTCACCACTTTCAAGGTGGCCTGCCATGGGCGAGCTTTTGGGCACCGACACAACCTGTGATGCTTGCAACAACACATGCAGGCTCCCCAAGCTCCTCAGAGACAGTAGCACATGATACCATATGCTAGCTACATAAAGAGGGCCTTAATCGGTTGTGAAAGATTCCATGATCTCAAATCACCTCAATCTTTAGTGGAGGCTGAGCAACAGACATGACGCACATTCAACAGTTGTAGCCAGTGGGACTTGCAATAGATTAATGGCAATTGTCATACTGAGAGGCCGCTGCCGTGTGTGTACAGCGGCCACAGGAGGCTCGGCAGTGCCACCAACAACCCCCAGCAGGCAGCGCAGACCTGCATCCAAGCAGTTCGTGTCACAGGTAGGCGCAGCGAGAAGCGGGCCTCCTGCTTGATGACCCAGGTGCCTGGCGCATGCTTCTGCTGCATGCACAGGTCCTGCTTTGATGGCTCCTTCCTCTTTGCACATAAATTGAGTATTATCCAAACTTGCTTGAAGCAGGACTAGCCATCCAGATGTTGCTTGCAGGCATCACCATTCCCAGATACTAAATGTACTGTTTGTATAAAGCCCCTCCTGTACCATCCACCCCAACTGGAGATGGTTTGTTGGACAATTACTACAACATGCAGACTTGTAGTGCCCACGAAACAGGTCATGGTGGTCAGCTCATAGGAAGCTCTGCAGCATACCACAAGATTGTGCCACACGCCTGCGCAGTAGATCCTGAGGGCCTTGGTTGGCGGCAGCAGCTCCAGCTGGTCGGTAGACAAAGCTACAAGGGCACCAGGGAAGACCAGCGCAACAAAGACAGCAACATGCTGCATGCGCACGCCCTCACTGCAAGGAGCGAGTGGGATCAGGGATGAGACGGTCCGCACACAGAGCAGCAGGTCGGTGCTGCGCCCAAGTGGCCCTGGAGTGCTGGCATTGACAGGCACTGGACAATGACTTTGACTTCGATTCTTCATTGACTGGCACAATGCGTGACATCTGCTGGCTGCAGCGAAGCCATGTCTGTGTTGCATGTGAGTATTAACGAGACAAGCAGCGGAGGCTGCATCGACCATCAACAGTTTGACGGGCTGTTGGCCCTGTTGGGGAGCATATGAGAGCTAGTTGCCAACCTTGCTGCTGCAAGGCCGTGCCCAACCTCGTGAACAGCCATGGAGCTCGCCATGGCCCACCATAAGTACCCAATCTCGCCCCACGGCAGTGTCACCCCCGGTATCTGCAAGCATTACTGCTTGCAAAGTTGACATGAGAGATGCTCGCACACATAACATGGCACCACTGCAAGCTATTGCAATCTTGTCAATTCAGCTGCATACTTCCGCTGGACTGGCGTGTACATGGCATGCACGAATTTGCGGATTGACTAATCCCATAAATTTTTGAGAGAAGATATCAATGCATGCCACGAGCTGTCCATATCACAGAGCAGCACCAAAGAAATGTAGCGGTATAGATGCGGCGTACCACGGGTGTGAAAATGTGAGCTGGCCGGGTTGGGCCTGCCCCTGATTGAGACGCAGGTGTAGCTGGCAAGTTCCAAACCATCTCCAAGAGCAGGCCCTGGGAGCAATACAAATGATCCGTGGGTTGTGGTTGAACTCTAGTCATTTTCCTATGGAAATGAGGCCCGTGCTCGCCTGGCACACACACATGGTGCGCTGCATAGTCCTGGAAGGTCACTTGGCGTGTGACAAAGTGATTTGGCATAAGCTAGCAAGAAGTCTCAATTGAGACCAAAGCTCCAAGCAAAGGTGCACCAGTGTGATGCCAAACATCGCCAGTACCCCGGCAGCGCTCCCTGCAGTGTACCAGGCCCTCAGGAGCCTGCGCAGGCCAATGATCAAATATGTAGCGCCAGTCGCTGTCACGATGGAGTATCTCCAAGCATAGACTTTGGAGCTTGAGTACTGCAACAAGGCATGACAGATCGCACCTCTTGTGCCTGCTGCCAAAGGCGTACAGCCACCCATTGAGCGCCGTGGTCCTCCACGACACGTAGCTGCGCCCGTATCCAGGAGAGACAGGGGTCACCAAGCCGTGCCAGCACCCTGACTCAACAGCTCCTTGCCAGCACCAAGACTTGCTGAATTGGTGGGATGGTGCATGGCATGGTTTGGTGCTCGGCAATATCATGAGCTCTAGCTTGCTTGGGCACGTTGCCGTCACAGCGAGCAGCAAGAGGCAGGCCAACGAGACGGAAGACGGAGCAGAAGAGCACACCCGGGAGCCACATGGACAGCGACTGGCCACGTCCAGGCCTGATTCTGCCGCCGCCGCCGCGTCGTCGACCCCTGCATGGGGTGTGCGAGCTGCTTGAGCAGAAGGAGCTGTTGCTGGCAGAAGCAAGAGAAAGCTCTGGCGCCAGATACTTGACTCGCCAGAGGTGCATTGGCTGGCGATGGCCGCAGCCACAAGCTCTATCATGCCTTTGACGTGCCATTCCCCACCTATTCGACTCTCGGCGCATAAACAGAGGGAGGGATCCACCAGCAAAGGCTTGCCAGAAGTCATGCATGCCACTCGCCACCATCCGGACATCTGTATCAAGCTGGCCGTACTGTCGGAGCCATCACAGAGCGGCAATGACCGGCACCGAGCTCGCCTCACTTGGCCGAAGCTGCGGGCCAGGCCCCAGAGCACCAGCCAGGCGCTCGCCACCGCCGCCGCCGCCGCCGCCGCCGCCGCCGCCGCCGCCGCCGCCTCTGCTAGAGCAGCATGCGCTGGCTCCCTCCTGGCAGCCGCGGCCATGCTGGGCTCACATCTCCGTCGCCCGACTTGCTCAAGGCGGAGCACGGCCGACGCAGGGGCTTCGACAGCCGCCGCGGCCGGCGGCGCTGCCGGCGCCNGCCGCCGCGGCTTGTTCTGGCGGCGGGGGCGAAAGGGCAATGCGCAGTGTCCGAGCTACAAGAGCCTTGAGCCATCTTGAGTCAAGCGGTTGGCTCTAGGTGCTCCTTGCTCCCCTCTCGGCGAGGGTCGCGCCGCATTGCGCGCCGAAGCTGGCGCCGCCGCGGCGAGCCGCTGGAGCATGAGGGACGTGGAGGCCGCGGCGGCGTCGCTCCAGCCGGCAGCGCTGACGCCAGCCGAGGCCGCCTCCCGGCTCGACGACCTCGTCGGTGCGGCCGGGGCAGTGCTGGCCAGCCTCACCCACGGCCTCGCCCCTCCGCAGCCGTCGCCGCCGCCGCCGCCGCCGGCGGGCGCGCCCGCCGCCGGTGCGCCGCCGTGACGTGCCTTGCTCGCGGCGTCGGCCATGATGCCATCAGCTGCTCAGCGCGAGATGGGTCGGCGGCCATGCCCCCTCGAATGGCGGCGTTCTGGACCTCAACACGTACTGGTGCGACGCCGTGGCAGCTGCAGCGCGAGCGAAGACGGCAGTGGCGGCAGTGTCGCCAGGCTTCGCGCTGCACGTAGCTCCAGCAGCCCCGGGGGCAGCGGCAGATCTGAGGGCGGCTTGTCAACGCTACACAGTTGCTAGCGGGGAGCTGCGGTCCATGCTGCGCGGCATCCAGGAGGACGGCGGCGGGCGGGTGCGAGTCGGTCATGCCCTTTGCTCCCGCTACTGCCGCCGCCAGCCAAGGCCGTGTCGCAAGGCCTGCCTCCTCAGCGCTGGTCGCGAGCATGCAGGGTTTGCCACATCTGCTTGCAGTTGCTACATGAGACACAAGAGTGCCGCTACGAGAGTGACGGGGTCGCATACGAGCTTGTGCCAATGCGGCTCCAGTCTCCCGGCGTATTCTTCAGGCAGCAGTGCAGGCTGGAGTCCTGCCTGGGAGCAAAGAGGGCAGCAGCTCCAATCTCACAGCCATGCGGCAGCATGCTGCCGAGCTCCGCAAAGTGAGTATCAGGCAGCCTCTTGCACTACTGCAAAGTGCGTTCAACATTACTTTGCTGCCAACAGCCTGGCAGTGGCGCTCCAGCACACTGGCCACATGACATGTCTGACGACTTTGCTGTCATACTGCAGCTTGTAGACCAGCAGGACGTGCTCGTCTACGACCTTGCTGAGCAGCTGCACGGTCTTGTGAGGAACATCGCATTGTGGCAGAGCGCTGCCTTTGGGCCTCCAGACGCCATGAAGTGATACAGCTCATTACATGCAGCAGACAGAGGGTTCAGTGCTGAGGAATTTGAGATTATAAATGTGTTTTGGACAAAACATACACTCACTCTGGATTCACTGCAGTTCTATGCCACGGATGAACAAGTAGCTTGGCTCCAATTGAGACTCATAGATTGCGGCACAGTGGCAGTCAACAAGTGCCAGCCAATGAGGCCCTTGCAAAGCCTTGGTGTAAGGCACCAGATCCTGCACCTCCATGCTGTCTCTTCGGCAAATCTGACAGCCCTCCCTGACAACAGGCGGCAGTTATAAGCCAGGCAGCTGTCCAGTGGCACTGCAGTCGCACATAGTGTTGATCTCGTTCTGAGGCTGCTGTCGCCGCTTCACCGCTTCCACCAAAGCGTGACATCCTTGCGCCGGTTGATCTTCTTTTGCAGCTGGAGCAGGCCATAGAGGAGCGCCTCAGCGGTAGGCGGGCAGCCGGGCACATAGATATCCACTGGCACAATGCGATCGCAGCCCCGCACAACGGAGTACGAGTAGTGGTAATATCCGCCGCCGTTGGCGCAACTGCCCATAGAAATCACCCACCGCGGCTCTGGCATCTGGTCGTACACCCTGCCACAGCAGGCCACAAAGTACGAGCACACTCAGGGCGCTGCCTTTGCCTTCCGCCAGCCCATGCTAACCTCCTGCTGTTGGCACCTCTACAAGTTGGCTCAGTGCTTATCATCACGGGCTAAAGTCAAAGGAACCTCCAATGGACGCTAGTCAGCTGTCTGTTTGCAACTGTACATGCATGCAACTTGGGCAGCTCATGGTGGATAACAGCCTGATGGTACTCGTCAACAGCCAGGTCTATCCAGCAGCTTCACAGAGCATTCAGGCCTGCCTGGTTGTGACGGGCAGCATCAAGCAAGAGTAGAATCAGAAAGTGAGCAGGACAAATGCTTACTTTCGCAGTGCAGGCGCCATCTTGTTGGTGAGCGTGCCGGCAACAATCATGACATCACTTTGGCGCGGGCTAGGGCGAAAGATGATGCCGAAACGGTCGAGGTCATAGCGCGCCGCGCCAGCATGCATCATCTCCACGGCGCAGCACGCCAGGCCAAAGGTCATAGGCCACATGGAGCCGGTGCGGGCCCAGTTCATGAGGTCGTCAACCTTGGAAATGACATAGTCGCCAGTGCTGGATGCGGTCCTGCTCACACACAGCAGACAGATTGAGGTGGGCAATATTCCGCGTGAAACTGCAGCTCCTCACGCTCACAGTCGCACGGCATGATAACCGACTGAAGTGGCCGTTATTGCCAAGGTCGAAGCGTGGACTATTTCTCAGCGCCACAGTCAACTAGGACAGCATAACTTACTGACCTAAACGGGCGTGCACCAGACGCCGATGGCGCCTGGGGCGGTTCTAGCACAGGTGCTCGATCGCAGCTGAGGAGGGGCGCAGAACCTCTGCTCGGGTGGCAGCAAAGCTCACCTGGTCTGGAGGATCGAAGATGCCGGGGCCGTAGCCCGTGCTGCAGCCTGCGCTGCCCTCGGGAGGAGCGACATCCCGGCAAAGGACGGTCGCAAAGCACGCGCGGCAGCAAATCGGCTGCTGGCGGCGGGCAGGCGAGCGGAGGGTGTGACGAGGACAAGGGGTCAAGGAGGCCCGCCACCACCAAAGGTCGAGCGGCGTGGGGCTCTCAGCGATCCGTCGCTAGCCCGGGTGGAGGGCAGCCGCCGAAGTAGCTGAGAAGGCGTGGTGAAGCCCCGGCGCGAGAGCCTCTGGCGAGGCTGCGGCGCGCCGCGGCGGCGGCGGCGGCGGTGGCGGCGGCGGCGGCGGCGGGTGGCTCGAGGAGAAGGCGGGGAGAAACGGCAGAGTAGGGAATGCGGGCCACGCAGGTGGTGAGAATGGCGGGCGAGGGGCCTCGTGTGACGGAGGCGTGGGGCCGAGCATCTCCCTCCCCGCCGGCCAGGGTGTGCTGTGACCCGGCCCCTCCCTTCGGGCCAGTCACCCTCCCCCCTCCCCGCCAGACGCCGGTGCACTTACGGGGCCCCCTCGCCCGGGCGCGGCCTCCCCTCCTCCCCACCTCGCTCCTCGGTGACGCGCGTCAAATGACGCGCCGAGCCGCCTCCTCGTGTAGAGCTGGCGTGGCCGGCTCGAGCACCCTCCCCCGTCAGATCAATGCTACCTACGCTGTTCGTGAATTTCGAGAAGCAGCTCTCTCGTTTGGGCTGGCCATTCCCAGGCCCTTCCTTCTGAGGGCCTTCTATGGGAGAGCACTTTCTTAGTAGGCAAGGAAACAGCTCCATAGTAAAAAAGGTAGGCAGTGGCTGTGAGTAGCCAGCCCATTGGACGTACTAGGTCCAAAGGGCCGAAAAGGCGATGAATCGTGAGCTCTTTCGAGGGGGGCAAGGGCTGAGAAAAGGTCAGCCCAAACATCATTGACAAGGTCCGAAGGGGCCGAGAAGCGCTGTATCCATAAGATAACTACTGAGTGGTCCATCCTCCCCCGTTCTGCCATAGCCTCTTCAGGCCCCGTAGTTGCTGCTTAGCTCGTAGTTTGGCCCCTTCGAACCTTGTCAATTCTTCACGGGCTGGCTTCTCACAGCCCTTGCCCCCATTGGGAGAGCCACTTCTTCTCTTCATAAGTGAGGAAGCACATGTAGGACAATCCCTTTGTAGATTTGACTTAGCAGCCGCAAGTCAGAAAGAGTGGCCGCCGGAGAGCAGTCCCCTTGACGGAAGTCGGAGGCTGCAGCTAGAGCACGGCCAGCACGTGTACTAATCTAATTTCCGCAGCCCTCGCCCCCTTTTGCGAAGAGCTGCTTGCTTTGTTCGCAACCTTCGATTGGCTAGGCATGCAGCAGCCAACGCTGCTCGTGGGAAGTAGGCCAAGTACGCGGACCACCCAGAATGGGACAAAGAAATTCCACAGGCACATCGATGTGCACGGGGCTTTAAAGTCTCAAAGGCTTGACCTGTTTACCCGGCTTGCGCGCCGGCCTGTGTCCCGCAGGCGATGCGAGCAGGCCAACTTCAATGGCGCTGGCTTGCTAGCGTAGGTGTTCTGCATGCGCATGTCCATGTTTCTCCAGCGGTCGATGGCCCACGTCGTGCACCTGCGTCAGTGATGTATCGGTGACGTCGGTGATCAATTCTGTCTGGTCTGGCCTCTCACCTTGGTCAAGCACTTGTTGGCTGGTCTTTCCACAGCTCTCGCTCCCAACAGGCACCATCTCTATGTCGCTCCTGTAGCGAGGTACTCCTTAGCAAATCACAAGGATTGGCCCGGCACGCATGGGGGACTTCTTCACGTAGCCCCACTACTGAGGCGTCTGGTCTTGCCAGTTCCGTAGAAGGAATAGCACTATTTAAGGGGGGAAGGTTTCAAAGGGCCAGCCCACAAAAGAATGACAAGGTCCAAAAGAGCTATGAAGCGGATAGCATGCAGAAGAAGGAAATAGGAAGAAATGACTTAAGGATGGCCGCTTATTGACCCCTACTAAGCAGCCGCAAGTTGGAAACACTAAAAGCCGGATAGAAGTTCCCGTGCAGATAGCCGGACGAACTTCTCTTGCTGAGCAAGCTGCGCCTCTGTGTTGGGGTAGTGAGTCTGTACCTGTGTCTGCACCTTTCGGCCATTTCAGACCTTGTCCATTCCTTCTGGGTTGGCTTCTTCCATCCACTCTGGGCTGGCCTCTTACAACCCTCGGCCCCTGTGGAAGAGCTTACACACATTGCCTTACTTGGGAAGAGCAGAGTTTTTGTGGGCTGCCCTTCCACGGCTACGGCCTCATTGTGGACGAGCTCTCTCTTCGTGACCATCCTTCATGGTACTTGCTTGGTTGTGTTTTTTATCGCCTTCCGGCCGCCTTCGGAACGTGTTCATTCTGTTCGGGCTCGCTTTTCGCAGCCTCGCCCCCTCTCGCAGCCATTCCCTTATACTAAAGGAGCTGTGCCTTTCTTTATTTCTTTTCATCAAAAGACTTCACGCCAGTCCCTCTTCTTTCTCTTCTGCTTCGTCAATCCGATGCTCAGATGGGGGCAGCCTCCGCGAGGCCAGCAACCTGCGGCGTCGCGCACGCCGCTGTGGCGCCTGCTGTGATCCAGCCTCGGCCCATGCTGGCGCAGCGGGCGCCCAACGACAGCGAGCCGTCCTGCCCGAGCATTGCGGTGTTCCCCGATTCGGGCCGCCCTTCTCAGCGGCTCCCCTCCTCTGGAATGCGAGGATCTATTGTACAGCGCTTGGGCTGGCGAACTTGAACCCCGTTCATGGCCAGTGGGCCATGAAAGGGGGCGCACCAGCACGCTTCATTCTGGATCTGAGGCGACAGTGCCTGCTCTCGGTACCCCTTGCCATGTCTGCCACACTAGGCGCGGGCGGAGCCTGTACTAGGTCTGATTTGTGTCTGCCAACATCAGCGCATCTGCCTCTGTGCTGCCAGACTGGCCAGGCTGCTAGCTCTGTGAAAAGCGGCTACGGCCCAGCTGAGGACTTGGGTGTCAACGATGAGAAGCAGCGGCTGTCGAACACAGTTGAGAGGTGCAACTTCAAGAGTCGCCAGATCTGCAAGACCAGCTGCATGGAGGAGCCGGCGTTCCAAAACAGCCGGTCGGAGTCTGAAGGAGCTCCTACTGCGGGCATGGCTGCCCTGGCTGTCACGATGCATGCACCTTAACTGACAGCAGGTGGCAATTTTGCCGAGGGTCTTGAGGCGGTTTGCATAATCATTACCTGTTGCACAGCCCGAAGAAGGTTATTGACAAGCTCCAAAGGGGCCAAGAACTATAGCTCTTCCAATATAAGGTAGCCCGCCCAGATAGAATGAACAAGGGTCAAAGGGCCAAAAGGCGCCTACATCACACGAAAAGTGCTGAACAAGGTCCGAAGGAGTCGGAAAGCCTATACCACGCAGATCCACGGGCTACTGCCTGCCGTGCTACTGGAATGGCTGGGCGGCAGCCACCGACCGCAAGGAGGAGGCAAGACGCTTCCAAGAGAGGGCGGTGGCTGGGAGACGCCAGCCCAGAGAAAAGAATCAACAAAGTCCGAACGGGCCAGGAGGCGGACCTCGTCAGGCCCCTGGCGTCGCTTGCAGGGCACGCGGTCGGCCGGGCGGCATGGGGCAAGGAGCGAAAATATGCCGATCACCCGCTTGGTGATAAATTCGCGGCCCTGGCGATAGATGTACACGAGAGAAGGCGAACGGTGCGCATGAAATTGAAAGGGAGGCCAATTCAAGCCTTACAAATGACCTGTTAATTGGGCAATGAGCTGGCTAAGGAGGACACTAATATCCCCGAGTGAGCACATGCATATCAACACGGGGCTTTCGGCAGCCGCTGGCTGGATCTCCCCTCCAGTGGCTAGCCCGTCAGGCCACTGACCGGCGGCCGGGTCTGCCAGGGGCGCTGCCCGGCTTCAACGCCGCTGGTTCGCTTCGCCCAAGTCTTCCGTATGCGCCTGGCGGTATCGTTTCAACGCTCCCTTGCCTACGCCGACCACACGCGAGCAGGCCGTGCTATGGCCGCCGCCTCTGGGTCTCGGGGGAGTGCCTCTTTCCCTGCAGCGAGCTACTCCGACCTGATGTTGCTCACTCGCGGGGACTGAGCTTCCCTCTGCATCGTCTTGAGTTTTGTAGTGTTTTGCGGTGTAGTCCTTTTTTGGCACCTCTTTCTTTGGCTTTGGACATTGTCCATCCTTTTGGACTGGCTTTGCCAGCCCCTCTTCTCTATGGGCGAGCACTTTCTTCCTCGCCGAGACCCGTGGGACGAGTGTGTCCACCTCTGGCCTTTGAGAGAAGTGGCTTGGATATTGTCCAGTCTAGTCGGGCTGGCTTTGCCAGTCCCTCTTTTCTATGGGCGAGCAATTCTCTTCTGGAAGCGTCCTTCTGTCCATATCGGGAGCTGCGGGGCAAACCTGCGGCGATCGGCGAGCCAGACCACTTTTCCTGTAGCAATTCCACCGACGTCCCAGTGGTTGCTGCGAGCGACACGCAGAAGGAGAAGGCAGGCGGGTTTGCACAGAATGAAAGGAGGCCAAAGCAAGCCAGTACACTGTGTGTAAGAAGAACAAAGGAAATTCTTTTGACAGGGGCAGAGGTATCTAACAGATACGCAGAAGAAATGGAAGGGGGACTCTAAATACCCGCGAGCAAACACTTGCATATCTGCCAGACGCATCTGGAGCGCGGAAGTACCCCCCCACAAGCCAGTGGCCTGGCTTGGTGAAGCGCTTAGCACAGAATGTGCAGAAAGCGGCAGCGACGGGGAGGGAAGCAGCCAATAGGCGCCGGCTTCTTCGCTGAGCGGCAGCCCTGCGTGGGAGCTGCGAATTTGCGTGTACACTGCAACTTCTGGCGCTTTCGGACCTTGTTCATACCTTTGAGCTGGCCTCGCACCGCCATTGCCTTCCATCCGAACAGCTGTTTCTCTTTTCTGTCTCCTGCGTGGAACAGAGCGATGGAAGAAGCAGGGAGGGGGAGCGCGCGCGGTGCGCGGAAACGAGAGGGAGGCCGACGGACACTGTTTGTGAGAAGACCGGCAGAAGAAGAATCCGAACAAGCAAGCCTCTTCTAGAGGGGCGAGGGCAGTGACGAGGTCCAGAGGGCCGGTACAGATTGAGCTCTTCCAGAAGGTGGAGGGGGTTGGACAGCCAGCCCCAGAGAAGAAAAGACGCCCCTGCGAGGATGGGCAAGGTCCCAAGGGGCCGGAGAGGCGGCGGGAGCACATGGCTACTGAGGAGAAGGGGCAGGGAGCGGCCGGCAGCACAGCAATGCAGGGGAGGAGTGAGCGGCAGCAGCTGCACTGCCCGGGCGGCGCCGACGAATCCGCGCGGGGCGGGCGCGCGAGCACGCCCGTGACGGTTGGTCCAGCCGCACGGGCACCCGGCGCGGCGGTACGGCCGTGCGCCGCGGGGCTGGCGGAGGCACGTACCCGCCACTTGGCGACGCTGGTTCGCCCCGCCTCCCGGCCTGACAGGCGGCGGCCCGGGGGCGTTCCTCTGTCTGCGCCCAGTCAGCGCCACATCTCCGCCACGGCCCGCCGCCCCCCACCGACGCCTCGTGCGCGGCCCCTCGCCGTCGCTTCCCAGCCGGGCCCCACCGCCTCGCCACCCGTCTCTGTGCATCTGCCTGGCTCTGCTTTGCGCTTTGCCTCCCTTGGCGCATCCCCCGGCCCCTCCGAACCTCGCTCATTCTGTCGGGGCTGGCCGTTCCCAGCCCCTCTCCTCTTTGGGCGAGCACCTCTCTCTGCTCAGGCTAATGCTTTGCACCAGAAAGCTGGGCGAGCTCTAGTTGGTAGCAGAAGGGCTTCGTATCTGCCATCTAGTATCCAGGCATCGGTTAGCGACCTTTATGTTTTGACCCGTGGTTTCTGAGCGGGTCAATCTACTGTAGGTTATGTAGGTCTTGAGATGTGCGTGCCTCTGTACTTGGCTAATTTGGCCTTCGTTTGTTTCAAATACACGACATCTTCTCCTCTCTGCCTGCCGCTCTGCCGGCAACACCAGAAGCCGCCTCTTCCCCCACTCACCTCTCGAGGCGTGCCGCCCGCCGCCGCCGGGCTCGCTGGGCCGTGGGCCCTGGTCACCTTGTCACCGCGCAGCCCCCCGCCGTGGCCGCCCCCGGCCCCCCCGCTGCCGCCGAGAGCTCCCCCGCGGCGCCCGCCGGCCAGCCGCACGCCCTGCGGCGCGTCGGCACGCTCGCCGCGCTCTTGGGCCCCACCATGCCCGCCGATGACAAGGTGGGGGTTTAGCGAAGCCACGCTGCCGTTGCCCCCTCGGCCCCGCAGACTCATCGCCTCGTGGGCGCCTGGCCTCTGCTGCCCCCCCCATCTGGCCGCCAGCCAGCTCCGTCCTGGCGGGCACGGCTCGCCAATTCCGGTGGAGCCGGACTGCCGCCTTCCTGCCTCTGTCTCTCTTCTCGACCTCGCTGCTCTGCCGCCTCACTGTTGCCCCATGGTCGCAGGTGTCGCCGCTCACGCCGACCCAGAACCTGCCCAGTAGGGGCCGTGGTGGCTCTAGCGTGCGACCGCAGACGCCCAGAGCGGCTGGAAAGCGCTCAGAGGAGCACGAATGCGACGGTGGCGGCAGTGTCAGCGGCGGCTACGACATCAGCGAAGACTTGTCCGATGGTCGCAGCAGCTGTGGCTGGCGGGTGGCCAAGCGCCAACGTGGCGGAGGGGCGACAGCCGCGCCCATGGCGGAGGGCCCGCACAAGCGGTAGCACCGCCGCCGGCAGCCTCGCTGCCAACGACGTCAGCGACCACGGCGGCCGCTGCTGCGGCTGTAGCGGCTGCCTCGCAAGAGACCAACAGTCTGGCGCCCTCGGCGGCGGCCGCCGCCGCGGTGCGCGTCGTCGCTGAGACTCGCGGCGCCAGCCCTGAGGCCGTGGACGAAGCGCGCACAGCAAGCGCGGCGGCGGTGGCCGCCGCTGCCTCGGCGGCCATCTCAGCGGCCATCTCTGCAGCGGCGCTGGCCGCTGTGGCAGGCCGCGAGGCCGCCATGGCCGCCCCCAGCCGGCGGTCGCGGTTGACCAACGAATGGCTGCTGTCGTGGCCGTCATTGCCGCGCCGCTCGAGCGCAAGTCTGCTGCCGCGGCAGCTGGTGTCAGCGGACGGGCGATCTTGCGCTCTTTGACACCGCCCGCCGCTGTCTCCGCTGCCGTCGGCGAGCTGCCGACGGAAGGGTGGGCCAGCGCGCGGCTAAGATCCTCAGTCTTATGGGCCTCGCCAACATGGCACCATTGCTGCCGGAGCTGCTGGCGCCGCTGCTGGCGCCTGTCCTAACGCTGCCGCAGCCACAGGTTGATATGTCGCAGCCGCACCTGCGGCTGCCGCTGACGATGTCGCCGCAATTGCTGCTGCATCGATCTGCGCCGCTCCCTGCGCTCGTGCCGGCAGGCAGCGGCGTTGGAGGCCATCTGTCACCCACGCTGCCACCGTCCTCGACGTCGCCGCTCGCATGGGCGATGCCAGGCATGGACGGCAGCCTCCTCGGCCTCACCGCCGTTGAGGAGGTCAGTGACCCCTTCGCCAGCCTGGGCGCCACTGCCGACAGCAACGGTGGAGACGACGTCACTCAGCTGCTTCCCGACTGGCTCCGTGATGACGACGGATCTGGCTGCGGCTCCCTCAATGACCTGCTTGACCAGGTCTGGCGTCCGCTGAGCTCCCTCTTGCCCTTGAAGGTCGCACTTGTCTCCTCCATCCTCCCTGATGCCATTGGATCCGTTCGAGCAGTTATGTGACGGTGGCTCGATGTCTGCATTATGTACAGTGCCCGGAGCTCGGCGCGACTCAAGGCGGCAGTTGAAAATGTGGCTCCATGAGCAATGCAGGCACAACGATGTGGCCGTCACCACAGCCTCTGTCACTGTAGCAGCCGCCAACGCCTTCGACTGCCCTGGCTGCAACGCCTCCGCAGCCGCTGTTGCTGCCACTGCCGACCCCAAGCGCAGGCATCCCGGTCAACTCGGCTGCGTACCAGGAGTTGCGCGCGGGGTGCCGCATCATCGTCGAGGACTGGCTGAGCATCAAGACGCGCACAGGCGCCCTTGCCATCATGCGCGAGATCCACGCAATCTCGGCGACGCCAGATCTTCCTCCCCGCACCTATCGCCGCCGCCTGCTACCCTCGCCCCACTGCCCACCATCAATAGCCACCTCTTCTGATGGAGTCGCCCATCCATCGCACCTCTCTGCAGCCGTACCGTATTATAGATTACTGCTCGTGGCATCATCGCAAGGCTCCTCGCTGCCTCCTCGTCATTCGAAGGCCCCTGTGGCAAGGACCGTGCAAGCGCCCCGGGCCACCTCCGTTATAACAGCCAGCACCTGGCGAATGCTAGTCCCAAGTCTTGCCGCCTGATGGCACAGACTGCACTCGTAATTCCTGAGGAGCAACAATAATGCCGAACTTGCATGCCACACCGCCGGGCACCAGTGCCAGTGGCAGCAGCAGCAAGCGGCGGACGTGGGCGAGCCCGTCAAGCGCGGAACTCCCTTTTGGCAGGGAGTTGGGTCCGCCGTAGTGGCCGACCTCTCCGACTTGCTACTGCCGGTCGGCGCTTGCTAGCTCATTAAGTACTACAATGACACAGATGGGCACTCTGCTGATTCTGACTGACCACGATCACAGCTGCGACGAACATTATACAATTGGCTTCACTCTTCCCTCCTAAGTGCCTGTGAGATTACCTGATTGTATGGTAACCTTGTTATCTAGTTGAAATGCAAACGCTATAGCAAAGAACGGCTTGACAGATGCTAGGGGAGGATAAGCACCAGGCGGACAATCTGGAAAATTGGTCAGCTTCATCGAGGCAGAAGGTGGCACAACCTGAAACTGTGGCGCTAGATGGTGAAATGCTGGCGCTGGAAACGAAATGACAGTGACTGCTGTGGAGACTACCGTAGACTTGCAAATTGTCAACTAGACCGGCTACAGTTGATTGTCGTCCGTAGACTGTTGATGCCTGTCGACGGGCCATCGACGAGTCGCAGAGGGGTACAGTTCGTAATCATCACCACTAATTGTAGTGTAAAGAAAAACTAAAATTCTATCTATGTTTGACAATGATTTTGTCGCTTTTCCCAGAAATATATCTGATAACTTCTACCATTCTATTGCTTCTCTATGGTGTTTTATTTACTCTTCTTCTCGATATAAGTATCCACCTCTAGTTCGCAGTGTGAGCTGGTTAGGATTATGGAGTATTTCAATAACTCTTCCTTTAACAACAGGCTCTGGAGGTACACAAGCCAATTTGTTTTATAACAATTGCATTCATGACAATTTTACCTACTTTTCTCAAAAGTTTTACTTGTCAGTACTGCCAGCACTAACTTGGAAGATTTAGCAAAAGTTTTTGCTGGATATGAGATTGGAGCCCAATCAAGTGGACCTGGAATCTTATTTATTGCGGTTGGTTTTCTTTATAAAATTACAGCAGCACCAGGAGCCAGGACCTAGGAAAGGCCGTAAGGAGCTCGTGGAGAGCGGTCCTGGGAGTGATACCCCCATGGACTTTGTTGCGTTACAACCATCGCAGTCAATCGACTGCCTTCCAAACGTTTCTTGCTTCATTACGCACTTGGGATTGGTAATCCACTCCTTCTTACATGTTCAGTACATTGCCAGGTTCCAGTACTCAAGAGTACCTTGTAGAACACCAACAATATGAAGCCGAGAAGAAAGTTTGCTCCTACACTACAGAATGGAGCACGTTCATTGAGGTGAAAGCTTGAGCTTGAGTACATCATAACTCTAATGGGCAGCCCAAGACAACTAATGTTGCCCTAGGCAAATGTTTGACAATAAGAAGAGCCGTTATCTTGAACTCATGACTAGCTTAATATCAGAGGGCATCCGCGTAGCTACAAACAAGGACTTATTGGTTTCAAGAAGCCGCCGAGCTACAGCGACTTGAGAGCGTCCTTGTATAAATATGCGACAGCAAGTGCCACGGTGGCCGCCACCACCGGCAGCGTTGCCTTGCACTGGTTGTTGAAGCGTTGCCGCGGGCTGACAGGGAGCACGCCATCCTGCGCTTGCAGATCGATAAGTGCTGCTTGCGTTTGGGAGAACCCTTTGAGCCCTCACGACCAACTCAACTTCAGCAGCATCAAGAGTGCTGCATAAGTGATTGGGCGCGGGGGGCTGGCAGCAATGAAAGCAGAAGCAAACCTTGTCGGTAATGCTGGGGTCGGCACCCAAGCTGACAAGGAGGTCCCATAGGTTGCTCGTCCACTTGGCAGATGCGAGGTGCAGCGCGGTCACGCCGGCCTGCGGCCCATCAGCGTGCAGCGGGTGACTGACACTTCAGAGACACAGGCTTGCTGTGGCATTCCTGCAGGTGTTGTTGGATATCCTGAGAGCACTGAGCACTGCAGGCCAGCTGGGCGAGGGCAGCAGGAAGTGCAGAGGACCTTGTCCTGTTTGTTGGGGTCCAGGGCAGCGCCGCGCCGCCCGCCGGCAGCCGGTGCCTCCGCTAGCACCCGCACCACGTGGTCCCAACCATGGCCGACGGCGCCATGCAGCGGCCGCTGGCCGTCCTGCTCATAGGGCTTCCCGGCGCTCTATCGATTGGCATATGGTGCTTTCCAACCAAACCTCGACCCCATAATTACAACGTGAACCTCCTGACACAAGAGCAGATCTGCCGGCGAGGGTGAAAGACGTCGGCCGGGGCTGCTGACCTCGTTGGCGGCATTGACGTCGGCACCGGCCTCGAGCAGGAGGCGCGCGGCCTGGCTATGGCCAGTGATCGCCGCATAGTGCAGCGGCGTGTTGCCGTCGTTGTTCCGGCAGCTGGGGTCGTTGAGCTTGTTCTGCAGTTGCCACCGGCCGCCGCCGCCCCAAGTCTCCGGCATGAGGCGTGCAAGGTCACTGCTGGCGTTTTAGCAGTGAGCTTGTTCAGCAGTGAGCTTGCGCCGCTGCGCCGGCATCACCAGCAGCTCGAGAAAACCAGCTTGCGACACGGGAGTGGCCCCGGAGTCGGTCTCCCGCCTTCGCCGCCGCACGAAGGGCGGCAGCGACGGCGGCGGCGGCGGCGGCGGCAGCGGCAACGGACCTCGAGGAGGTAGCGGAGGCAGTCGAGGTGGCCGCCGCGCGCGGCCCAGTGCAGCGCCAGCGAGCCGGTGGCGGGCTCCACCTCGGCGGCATTGCCGCCCGCCTCCACAAGCCGCCGCAGCTGCGCCGCGTCGCCCGCGCTCGCCGCCCACAGCAGGTCGTCCTCGCNGCCGGCCATGGCCTTCGTCTCCGCCGTGCTGTGCCCAGCCATTTCCTACCACTAGAAAAGCCAATTTTTGTATTCTTCAGTACCTCCAGCAGCAGGCTCTTCCTGTAGACGGCGATGGCTAGAGGTTACTGACCAGAGGTCACTGAGAGTCCGCTGTCCGCTTGTAGCTATCTCAGTCCTTAGCACTCCGGCTCCTTCAGACCTTGTCCATTCCTTTGGGCTGGCCTCTCCCAGCCACCAGTTAATCTGGCCGCGCTTGCCTGATGGCAATGGTTGGCCAGCCCAGGAAAAGAAGAAGCAATGGAGCAACCCACAGCTCTACTCCAAATGCTGCCCTGTACGAAAGAAGCAGAAAAGACGCTCGCAAAAGTCCATGCCCTTCATCTAGCCAACCACCTGCATTGGTGCTGATTGGTCACAAGCCCGCAACAACCAAGCTTTGACGTCATCCAAGTCACAGGCCCTTGGCGGTGGCATTATTTTCCCACTCATCCAAGTCACAGGCTCTTGGCAGTGGCTTTATTTTCCCAGTCCAACATCATACAATTGCATCTGTCAGCTTGGCTGGCGGTCATTCTCTCATCTTCATCACCTCTGCCCCAAAGTCCTCAATGGATCTGGTACATTTCTTTGTGCAGGCATTCCTTACATTGAAAGAGCGCGCTTATGAATGCACTCGACGAAACAGCACTGCAGTGCCAAGACCCTTGAGTTGCAAATTGCTTCACATCCCAGTCCCCTACACGCGCTGCGAATCTCCCCACATCACTCCAGTACCTCACTTCAAGACCTGCAAATAGCAGCTGCACACAGAAATTCACCAAGTTGTCACGCGTGCTTGTGATGGGAGGACCAGATATAGATGAATGCACTCCTCTGCGAGGCCACCGCTGTAGTTGCTCCTATGCCTATTCAACTGGATCATTCTGTATCGAGCTTGCAATCTTGTGAACAATGGTGACGTGCCTTACTGACGAGGATGCACCCTAGAGCCCCTCCACCGCCACGCTTTGCTGGCAAGGTATTGCCGAGTGTGAGGACTAATTTTTGAGCAGGCTATGCTCAAGATATGAAAGAATGGGCCTAGCTAGTGTTCCGTATTCTGTACTGCAAAGTACTTGACAAATCAGGGTAGCCAAGTATGTTGGGAGGAAAGACAAGGAGAGCCGGTACTGAGTCAGCCAGAAACTTCCTTGCAAAAAGCCAGCAGACTGCTGGCCTGCCATTGTGGTAGCAAGATTTGTCCATCCCATTCGTGTCCCATCCACTGGCATCACTAGTCGCCTCCTGTTAGAAGGCATGACGCCAGCCTATTGATAGATCTGAGATGATTAGCTTCGTAGCACGTACATTGAAGTACCAGCAGGCACCATGAAGCACCAGACATGCGCCAACGTGTCAAGCATAGACGGGTCACAAGCAGGCCAGATAAGTACAATGACCTGCCTGCATGATGACCATTGATACCTTCAGATGACACTGCATGCACATGTCCTGTTCTTGAAAGATCTCATGCACCTGATGCAAATGGCACCAACTGAGGAGTGCTCGGTAAGAATGCCTGCGACTTGCATCAATGCGAGAGGACTGGCGTGCTTTGGACTGACTTGTAACTTCCGGATTACAGCTGGCGAAACACTGCCATCGTACGCAGTAGGATGAGATCCACCCTTACTCCAGTCCACGCTTATTATGGATCGGTTGGCCAAGCCCCCAGAATCCTGTGTTAGAGACCAGGGCGGTTACCAGTAAGTTCTTCATGACATCTGACCAATTAAGCTGCAAACAACAGCCAAGAGACTCATAGCTGCACAGTAGTGCTTATTTCTGATAACGTACACATCCCTTGTCTTGCAGGAAACAGAAACATCAAAACAATAGCTACAATCTTACCTCCATGGTCAGAAGGGTTTGCACAAGGTGCTCCTCTGTCGGACACGAATAAGAAAGTTCAAAACATCCTCGAGTATGACAAGCAGCAGATGATAGACATGAATGTGAGATGGCATGCTACGTCCTCAGTGGACTTGCACTGAAGAGCGAAGATGGCAGCAACAAGGGCAAAAGCAAAAGGTTTCAGGTAGCAGGTACACAGCAAACGCTAACCACATGTGCCTGACTGCAGCCTAAGCCTTCAGGTTAGCTTGCCTTAGCACGCTATAAATTGCTCGCCACTTACCCATGATGCAGGTGAAATTCGCCATGGGTGCCACTGTTATCCACCATCTGGCTCTTTCTGTGCATAGGTGAAGGCATTTGCTGTAGACATCCGTATCTGCTCGGACTCACGAAGGGAGGTCCATTGAGAAGCCCTTAATGGACGAAATGAAGCACATCGGATGCAACACACCAAGTCGCTGCTTGCACTTATCACACTCTCAGGATGACAACCACTGTATTCTAGGGGTCCGAAAGCATGTAGCTTAAGTGCCCTTGGCTTCCCTCGCAGTGAAAAGCAACAGCAGTTTGTGCCTCAGACGCACCAGAGACTATAATCTGAGCGTGCCTGCGCTGCATCTCATGCCATGTGGCTCCCTTCCGCCAGAATTCCCTCCCGATCTCTGGTAGCAACGTTGATGTGTATCTGCTCCCATGATGACCATCTCCAGTTACTGGTCAGTCGAACAGCACTGCTCCACAGCTGGCAAGCTCCTACATGGGGCAGCAGATCTTGCACCGGTGGAACATCAAGTCAAATCAGTCAGACAGGATTCAGATGAGCAGTGCATGTTGGCAAATTATCTTGCCTTTCATTGGTGGGATGTCCCCCGGTGAAGCTTTGCCTTGAAGTCAAGAGGTAGTCATACACGAAAGAGAAGTTCCTGATAGGGAGGTCGCTCTCGGACAAGAAAATGAGCCTCTCTACTGCTGGGTCCAGGAGTGCTGTGGCTAACAACCTCTTGTGTGCATCAACAGTGCGTATGGTACCCCACCCTGTGTTAAGGAGCACAACAGTCACGGTCACGGTCACAGGAGTCGTACAAGGCAGAAGAGGCAAGCTGGTCACAACGCATGACATTCACAGTGCTGCCGCCTGATAAGAACCCTCGCTTCTGTTGTGCAAAGCACCTGGCGCTTGTCATTGTTCCTCGTGGCAGGCGCTGGGGTACAAGATGTCCTAACCTGCCAGGGGCTCAAGGCTGCAAAGACTAGGGAGATACATCCCCCCGCAAGCGGCAGTATGCGAGCGTGCAGCCAGCCCAGGTAAGCGAGCCAGAATAGCGATGAGTCTTCGATGCGGCGGCCGCTTCGGCAAGGGCCACGTGAGAGCACACCCGTGAGGTTGCTGCGAATGTGGCGGCCGCGAAAGGCCCAGGAGTTGTGAGGGCCGAACTCGTACCCCGGCGGCGCGTGCACGTGCAGGACGTAGCGCGCGGCGTGGCCGGCCAGGAAGCGCTCCCACAGCGGCGCCAGCGGCATGGGGCCGCGCGTGAGGAAGAGGAAGGCGAGCTTGCGGTGGCGGGGCCGTCGGGCTGCCGGCATGGCGGAGGCGCGTGCGAAGAGCGCCGCGTCCGTCGCGTCCAGCCCCGAGAGGCTGTCGGCGCGCAGCCAGGGGGGGAGCTCCTCTGGGGTCTCCGCGGGCCGCGGCGGAGGCGGCGCGCCCCCCAGCCTGTTGCGGCCTGCGGTGGTGGCGATGGTGTCGGCGGCAGTGTGTTGCTCCAGCGCTGAGCTGCGCAGCAGCTGGTCGTCGGCCGCCGGATTGCCAGCCAGGCTCCGCCACGTCGCTAGGAGAGTGAAGACGAGGGCCACGGCGGCCGCCAGCCGGCGCCGCCACCGCCCGTTTGGCAGCGGCGACGGCGGCGGCGGCGGCGGCGCCGCCTCCGCGGCCGCCACCATGGCGGGGCCCTGCCCAGGTTTGACCAGTGAATCTCGCTGCCAGGTGGCAGCACAAGCGTCCGGAGCTGGCCGCCCAAAGGAATATGTGTGCATTGAGTGAGGGAGGGCCTGCGTGGCTTGAACTTGCAGACTCACTGCCTCTTGCTCCGATGCCGATGAGATTGGTCTCCCTCCCATGATGGTGGGAGTGACCGAGCTTGTGCATACCAAGCCATCAATACTTGAGCTTTTTAATGATAGCTGAGTTAGTCCATAACCTCTCTGCTATGGCAAGGCAACAAGTATTGCTTGCGATGCTCACTTCTTGAGGGGTCAGCATCTCGTCGTTCCCATGTCTCAGCAACCACGGCGCAGAGGGCATGACTAACTAGCTAATCTCAAACGCTGAAGTGTTGATGGTTTAGATTCACATGCTCGGCTACTCCCAACATCCTTGGAGAGATTGGTATCTCTCTTCAATGACCAATCTCAATAGCATTGGAGCAAGAGAAAGTAGGACTGCAAGTTCAAGCTCAAGCAACAGCACATGCTGTACATGCAGCTGCTGTTCATTTTATAGTCCTTGCTCCTGCTGCTACCTCAACAGCCTCCTCACTTGCTCAGGAACATGCTTCTATGGCATGGCAGGGGGATCCTTCCTCTCTTGCTCGAGCTCAGGCTTCTATTATGCTGTTCTGAGGCAGGAAGCTGCCAATGTCAACAGCTTCCCTCGCATGCAAGAGAAACATGGCAGCTAATTTCTCTTCCCCTTGAAAGGAAGAGTGTTGGTTGCAAGCGACTATTGCATGAAGGAAGAATTGCAAACACAAGTGTGGATAGGTGCAAGGCTCGTTTGGTAGCAAAGGCGTACTTACAACAACAGGGATAGACTCCTTTGCTCCGGTTGCTAAGTCCTATTTAAGTCGTGCTTCGTTGTCTGGTGAAGCCTTGAAGGAGTACATGCTGCACCAAATAAATGTAGGACATGTTCCTTAATAGCGAGCTTCATGCAGAGTACATGGAACAGCCTAAGGGGCTACTTTGATTACTGTAAGTGATGTGTCTGCTTGTCTGCTTGCTCAAACTTGCAGACAGTACTGACATTCTTGCAATACTTCACTGTGATGAGTCTCTTTGACATTAGAGCCATACGTGTTGGAAAATACAGGACAAGTATCCTTGAAATTTCTTGCCTGTGCCTGTATTCGTCCTGCCTTTGTGCTATGGATTGGCCTTCTGTGCTTACTTGTGCCACAGTGCCCAGTTGCAGAGCAAGTGTAAAGTTTGCCAAAAGCCCTTCCAAAGAAGAAGTGAGCTCTTCCAAAGGGGGCAGGGGTTATTAACGAAAGAAAGGTCCGAAGGGCCGGAAGGCGCCAATCCCACAAAGCTACGCAAGAGACTACAGCGAACGGGAGCTCAGTAACCCCGAGTCAGCAGCAATTTGGAGGACCTTGAAGCTGGAAAAAGAAACAGCGCTTCCAAATTGACTGTTGGCTGTGGGAGGCCAGCCCAGAGGAATGGACAAGGTCTGAAGGGCCGCAAAGAGCAAGATAATTATCGCAAAAGGATTTCGTGTATTTGAAACAAACGAAGGCCAAATGACCAAGTACAAAGGGAAAAGGGCACCCCGACGAGACCCAGAAGCAGCAGTTACAGTGCGGCCTGCGACAAGAAGAAAGACGCTTCCAGGAGAGGGCGGTGGCTGGGAGAGGCTAGCCCAGTAAATAGAATAAACGAACTTCGAAGGGGCCAGGGAAAGCGCTGTGGTGTAGAAGGCAGCGCTATATGGTGTAGCGCTTTGGCGCTAGGAATGGTAACAACAATGCCGCGAACGACCTGACGAGACCGCACTATCACTGAGGGGCTGGCCCCTTGCAGCCATGTAATATTTGTTCATACATTTACTGGGCTGCCAATTACAGCAGCCCAGTAAAGTAAATTTAGACATACAAATCCGACAAGCTAAGTAGGGGAGCCGGAGCGCCGCCACGGAAGCCGGTGGTCTGACTTATTTAGAGCGCACCCACTGGAAGAGAAGCAAGCGCGGCCAGATTAACTGGTGGCTGGGAGAGGCCAGCCCAAAAGAATGGACAAGGTCTGAAGGAGTCGGAGTGCTAAGGACTGAGACAGCAGTAAGCGAACTCTCAGTAAGAGAGAGAAGTAGATGCAAGTCGGAATGGCTAGCAGGCGAAGAAAGTGCTCGCCCTGAGAGAGAGAGGACGAGAGAGAGAGAGAGAGAGAGAGAGTNAGAGAGAGAGAAAAAAAAACCCTCACTCGTAACTACTAAGTGGTCCATCCTCCCCCGTTCTGCCATAGCCTCTTCAGGCCCCGCAGTCGCTGCTTAGCTCGTACTTTGGCCCCTTCGAACCTTGTCAATTCTTTTCGGGCTGGCTTCTCACAGCCCTTGCCCCCATTGGGAGAGCCACTTCTTCGATAGAGAGAGAGAGAGAGAGAGAAGGGGGGTTAGCAAAGCCAGCCCAAAAAGAATGGACAATGTCCAAACCCAAAGAAGAAGGTGCCGATAAAGAAAGAAAGTGCTCGCCCATAGAGAAGAGGGGCTGGCAAAGCCAGCCCAAAAAGTTTTGACAATGTCCAAAGCCAAAGAGGAGCCGGAAAAGGACTAAACTACAAAACACAAGACGATGCAGAGGGAAGCTCAGTACCCGCGAGTGAGCAACATCAAGTCAGAGTAGATCGCTGCAGGGAAAGAAGAAGGGCTCGCCCATTGAGGATAGAAGAAAATGCTCGCCCTAAACAAGAGGAGCTGGCAAAGCCAGTCCAAAAAGAATGGACAACGTCCAAAGCCAAAGAAAGAGGTGCCGAAAAAGGACTACACCGCAAAAACTACAAAACACGAGACGATGCAGAGGGAAGCTCAGTACCCGCGAGTGAGCAACATCAGGTCGGAGTAGCTCGCTGCAGGGAATGAGGCACGCCGCCGAGTCCCAGACGAGAGCAGGCCGTGCTATGGCCGCCGCCTCTGGGTCTCGGCGGAGTGCCTCTTTCCCTGCAGCGAGCTACTCAGACCTGATGATGCTCAATCGTGGGTACTGAGCTTCCCTCTGCATTGTCTACGTGTTTTGTAGTGTTTTGTGGTGTAGTCCTTTTTCCGGCTCCTCTTTCTTTGGCTTTGGACATCGTCCATTCTTTTTTAAGCTGGCTTTGCCAGCCCCTCTCTTCAGTGGGCGAGCACTTCTTATCTCCCAGAGGCGGCAGCCATAGCACGGCCTGCTCGCGTGTGGACGGCCAGCCCAAGAAAGAATGAACAAAGGACGAGAAGGGGCCAGGGGAAGAAAGTGCTCGCCCAGAGGAAGCATTAAGGAAAACAAGCACAAGAAGAAACTAAGCAGCTACGAAGCACTCAAAAACCCCTGCTAAGCAGCCTCAGGGCATATACTCTCTTCCAGTCTCGGCGGAGTGCCTCTTTCCCTCACTGCTGCATCTGGCTCAGGCCAGGGGACCCGCTTCCAGGAGGCTGCTTAGCAGCCTCAGGGCATATACTTCACTCCTTGGGGACACACAGCTGGCGTTGGCCATTCTCACCCGCTGCAGCGACCAACGGGCATGCTACCTGCAGCGGACAGTCGCCCCAATGGGCATGGTGTGCGAGCTCTACAAGGAATCCGACAATTCCCTGCTGCAGTCCCTGGCATCCCTTCTACAATCTTCCTCTTTCCCCTCCGCTTCATCTGCCCTCCAGGCTTCCCTCCCCACTCGCATGGGCGGCCTTGGCTGCCGGTCGTTGGAGCAGACGGCACAAGCAGCCTTCCTGGGCTGCTGGCACCAGATCGCCTCTATGCTTCCCATGCGCTTCCCTTGCCTCCACGATCCCGTACGCAACGTGGAGGAAGGCTCCTTACTCTTCCAAGCGGATCTGAGGAGCATCCGTGACTCGGCGCTCGGCTCTTTCCCCTCTATACAACCCCTACTCACGCCATTCTCCGCCCTCGCCCAAGCTTCGGATAGAGGGGCACAATCCAGACTGGTTACGGCAGTGGAAGATGAGCGCCGCAGAAGCTTGAGGAGGCTGCCAGAGATTCACAACAATCCAAGGAGCCTGGCAAGACTTACTTCCCTCGCCACACCTGGAGCCACAGACTGGATCACCTCACACGCCGTGGCCAGCGCCTTCAGCATCAGCTCCGAGGCCTTTCGGACGTTGCTTCAACTCTTCTTCGGCCTCCCACTTAACTGCCTGATTGGGGTGCGCCAGTGTGAGTGCGGCTTCCGTGCAGAGAGTGCTGAGCTCGCCACTCACATGCTGCGATGCCCCACTGGACCAGAAGTGGTGGGCAACCACAACCTCCTCCGTGATGCTCTGGCGGGTTTGATGCGCAACGCCGGGTACCGTGCGGTCGTGGAAGTGAAGAATATCATGCCTATCATCACGGATGCCCGGGAACGTCATCATCGCCGCACACTTGACATTGTGGGCGTGCAACCTGGTGGAGGACCACGGGCTTTGGTCGATATTGTGGTTACGGAGGCCTATAAAGGTCTAGCATCGACACACATCGCTGGCCACGCAGGGGGCAGTGCTGAACAAAGAAAATAGCACACTTTTCCGATTACCCCCGATGTGATCAGTTCTTGCCAGCGGCAATCGACATCTTTGGCTGCTTAGGTCCTCATTTCCTTACTCTCCTTCAAAACATAGCCAATGTAGGCTACACACGACATGCCGATGTGTTCCCGACTGAGATGGGCTTGCCAGCTGCTTATCTGTTGTTGTTGCGTCGACGAGTTTCGGCCTGTTTGCAGCGTGCTCAGGCTAATGCTTTGCACCAGAAAGCTGGGCGAGCTCTAGTTGGTGGCAGAAGGGCTTCGTATCTGCCATCTAGTATCCAGGCATCGGTTAGCGACCTTTATGTTTTGACCCGTGGTTACTGAGCGGGTCAATCTACTGTAGGTTATGTAGGTCTTAAGATGTGCTTGCCTTTGTACTTGGCCATTTGGCCTTCGTTTGTTTCAAATGCACGAAAGTTTTCCTTTAGCAGGGGTTACTGAGTGCTTCGTAGCTGCTTCGTTTCTATTTGCTTGTTGTTCTTAGTGCTTCCCCTGGCCCCTTCTCGTCCTTTGTTATTCTTTTTGGCTGGCTTTTCCCAGCCCCTATCCTCAATGGGCGAGCCCTTCTCTCTTCAACTTACCACCTCTTAGCATGGGGCTTTTTTTTATGTAACCACACTAGCTTTTGCACTAGCTTTTGCGAACAGACTATTGGCTTGCATTTGCCACCCTTTTCATTTCATGCGCACGGCGTGAGCCATCGCCTTGCTTTGAAAGAGCCACTGTCTTTTGGCCACGGCGGCCTTAGCCAAGAGAGAGCGCCATAGGGAGCTTCCAGGCCGCACCCCGGTGACACGTCTCCCCTCCCTCCCCGGTTCAAACCCTACCCTCCTCCTGCGGACCTTGGTAGACGCACCATCGCCGCGCGCACGCCGCGCCGGGCCCCATAGCCTCCCGTGCCGGCGGCGGAAAGTGCGGCTCTCGTGCCGTGCGGCAGCGCCTCGCTCAGGCCGCGCAGTGGCACAAGAGCTTGGCTTCAGCGCTCGCCACGCGGCGACCTCTGTGCGGTACCATGGCCAGCCTGCTCGGCGCTGCGCCGCCGCGGCCGCTTGGCCGGCTGCACGGCGGCCTCGCCGCTCCACGGCACGCGGCGCCTGCCGCTGGGCCGCTGGCTCAGCTGCACGGCTATGGGAGACGCAGCAGAAAGCGAAAGGCGAAGGATGGTGGGGCTCATCGGCTTGCCGTGAAGAAAGCGAAGGCGGCGTTGTCACCGCCGCCGCCGCCGCCGCCGCCGCCGCCGCCAGGGCAGGGCTACTGGGCGACGCATATTCAGGACTCTCGGAGGCGCAATCGACATCGGGCGCGCAAGTTTTTCGGCCGGCATGCCAAGCGGTTGGCAGCCGCCCCGGCGGCGCCTTTCAACACCAGCCAGTTCCTTATGCGGTCCAGCCGCATGGGTATCCTCGCGCCCGTGGAGTCGCCTGCTACGCCAGCGTCAGTCATGCTCGCTGGTGCTGCTACACCATCCCTGTGGCCTGATGTCTCTGCTGCCACGGGGGGCGGTAAGCAGCTGGTGGATGAGGCTCGGGAGCTTGGTGTCGACGCCTATGGCTCCATGAACGACTGCATCCGGCTGCGCGAGGCGACGTACGACTGCCGATTTGAGGAGACGGAGAGTGTGCAGCGCCAGGGCTCACCGGATCACCTGTCAGGCGGCCAGGGTGGTGGTAGCAGCAGCAGCAGCACTAGTAGCAGTGGTGCCTGTGATAGGTCGGCTGGCCGCTCGTTAGTCGACTCTGCTGACCAGGTAGAGCGAAGGATTGATCATGAGCTGCTGCGTTTTGAAGTCTCTCTGGCGGGGATGGCCGAGCCGCTCAGCAGTCGAGATGCCTCAGCTAGTCGGCAAGACCGACACCTGCGGGCGCGGATTGAGGAGCAGGAACGACATGTGGCGCACCTGGAGGAGGAGAACCTGACGCTGCGAGAGAGGGTGTATGTGATGGAGCAGGAACTGACCGAGCTGCGGCAACGGCTGCTGGATGCCCCCCCGGAGTCTGTCTGCGGGGAGGGCTCTGACAACAATGCCCAGGATCTTGAAGTCGCGTTGTGATGTTGTGAAGAACATCCTGCAAGCAGCTGGCACTGGCCAGCAGTGACTCTCCTCATTCCAGGCTGGAGTGCTCTGCCTTGGCAAAGGGCACAACACACTGCTGCCAACACATGAGATGGTCAATCCCCGTGCCTTGCATGCTCGTAGCTCGTGGCTCTCTGGATTCGAAGGTGCCTGATGTTGCTCCTCTTTGTGGTCCCTGCTGGCCTTGAACATGGCGCGCGCTTGGCTGGCTATTCAAGCGCAGCGGCACATTCATTCTGGTCTGGCACTACATGGTGAGACCAGCAGGCCTGACCTGCAGTCTACGCGTGACACAACCAGGTCACATTAGCACAGTATGCCAGAAGGATGTCATGGTACTTCCATAGGTCCCTGTGCTTTTGTCAGTCTTGCTGCTGGCATTTGAGATGACAATCCTTTACATCAAGTGGAGATGGAGATTGACAACCCAATCTTGTCACTCAGGATTGATCAAGCTCGCAGAACCTGCCGTGTCCAAAGCCAGAGGCACGGCAAAAGGTGAGTTGCTTGCGATGTGACAAGCAACTTGCTCCTGTGTGAAAAGAGAGGCACTGCTAGTAAGACTGACATGCATCAGCCATCAAAAGTCCTGACATTTTTTGCCCAGCTTTGTGCCTGTGATGCGGTAGGCATGTACTTCTGACCATAGCATTTTGAAAAGCTACAAAGGTTGTCAAGAGAAAGCATGTAGGGTGTTATCATATGTGACACTGATTGCTAGGTGTCCATGCGCTTGAGATGATCGCATGCTGGTGCCCTGCTTCTTTCACCTGAAGGTCAAGGTTGTACGAAGTCAAAGCTGGAGGGGCTATCCTTGCTTTCATGCGTGTGCATTTGCAACAGCTGCCGTCACTTTGCATGGCACAAGCAGGCATGCAACAACGTGCCACTGGTCCTGGTTTTTAAGCAGGCCCAGGCCAGAGTCATGGTTCTTCATTGTTGTATGCATAATTGTGGGTGCTACCTGCAGCACTGTTTGTGTGAGTCATTGTCTGCCAATATTACTGTCCAGTCCAGCATGCACGTTAATTGTTCTTGAATACATTCTTGGCTAGTAAGTATCGTGGAGATTTATCTGAAGGTGATACTTATGGGGCAAGATATTTTCACGATTCTGCAAGTTCAATATTTGCGCATGTCACTTTGCATAGCAAAGTCCAATGGGCTGTGTGATCACATCTACATTCTCTCCGGCTGGCCACTGGCTGGATGTGGAGCAACGTACAGAAGCTGCAAGGGTAAGGTACTGTTGAGGCACATTGAAGCTGGGTGCAAAGCTCCGGCTGGCAACATGAAAACAGGCATTGCATGGGCAATGCGAATTGGACTGCTCTGCATTGCCTGCCAAGTGGCTAGACCTGCCAAATAGTGCTAGATGTGCCAGCAGCGTGCTACTTTTCAAGCTGGAGCCTGATGAAGGGACTACTAGGCGAGCTCAGCTTGTTGTATTGATGGGGGAGTAGCAGTCAGCAGGCAAGCCTGCAGCTGGTAGGTCTGCGTAGGACTTGGCAGCTGACAAACGGACAGTTGGGCGAACAATGGCAAGCTCAAGCTCATCCGAGCAAGAGCCTCATGCCATCCCCCTGGCCCAGTGACGCCCAGTCTGTAGCGCGAGGTTTGACAAAGCAGCAGTAGGAACATTCATTACGGGACGCTCAGAGGGGCTAGTGCTTTGTTGTGATGGAGAAAGAGAGAGCCTTTGGTCAGCAACAGCTGCAGTAGCGAGTTGCACAACTCCAAACGGGAGCAGTGTTTATTGATTCGACAAGGGCCCAAGCGGGGTAATGTACCAATGGGAAAGGGGTAAGAGAAGCTGTTTCTATGCAAGGCAGTGGCTCTGAGGCCAGCCCCAAAAGATAGCAAGGAAACGCAAGCACATTTGCAACTGTGGTGCCACGCAGAAAGCGTGGCAGGCAGCCTGCCTCGTTCATGTCACAACTATGTTCAAGTGGCTTAGGCTACTTGAGGTCAACCATCGAGATCTACAGCTGCTCACCGGGGGATTTTGAGCATCCAGTGGGAAATCTGAGTCGCTGTGTGCCGTAGCGCTTGTCTTCCATTCTCCTGGGATGGCCTTTCCCAGCCCCTACCCTCTGTTGTCGATTCTTTCCTGGGCTGGCTTTGCTAGGAAGCAAGCTAGCCCCTCTTTTCCAATGGGCGAGGAATTTCAATGGGCGAGCACTTTCGCTTTGAATTTTGTACATTCGCTTCCTTGGGGGTTGCCGATCGGAGCAAGCGCGGCCAGATAACTGGTGAATGGGAGAGGCCAGCCCAAAGAAGAAGTGCGCGCCCATAGAGAAGAGGGGCTGGCCCTAAGGAATGGACAAGGTCTGAAGGAGCCGGAGTGCTAAAGAAAGCAAGCGCGGCCAGATTAACTGGTGGCTGGGAGAGGCCAGCCCAAAAGAGTGGACAAGGTCTGAAGGAGTGCCGATCACAGCCGTCGCTCTGTTTCTCTCTTCGAACCTTGTTCACTCTCTTCCTGGGCTGGCCAATCACAGCCATCGCCCTCCACTGGAAGTGTCTTCCTCCCAGAAGAAGTGGCTCTCCCAAACGGGGGCAAGGGCTGTGAAAAGCCAGCCCGAAAAGAATTGACAAAGGTTCGAAGGGGCCAAATGACGGAGCGGCCTGTGAAGAGATGGCGCTTCCACTAGAGGGCGATGGCTGTGAGAATCTGTGGCTGTGTCAATCTGGAAGCGCTTTTCCTGTGAAACGCAGCAGAGCTCGTCCCGCCCGCTTGGACACCTCGCGCCCCCGCGAGCCCCACCCTCGCGCTCTCGGGTGTATGCATGGCGGCTGTGACGTCGCCATGGCGGCTGCAGCGCCAGAGGGCGCGACGCCGGTCCGCGTGAGGTTTGACTTCACGAGCGGCGGGGCGGGTCGGGTTTTGCGACGGTGTCCTGAGTGGCTGCGGGCCGCTGATTGAGCGGTCGCATCGCATTCCTCATGGCGCCGGCCCTGTCACGCCCGACGGCGTCGGCTCCGCTCTGCACGGCGCAGCTGCCGGCGTCGCTGATGCTTGGACGCCTCCTGGTGAGGCTGCTTCCTCGGACGCCACGCCTGGAGCAGAGCTGCCGAGAGCTTCTGATTGTCATGACTATGGAAGAGCCGAACGTCGAGGCGAGACAGACTGGATGTGGGAGGACGAGGACGAAGACTGGGACGAGCCTGGCAACGGCAGAGGTTGCAGGAGAGCCGACGGTGCGCTTTCACTTGTTGCCAGTCGCGACGATGCTGCAGGAAAGCAGGTGCCTGCAGGTGGTGATGAATATCTTGAGCGTCTATCGCTGACGGACTACGAGGCGTACGACCTCCTGTTAACCTGCCGTGAGACCGTTATTGGCATTCAGTTGAATAACGAGGCTCTGGCCCTCAAGCGGAGGTAAATGTGTGCATGCAAATACTCCTTTTAACCTTTTGTCAAATGATGTCCTTTGATATTGCTGATGAGTGGGGCAGGCCTTGACTACCTGCCAGCGTGGAGGTCCTGCAAGCTTCAACGTGCCCATGTGAATTGCAGGCGTTGCTGCTGACTGGGAGGTTCATGGCATTAGGTTGCTGCAGTGGGAGTGGCCAAGGGGCTGCCTGGTGCCTGGAGTGAAGAGGTTCTGCCACGACAGGGGGTGAGTGAAGCAGCTGAGTGTCCTCAAGCTCTGAGATTGACAGTGAATCATGTCTACCACGGGTCAATTCAGTCAAACTGTCTCTGCAAGCAGGCCAGAACTCCTGGATTATTCTCACAATAAGTGAGTGAATATGCAGATGTATGTCTGAGCTGGAGGTGCGGGACAAAGAGGAGGTGCGCCCTTTGTACACCACCTGACATATGTGTCCCAGTATCTTCTCTATGGACATAGATAATGTAGTAGGAGCTTCTCTAGCTGCAATCAGCTTGTGAGGAGTCGCCTACTCTGTGGCTGGCAGCCTCTTGCACATGTCTTCCTCGGGAGATATGGAACAGGTTATACTGTGATTGCTAGCATGCAAGCTGTGGAGTGCTTTCTAGCACGCAACCATTATAAGGTGCTTCTGAACGGCGATGTAACAGGTTGACAAAGTGGCAGCGGTCATCCGCCAATGTGTCACGAAGCTGCAGAGCCAAAACAGGGGTTGCGAGTCCCCTGACAATGGTGGTTCACCCCAACATGCAGAGCCTGACCGACTAGTGGAGAACATACATGATAGAGGCATCCAGGAGCTGCGAGCTTGGTCAGAGCTCGGCCTTGGTCCAGAAAGCAGGTCGCAAAGAGGATCGCCATCACCACCCGCTCAGCTGCCCCATCCGCTTAAGCAAGGAGTCAGGATGTCGTGCTGCTCTCCAGTGACTGGGGATAATCCCCAGGAGAGGAAGTGGAAACAATCGCACAGAAGCATCAACAGACAGGAGCTGCAAGGTCAGGAGGCATTCTGGATCGAGCGTGGCCTTCAGTGCAGGGAGATGGCAAGAACTGCTGCTGGCCGGGAGTGCAAGGCATCCTGGCGCAATCAGCAGGCACAGCGGCGGGCAGCAGACACCATTGAGGAGGAACTCTTGGCTATTGCAGACGGGCAGCGTGAAGCTAGTTATACTAGCCCAGCTCTAGAAAGAGCCCACAAAATACAGGAACTTACAGATGTTGCATGCAGCAAGGCCGGCGCGGCTACCAAGGCTGCTGAAGAGGCAGCAGAGCTTGCTGATGTTGCTTGCGCTGCAGCATACAGAGCCACGAAGGCTCTGGAGCGGTTGGGCAGCTTGTTGAGGAAGCCAAAGCTGCGAAAACGACAAGGTCGTGTACAACAAGATGAGGTCATAGGAAGCGAACCCCCTCAAGCAGGGGAAGAACAAGAGCGTCAGTTGCTGGAGAGTACCCTTCGGCTCAGCAGTCAAGTAAATAAGTGGCTGTCCACAAGATGCACAAGTAGGAAAGATATAGCAGACACTGAGGCCAGATATGTTTGTGACAGCAATACTGGTCTCTGGGAGACAGCCTCTCAGGAGGTTCTGAAGGGTGACAAACAGTATCTTGATCGTGTCAACATGCTGGAGATGGCGTATGCAGAGTCCACCTCTGTGCATGAGATGGATCTTGACAACACATCATTAGCACCTCCACAAAACACCTCCAGTAACACAAGGGCAAGCTTGCTGGAGTCCTTCTCAGGAGCCAGGTATAGCAAGACCGAGAAGGAGCAGCAAGCAGTTGCAGATGAGGCTGCGCTGCTAGCTTTTCACCTTGTTGGCTATGCCTTGGAAACGAAAGCAAGACAATTGGGGAAGCTCCTATCAGCACAAGTTTCTGCATTTCTCTGCAGTCAAACGAGTGCAGCTCCTGCAGGTGAGGGCTCCGTTCAGCTGCTCATTGACATCCACTGGTTGCCAACATAAGTCAGCAAAAAGCATATCAACAATACCAGCAGCGTTGTCAGACTCACTGTATTTAGCAGGTCGTTGCATTATTTAAGTCTCCTTTCACCGTCTTGCATCGGCATAATTCTGTCGAATGCTTCACAGTACATCAAGCTTATATCTGAAGCAAAAGCTGAAGAAACTTTCTGCTTTGCAGGCCCCCTCCACATTTGGAGTGTTGATGACAGCCTACCAGATGATATGTTGATTCTTCGTCTCTTAGAGAAATTCCCACAAATATCGAAGAGGTGAGCAAGGGGCTGAGTGCTTATAGGGTGGTAGAACCAATCGTTTCAGGGTGTCCAAGAGCTTGCACCCCACAATTAGGAATTAGCTCGTCCACATCTCCAGTGACTGCAGATTATTTTGCACATTTTGCAGGTGGATAGCACTTACTTGCTTGCCTATGTCTTGTGCTGCTGCAGAGCTCTACAAGCTATCCGTGAAATTGTTGTCAAGAATGTGGCGCTCAGCTAAGCTTGACAATCTGGGTGCACAACCTGGGTTAAACTCTTGGTTCAGGTCTATCTCAGATCATCATTGATAAAGTATGTGCAAAACGAGGCGTACTTCCAAGAATGCCCATGGTTTCGAGCCTAGCCAGGAATGTCGATGACATGCCAGCTATCATCTTGGACACGTGGAAGGAGCCTTTGGTCATCCCTACACTGGAGAACTATTAACATGCCTGGCTGGTCCCCAGAAAGCCAACAAGTGCTTGGCGCTTTGAGACCTGACCTAGTGTAGAGCATTTTCAAACCACAGCACAGTGCCACATAGGGAACATGCTTAGAAATCCGCGCAAGAGATCACATTCAAAATTCATTGCACATTTGTGCAGTCAAAGTCTGACCGGCACATTGCTATCAGACTTTACTGCCACTAGTACAATTTGGCATTGGTGGAGGCAAAATCAATCACCCATTTCTAGCATGGGATTCACACAGGTTGCGAAGTTGCACGGGTGTCATATGCCCAACAGGGCATATGACACTCCACAGTTATGCTCAAGGTATTAATAGCTTGCAGTCATCATTGCTCTAAGCAACAATACATCCAAGCAGATGTAAAGTTGCCGACCACATAATCTTCTGGTGCCAATTGCAATGGTATGTTGGCAGGGACGCCACTAAGGTTTCTTACTGCATTTACTAAGTCGTAAAAGGCAGCCCGCAGGCAGGATGATGCCGAAGTCGGCCTTTAACAGGACAGCGTTACTTGTAACCTACACGGGCAGTTCTCCAGACTTGGAGATTATGACTTTTGTATATGGCCGATTGAAGCCCCTCTCTGCAACTATTGCCCGTGTGTCTCCTATCAGCTTGGCAACCCTACAACACAAACAAGTGCAATTGCGTTCGACATTAGAATGCATACCAGTGTAACTTGTCAGATATGAGACAAACATCTCTCTTTTGACAATGTGACTTTTACAAAGTGACGACTCGTATCTGCAGCTGCATGATAGCACCTCACCTCACATCTATTTGTTTGTGGAGGCACCAACGTGGAAGAGAGAGGTGGTGTATTTCAACTCACTGGAAATATGGGCTGCTGCTGTTGTCTCTGACTGCTGGAACAGCAGCAATTTTCAGGACAACATTGAGCCCTTCAAGGACCGTGCCCACAACCTCGTTTGTCAGGTCCAGCTCGGGCGCATCTCCGAGTGCAATGGCAAATTCAGTCCCATTGGGCTCAGGCCGTGTCCCCTCATCCACATATGACAGCCCACCATCGCGGGCGACCAGCTTCTGCTTGGGCGGCGGCTTGGCAAGGTCTTTGACCAGGATGGAGACCGACCCGCGAACATGCTTCAGCCTGCCGCTCGTTTGCCTGCCAAACAGTGCGGGCTGCTGTCAGGAGCCAACACCAGGTCCTCAGCCAGAGGCCAGACTATTCCGCAAGCAGGTGGCAGTGTGCCAATTGCATTGCACACAGTATGGGCGCTGGGTGGTTACTTGTCCTGGGAGTCCATCTCCATGGCCAGCTCTCGTGCGGAGTCACCGCCCGTGAAGCTGGCGGCGTCAGCCAGGCCGCCGGTCAGGCTGAAGTTCCGAAGGCCCGCATTGGCAACGTAGTCCGGGCCGACCTTGTAGAACTCCTTGCGCCGGTAGCTCACACCTCGCTGCCGCGGCGCACGGTGCTGTGGGTTAGAGTGTACGCCTGATCAGCGTGAACACGTTTGACAGTGCAAGCCTTGAGCACGGCGTGGGCGCCCATCGACGGCCATGCCAAGCGGCACCGGACCCAGCATTCCGACCTGGCCAGCCGCGATGTCCGCGAACCGGTTGGCCCCGACGGGCGCCACGCCGCCGAACAGGCCGATCACCACGCGGCCCGCGGGCTCGCGGTCGATGGCAACGTCCAGAAACACCTTCCTGGTCACCGCCGGGCCGTCGGCGGCCGCCGGAGGCGCCGCAGCGGGGCTGCCCGCCGCCGCCGNCGTCAGCAGCCGGCATGTTGGGGACAGGGGCCACAGTGAGTGCAGGAGTAGCAATGTGGAGGAGTGGAGGGAGGAGGAGGGAGGGGCCAAGCCAGACCAGGAGGATGAGCAGCACGTAGCCGCCGGTGCAGGCGGCGAAGGCCGTCTGCTGGCCACGGCAGCAGCTCTGCAGCTCCCAGTCGGCGGCCATCCGCGCCGCCGCCGCCGCATACTCCTCCTGCGTTTCCGCCGCCGCCGCCGCCGCCGGAGCCCGGCGCCGCGCCGGCCGCCTCACATGGCGCGCGCAGCGGCGGCGGATAACGTTGGGAAGGTGATGTGTGGCGTGCTGATTCTGGGGCCTCTCAGCACTGGCTCGACCTGTTGGCCAGGCTTGCACGCCGCGCTGTGTCCCGCAGGCGCGGTGAGCCGGCTGACTTCAAACGCCGCTGGCTCGTGGGCTCAGGTGTATCGTATGCGCTTGTCCGTCTCCCTCCAGCGGTCCCTGGCCCACGCCTTGCATCTGCGTGCTGGCCGTGCTCTCGCTGCGGCCTCCGGCTTTCGTCAGGGGGATACTTTTCCGGCAGCTAGTCTGTCGGATGTGAGGCTCCTCACTCGTAAGTACTGACTGACTACTAACTAACTACTTCAACGCCGCCGGTTCGCTCGCACAAGTCTTCCGCATGCGCCTGGCGGTATCGCTTTAACGCTCCCTTGCCCACGCCGTCCACACGCGAGCAGGCCGTGCTATGGCCGCCGCCTCTGGGTCTCGGCGGAGTGCCTCTTTCCCTGCAGCGAGCTACTCAGACCTGATGTTGCTCACCCGTGGGTACTGAGCTTCCCTCTGCATCGTCTCTGTGTTCTGCAGTGTTTTGTAGTGTAGTCCTTTTTCCGGCTCCACTTTCTTTGGCTTTGGACATTGTCCTTCTTTTTGGGGCTGGCAAAGCCAGCCCCTCTTCTCTATGGGCGCCCGCTTCTCTCACTACTGAGTGGTCCATCCTCCCCCGTTCTGCCATAGCCTCTTCAAGCCCCGAAGTCGATGCTTAGCTCGTAGTTTGGCCCCTTCGAACCTTGTCAATTCTTTTCGGGCTGGCTTCTCACAGCCCCTGCCCCCATTGGGAGAGCCACTTCTTCTCTCAGCATCTTTGCTGCCACAAGACATGGTTTGATACCTACCACAGTACTCTCTGCCTGTTGCTAGTACCCATGCCGATGGAGATGTTGGCTGTGCCGTAGGTAAAGGTACTGTCAAAATACATTGTCAAGTTGGTAGCAGAGTCATCCCATGCATTCTGCAGGAAGTGCTCTTCGTTCCATGCATGAAACACAACCTCTTCTCTGTTTCCAAAGCAACAGTACTCCTCTGCAGATGTATGTGAGACTTTCAATGTTTCTACCGGGGACATCGTGGCTGCTGGCGTCCGGCAAAGTAAATTGTATCGCTTGCAATGCACTATACTTACACAGCAGCCACTAGACCGTGCTTTTGTCGCCGGGTCCGTGTCAAGGCCAGGCAGAGATCTTTGGCATCGCCGACGTGGGCATCTTGGACAACAACAATCTCCAAGAGCTCTTCTCACGGGGTATGGTGAGAGGGATGATTCGACCTAAGCATCAGCCTGATGTCCTTTGTGAAGGTTGTGCTTCAGGCAAGCAGCATAGATTACCCTTGACAAGGGAAAGTGCAACCAGAGCTGCAGAACTGTCGGAAATTGGTTCACAGTGATGTGTGTGGACCAATTGCCGATGCTTCTGTTGGGGGCAGCAAGTACTTTGTTACCTTCCTCAATGATAAGTCAAGGATGACGTCTGCTTAATTTCTAAAGCACAAGTATGAGGTCCTCTCAAAGTTTAAAAAGTTCCATGTCATGGCAGAAAGGAAGAAGCTCAAGGTGCTAAGCAGTAATTGTGGAGGTGAGTACCTTGGTGCGAAATTCCAGAGTTATTGCAGGTCTCATAGAATTGTCCAGCTCAATAGTCCCCCCAACACGCCTCAGCAAAACGGCATAGTCAAGCGAGCAAACTCTTCGAGTCTGCCAGAGCTATGCTACATGGTAACAGTCCTGCTCGTATCCCTTGGGTTGAGTCAGTCTCTACAGCAGCGTACTTGAATTACAGAAGTCCCACTGTGGCTGTTGAGCTGAAAACACCATATGATATTTGGTCTGGACTCAAGCCCAATGTATCCCATCTCGGAGTATTCGGCTGCTTGGCGTATGCTCACAATCCTGTACGAGTAAGGTGGATGCCAAGTCTTACACATGCTTGTTTGTTGGACATAGCTTGCATCCGAAGGCATATCGTCTTTGGCACTTGAACTGATTGGGCGATCCTTTGAATGCAATACAGTCTGAGACAGAAGGAATGTCTACTGAAGGTCAGGCAACAGCACACGCAGAGCCTGTTGGAGTACAAGCATCTACAGCTGCTGAGCCTCCTCCATCCGTCACAGTTTCAACAATCTCAGCTCTTGCAACTGAACATACCTTCATGGCGTGGCAGGGGGGCCCTTCCTCTCTTGCTCAAGCTCTTGCGTTTGATGATGCTGTTTTGTGGCAGGAAGCTGCTGATGCCGAATATGCATCTCTCATCAGAACTGAAACTTGGCAGCACACTCCTCTTCCTCCTGGTAGAAAGAGCAATGGTTGTAAGTGGGTGCTACGTATTAATAGAAATGGTAGCGTGGATAGATTCAAAGCTCGTTTGGTAGCAAAAGGGTACTCCCAGATAGAGGGAGCAGACTTTTCTGAAACATTTGCTCCCGTAGCGAAATTCAGTCCCGTTATTGTTTTACTGTCTATTGCAGCATTGGAGAACTTTGAGCTTCACCAAATGGACGGGGAACCGCCTTCCTCAACAGTGAACTTGATGAAGAGATCTACCTGGACCAGCCTGAGGGCTATGTCCATCAGGGAGTAGAACCTGACCGACTTGTCTGCGAGTTGCAGAATCCCTGTATGGTCTGAAGCAAGCTCCTAGAGCGCGGTATCAGATGGTTGACACTTGCCTGCAGGAGATAGGGTTCAAGAGGCCTTCTGCAGATTATAATGTCTACATTCTTAGGCGTGAAGACACTCTCTATAATTGCACTATATGTTGATGAATTGTTCTTGTTGGCAAACATCTCCATGACTTGAGCCTGGTCGAAGTCTCAACTTTCTTCTGCGTTGGAAATGAAGGACTTGGAAGAGTTGAGTGATTGTTTGGGTACTCAAGTCCAGAGAGATCGAAGCAAGAGGAGCATTTCACTAAGCCAGTGCAAATTTGTGTGTGATGTATTGCAGATATTCAATATGGATAGTCTGCAACAGTGTGTCGACTCCTCTGGATGTCAACATGAAACTCTCCAAGCAGGAGCCACACACCGAGACGTAGAAACTTTCTATGCATTCCCTTCCCTACTGTCAGGCTGTAGGATCTTCAATATATGCAATGGTTGGAACTAGGCCAGACCTTGCAGCAGCTGTCTGAACAGTTAGGCAGTCCATGCATAATCCTGGCCCGACTCACTGGGCAGCTGTCAAGTGCATCCTAAGATACACGAAAGGAACAAAACCCATGCATCTTGTGTACAAGGCAGATGAACATGGGCTCACTTGCACTGGCTATTGCAACGTAGGCTGGGGTGGAGATGAGAAGACAATGAAGTCAACAACTGGTTATGTAATTTCTTCTTGGAGGAGGGGCAATCACTTGGAGCAGCAAGAGACAACCGACGGTGCCGCTCTCAACAAGCGAGGCAGAATGTATGGCAGCGACGCAAGCCACGAAGGAAGCTGTTTGGCTTAGCCGTCTCTACCATGACTTCGGATTCAGTACCTCTGAACCTACTCTTATACCCGGCGATAATCCCGGGTCCATAACCTTGATAGAGAGCCCTGTTCATCATGCTAGAAGGTAACACCTTGCAATTCAACACCACTTTGCACGTGAATAGATTGAAAGTGGACAGGTCACATTTGAGTCTGTCAGGACTTCAGATATGACTGCTGACACGTTTACTGAAGCTGTCTCCACTGTGAAATTCATCAAATGCAGGGCAGAGATAGGGCTCCTATAATCGAGGAGCTCATGAGAGGGAGTGTTAGAACATAGGCATGAGCTCCGTCGTTTTAATCTTCATCTTATTCAAGTGTCCCACTTGGGGAAGCGCCTGTCGCTTCCAGGGGCGGCTTGCCCGGACCATCAGGGTGACGCGTGAGAATGTGACTTACACCTGTGGACTCACTAGCTTAACGGCAGCTTCGGGCCGGCTCTGCAGCCAGCCCCTGCCCGACTGGCTTAACGGACACCCTCGGGCCGGCCCTGCAGCCGGCCCCCTCGGCGCCTGGCCGTATCGCTTCAACGCTCCCTTGCCCACGCCGTCCACACGCGCGCAGGCCGTGCTATGGCCGCCGCCTCTGGGTCTCGGCGGAGTGCCTCTTTCCCTGCAGCGAGCTACTCAGACCTGATGTTGCTCGCTCGTGGGTACTGAGCTTCCCTCTGCATCGTTTCTGTGTTCTGCAGTGTTTTGTAGTGTACTCCTTTATCCGGCTCCTCTTTTTCTGGCTTTGGACATTATCCATTCTTTTTTGGGCTGGCTTTGCCAGCCCCTCTTCTCTATGGGCGCGCACTTCCCTCGGGCCCCCGGCGGGTTGACCCGTGTAATCTGCGTTCTTTCAATGTATACAAAGGGGGTCCGGTGAGCATGAGCTCTCTGACCTGCGCCTGCTTAGCAGGGGGTACTTAGTGGTCCGTAGCTGCTTTGTTTCTCTGTGTCCTTGTCTTTCTTAGCGCTTCCCCTGGGCCCCTTCTCGTACTTTGTTCATTCATTTTTGGGCTGGCTTGTCCAGCCCCCTATTTACAATGGGCGAGCCCTTTCTCTATAAGCTCACTCACTCCAACAGGGTCCACCGTGCTCATTTTGCCCTTTTCAAAAATATGCGCACCGCGGGCCTTGCTCTCTTTACTAATACACACTCCTTTTCTCTTTGCCCACTGCTCCTCCTTGCTTGCCAGCGCCCATGCCACCTGCCTTGAGTTGCTGCCGGCCTGCTTCCTGCGGGACCCTGCCGTCGTCACCGCCATGGGCAAGAAGACGAGGACGAAGCGCGGCACTCCCTCCAAGAGCGCCGCTACTCCATCGCTTGAGCCCCACCTGAGTGACGGTGATGCTTCGGGTCCTGGGGACTCGGTTAGCCTTATTAATGCATAGCTCAGCTCAACAGTTTATGGGCCCACCACGCTTCCCTGCAGAGGTCCCTCACCTTTGCCGAAGGTCCGAAGGGCCGGAAGGAGCCACTCCCACACAGCTATGCAAGAGACTACAGCGATGGGAGCTTAGTAAACCCGCGTCAGCAGCAAGTCGGAGGAACTTGAAGCTGGAAAAAGAACAGCGCTTCCAATTTGACTGTTGGCTGTGAGAGGCCAGCCCAAAGAAATGGACAAGGTCTAAAGGGCCGCAAAGAGCAAGATACTTATTGCAAAAGGATTTCGTGTATTTGAAACAAACGAAGGCCCAATGGCCAAGTACAAAAGGAAAAGGGCACCCCGACGAGACCCAGAAGCAGCAGCCATAGTGCGGCCTGCGACAAGAAGAAAAACGCTTCCAGAATAGGGCGGTGGCAGGGAGAGGCTAGCCCAGAAAAAAGAATCAACGAAGTTCGAAGTGGCCAGGGAAAGCGCTGTGGTGTAGAAGAAGCACTACATGGTGTAGCGCTATGGCGCTACAAGGAATGGTAACAACAATGCCGCGAACGACCTGACGAGACCGCACTCCTACTGAGGGGCTGGCCTCTTGCAGCCATGTAGTCCATACATTTACTGGGCTGCCAATTACAGCAGCCCAGTAAAGAATTGACATACAAATCCGACAAGCTAACTAGGGAAGCTAGAGCGCCGCCACGGAAGCAGGTGGCCAGACTTATTTAGGACGCGCTCACTGGAAGAGAGAAAGCGCGGCCAGATTGACTGGCGGCTGTGAGAAGAAGTGGCTCTCCCAATGGGGACAAGGGCTGTGAGAAGCCAGCCCGAAAAGAATTGACAAGGTTCGAAGGGGCCAAAGTACGAGCTAAGCAGCGACTGCGGGGCCTGAAGAAGAAGTGGCTCTCCCAATGGGGACAAGGTCTGAAGGAGTCGGAGTGCTAAGGACTGAGACAGCAGTAAGCGAACTCTCAGTAACCTCTCGTCAGTAGATGCAAGTCTGAGTAGCTAGCAGGCGGAAAGACGTCGCCCTGACGGAAGCCGGAGGCCGCCGCCAGAGCGCGGCCTGCGCAATGGGGGCAAGGGCTGTGAGAAGCCAGCCCGAAAAGAATTGACAAGGTTCGAAGGGGCCAAACTACGAGCTAAGCAGCGACTGCGGGGCCTGAAGAGGCTATGGCAGAACGGGGGAGGATGGACCAGTTAGTAGTTACGAGTGAGGAGAAGGAAAAAGTGCTCGCCCGTAGAGAAGAGGGGTTGGCAAAGCCAGCCCAAAAAAGAATGGACAATGTCCAAAGCCAAAGAAAGAGGAGCCGGAAAAAGGACTACACTACAAAATACTGCAAAACACATAAACGATGCATAGGGAAGCTCAACGCCCACGAGTAAGCAATATCAGGTCTGAGTAGCTCGCTGCAGGGAAGAAGGCACTCCGCCGAGACCCAGAGGCGGCGGCCACAGCACGGCCTGCTCGCGTGAGGGGGGGGGAAAGAAAGAAGTGCGCGCCCATAGAGAAGAGGGGCTGGCAAAGCCAAAACCCTGGCAGCTCACATGCTCCGATGCGCACGGGGAGGGGAGCGGACCGGCACACACGACCTGCTCCGGAACGCGATGTTTGGCATATTTGTCGAAGCCGGTTACACTGTGGCGCTGGAGAACTCCAGCATCATGCCTCTGACTGCTGGGGCGGACGGCCGCCTCCACACCCGGCGCGCCGATCTCGTCGCTAGCGCGCTGGGCGGGGGGCCTCGGCTCATTGCCGACGTCGTCACAACGGACTCCTCAGATTCCAGGAGCGCAACACGCTCGGCGGAG
>WELB01000049.1:92912-106657 GCA_009602725.1 Spirogloea muscicola
GCTGGCCGCCAGCGTGGCCGGGCCGGATCGCGGCACCACCGGCTGACGCGCACCGGGGCTGACGCTGGCGCTGACGCCGCCCGCTGGACGCACGGGGCCCCCCCAGAAGCGCTGCTGCAGGCCGCGCCGGTGAGCAACGCCCGGCCGCCGCCGCCGCCGTTGCGCGCGGCCGCAGCATGGCGCCGCGGCGGCGCCAAGCGGGCCATCTCCGCCTAAGCTCCCACCACGTGCAGCTGGGGGCCGCCTCACGCGCTCGTGGGAGCAGCCTCGTCTCACGACAGTGCCTCGCTCAGCCGGATGAAGCTGCCGCTCTCCGGCCCGCCGCCCTGACGTCCATGCAGCGCCGTCGTTGGTCACTCGTGCGCGAGGAGGATCAAATAGCACCGCGGGATCACTTCCGTCACACCATAGCTACTTGAGCTCACTGCTCCACGAGAAGCAGCTCTGGTGGCGCGGAGCAGCCTCCAGCTGGACAGCACTGAGACGAACAGACGCCATCGCGGTCGCGGTCATGATCGAGCTGAAGGTTGCCGCGGCAGCTGCGCTGCTGCTCGCTCAGCGTTGGTACCTGGTCCATGCTATCGTCATCGCAAAGAGTGACATCACCGAGTGCCTGGTGCAAGGCCCACATGGAGACGGGAACTCGAGGCAGGGAGTCAGTCCAGCGCCGGCGCCTGCTCCCTCACATAGGCCGACGGGAAGGTCCAGTCCTGCTTCTTCGATGGCGACCATGGACTGCCAGAATAAGGTGGTCGTCAGCATTACCGTCTCCAATGGCCAGGTATGTTGCAGCGAAAATTTCGTCGAGAGAAGAGTTCTCATGCGGCGACAATCGTGAATTTCAATGTGGACTTTCTTCGAGGATTCTTTGGAAGTATGAATGGCGGGGAAATGTCACCCGAGCTGCTTCTAACACATTGAAAAGCATCACCCATGATGCGGGTGAGCACCTGCGTTGCATGCGCTGCCTGGACGCTGTCAAGCTTCAGCCAATTCTGGAACATAGCCGTACTGAGGACTTTTGGTCGTTGACAGACGGAAGCAGCCCAAGCCTTGGAGACCGTTGTCTCTTCCGTCCAAGATGGAAATGGGACCTCGCACAAGCTGACAGAACCCCTCATGATCACCATAACGAAGTCTCCAGTGTACGCAGTCTACCCTCTTACTTACATTCAGGTGGGCAAGGAGTTGCTCTGGCACAACGAAGATATTCTTTCCAAGCAAGCTCCCTTGCTTCAGCAGCCATAAGCCGCTTCACTTGAGCATACCTTCAATCCGACAAGATAAATCTGCTATTACTCAAGGCAGACATACTCACTGAAGTCGAAAAAAGTAGCAGGCAAACCATGTTCGAAGATATGCACAGTTGAAAGAAGCAAGTGACCTCTGCCTTGAGCAGACGTGGCTGCTCCGCAGCACTTCGTGCATGCTTCAATGGTGTGCTTGTGGAAGTGTACACCCTGGTCTGATCACGGTCTCCCTGCAACTCTTCTCTGGCAGTCCTTCAATGGCAAGCCATATGAGGAGGTGGTACTAACAAAGCATTGCGATGATGGTAACTCAGCCAGCAAGCCCACCTGTGGGTGGTTCCTCAATCCAGATGGTTCTCATATTTATGCTAGCCAGGTAAGTGTATTGATTGTTCCTTTTCCGTCGTGGGAAGCATGTGATTGTAGAAGGGGCTCACTTACTCCACTGCGAATTTCAGTAATTCTGACCACAGGTCTGCAATTCAATAGATTTTGCAGATAAATGCAGGTAGTGGTAATGATAGCTGACATAAGGCGTTGCATGACATTTGGAGTGCATGCGTTTCTTCAGCACTACTGTCTTTGACCTGTCCTTGGAAGTCATATCTTCAGGGCTTTTGCTGTAAATGTAGGGCCGATAGTGCATTCGACCAGTCCATCTTGGGCACCAGTGGTGGCAGTTACCGAGCACACCTGGACTGTAGTCTTTGGAGCCAAGGTTTCCTATCTTACATCTCCTAAGATTGTTTCACATACACGAAAACCTCCTCTTAAGTAGCTGTGCATATGGTAAAGCGGATAGCAGAGCGGCGGTGTCGATCAAAGAAGGATGGACTATGCTCAGCGGGTAGTCAGGTCATTGTTACTTCTATTGAACGAGTGACGTGACAGCAATTTTACAGATATGTATGTTTTGCAGGTCTTTTCTTAGGTGGGATTCCAGCTAGTGCCCACTGCCTTCGCTTCTCTGACACCTGGTAAGAAAACAAGATGCCAGCGAAATCCAGATGTGGCACTTGCTCGGTTGGTGCTACGTCGTTTGCTGAGATATGAGTACAGTAATCGTTGCGTAACAGCGGCGTCTGCAAATTCTCAAGCTGCTTTAAGCACATGAAGAGCTCCAAATATAGGTACAGGTCATGCTCATATACAGGAGCCTGTCACACCGGTCCTTATCATATGACGTACTATCTGCTAAACAGCAGCATGCCTACTGCCTCAAAGGTATCCGACCTATGAGATTGGTCCTGCTACACTGGAGTTCCAACTACAAATCACAACAGCAAAGGTTGACGAAGAAAGAACATCAGCAGTATGTTCCCACAAACTTTCCCTGGTGAAATGTTGTATCTTTCGGTCGAGAGCTGGGCATGTGATCCCTAGATCCGTATCCTGGTGCTAATTACACGTATTGCCACCTGGCCGGGCTTTCCAAATCACTTGTCTTCCTCATTTTATGTCCTCCAAGGAGGTGCTGACACTGAGCGCGAGCTCGCCAGTGGCCCTGAATAAGGACCGCACTGTTAGCGCAACTCTTATCGGGGACTTCATCACCTACACGCAGCTTCCTGTCCTTGCATCATACTACCTCTCAGTCCCTCAGGTGAGGGGGTGCTTGATACATGAGCATGCAGCGCTTGCAACTGCTTGCAAGACCTGTTCAAGCAGATGCTCACATTTGCATCACATTGCATCATCTCATAGTTGGACAGAGAATACTGGCAAAGCTAAATCATCGTGGCCCCCACACTGTAGTACATTGAACTGAGACATCTTGCCACACTGCCGCTACACAGATGGTGGCTGGAAGTCTTGGCAACCTGACAACAAGTGTGACGGGGTGGTTGATTCTCGACAAGTCTGTCTATACTCTTGATGGTTCTGAATGTAACAAAGTCGGGAGCAGCTTCGCTGCCTTCCGTTATGAAGCGTCTCGATGTCAGAAGCAGGTTGGGAGCTGCCTGGCTAATCAGCTGGCGGACTATGCTAAGGCAAGTATAACAACCTGCAACGGCAAGCCCTGGAGGTTTGTTGCCACCTTGATGGCTCTACATCATTGCATGTTACTTGACATTGGCTCTGCAGGCTGATGCCGATAGGGTAAGCCGGGGAGATACCCCATTGTATGCCCTTACAGCCATGGGAGCAGTGTCGCCACACATTGCTGTAAGTGGGCTGGTCCACCACCGTTTAGGCTTGACGTATCTAGAAGCTTGTGTACAACCTTCTGGGCCACTAACTGTCAATCCTGCCGTGCAAATCAAGCGGTGGCTTTGTCAGGGCCTTCTGATCAGCAAGGATCTGCCCTCACCATGTTGTGATTCCCATTTGTGTGCCAGGGTGATGGTAACCTCAGCATAGCAATAGTAGTGGATCAAATACTGAACTCCCTAGTCACTTTGGAACTCAACGCCGATAACATCACTTACCTTGTCAACAAGTACGTGAAGAAAGTAGTTCCAGACCATCAATGTGCTTTTAGGCCTCCTTCGCTTTGCAATGCAGAGGCTGCAAAACAGCGTCTGTTGACTGACATAGCTGATAAAGCTGATGTTATTTCACAGCCTGCTTATAACTTGCTAGTTCTTATCACCTGGGCTTGGCTGCAGATCTCCTGGTCAGATAATCAATGCAACGCTCCCAGATTTCGAGGCAATCTCTAGCTCCGGGAAGATGGTCGTCCTTGTTCGCAATACAGGAGGCATTGTGGCTGACTACATCGTCTCTGTACGTCTTACTCGTTGATGGCACCCTCATGCTAGAACAGTTACAACCACGACAATCTAATACATCCATGCCTGTCTAGCCGAATGTGTGAAGCTACACCTGTTTATATCTGTAGTGTTCTAGCTACATCTAACTTCGCCGCTGGGTCATCAGATCTTGGTTAAGCTGCAACGTATGTATCATAAGTGACCAGCCCCACCATCCAAGGCAGCAGAGCTGATAAGATGCTGTCCACATTCTTGCATCTGAACCAGGGTGGTGTTTATTTTACAGATTCAAAATTGCTCTGAAGGGATTGCTCCAGTTGTTGTGAGCATCACCAGCTAACTCGACGGCTTGAAGCGGTTCTGCAGATCTGCCTGTAGAAAGTCAGGCTCATGAAGATTTTGTTCACAGCAACATCGGTGTCGCCTGCGAGGCACTCAACACCGATCTTCCTGACTTCTTCTTCCGTTGTTGTGCTTCTCATCAACAAGGCACAAGAGGTTTCAATTTTGCCACAAACGACCAAGACTCTCTTATTTGATATAAAGACTCAGGATGGACAGGAGGATGTGCGCGAATGCCTTGGTGAGTGCCGAGCAAGCACTGCAAACTGCACCACTTGATCACCATGAGTGCTTGCTGGGTCATATAGTATAAGAAGTAGGATATGTGTCCAACCTCATCAATCCAGCCAACAGCCTCACCAGTGTCCTGCCAAGTTAGTGCCATAGAAGGCATGCAGCAGCAGTGTACCCCACGTTCTACAAAATGTGGTGCTCACCAATGATATGTCATGAAGTCCAAGAGATGAGGCTGCTGAAGGCTACTTCATAACCTCTAGGACCTGTGTGTTGTACAGTCAAACTCTACGACTCCACCAATCTCCTTATTGACACGCACAACGTCACATTCCACACAAACGCAACTGTGGACATGCGTGGCAGTCAGGTCTCAAAATCATTCACATTATCCCCGTGCGTTGGCAAGCAGTGCTGTGTTATGGTGGGGTTGCTGCTTTGTCATTACAGTGACAGCTTGCCCAGCCGTTGGGCAGGGAGGACAATCGGATGGAACGCGACTGCACAACACCACCTCATTCTCCAGTCACAAGTCATCCTGCCAGTGAGTATCAGGGTCTTGCCAGACCATCTTGCATGTTCTCCGTGGCATGCTGACTGTGGCATATTCCACATGCTGGAGAGGCTGTTATCATAGAGCAAAATTGATGCTGAGGTCAGACGCTGCCTTGCCCACACCTGTCTCTCCTAATCGCTGGATGTGCAGCAATTGCCCTCTCATTTTCAATATGGCATGCCTGGTGGCCAACCACTGCTGGGTTAGCGTGGGCAAGCTGGTTGGGAGCTTGCTGGGCGTCCTTGCAGTTGGAGCTCTAGGTGAGATACAGTATGGAACTCACGTGAGAAGCTTGGAAAGCAACTACACCAGGCTCATAAGTTGGGAGTCAGGTTTAGGATTTAGTCCAAGTCCGCCAATACGACTGTACACATGATCATGGACACTATCAAGGCTCCTAGCGCGGAGAGCCGCCAATCAGGCTCCTCCACGTGGCAAGCTCTGCCCTCTTCGCTGGCTAGACCAGAAATGCACGCAGGCAGTTACCACCAGAGTGGCAGATGGCCAGATTCATAACAGAATGGCGCTTGTGTGCAGTAATTCTGGCGCTTCGTCTGCTGCACAATGCTCGACTTCTTGGTCCGCTGGTCGTTTCGGCAGCCACAGGCTGTGGCCTGTTCAGCCGAGCATTGGCGGCTCGCAAGTCAAAGGCCGTGGACAAACTGTCCAGCCAAGTAACTGCAGCAGACCAGTCCGCCAACTTAGCAGGGAAGACAACATCAGCCCAGGTAAAGTAGCCTACCTCAAGTAATGTGGGTGGAGCTTAATCTGATGTGCAGTATGGAAGGTCCATCAGGGCCCAGCCAATGAACAGGCCTGTCCATTCATATATTGCTACTCCAAGCTTTTGCTGTTGCTTCGTTCTTTACCTGCGTAATAGTCATACTCGTGTTGTATCCATATTGAAGAGGGCACCTAAGTGGCCACTTCCTTGAACAATCTCCACCGCATTCTTTGGTGAAAAACTCTTCTTTCTGAGACAGTCTGGCTACCTGCAAATTCTTTTTTTTGCAATTGTGCTCAGTGTCTAGTCTCTTTATATCCCCGTTGAGTACATAGTCAGAATGCTGAAAATTTAGGCCAGCAAACCCTAGTATCAGTCACTGATGGAGGCAGCAAGCTCATCCAGCCGTCTGCGGAGGAGCTCGCGATCCTTGTCTGTGAGCTTGGCATCCTCTTGCATCAGCCGTTTGCGCATAGCATAGGATTCGCTGCCCAAGCTGGTTCCAACAACCTGCAATTTGCAGCTGTGAGGTGCATTTAGGGTGCCAGTAACAAGCTGATTGCCAGCCCAATACAATGAGGCATCAAAACATACGTGAAATTAGCATTGCTTGTGAGACAGAAGGCATGCACAGGGTACTGGCGCAGATTGTATGATGAAGCCTGCAAACTGCTGAAATTGTCAAGTATGAAACTGTAGTTGAAGGAGTAGCTCATTATCTCCAACCTCGATGTAGTTGTTTACATTCCCACTCTTGTCTACGGGTGTCAGCGGAGCGTTCGGATTGTATGTCCAGTTGCCATCAACAACATACTTGTACTGGTATCGTCCAAACTGTCGAACAAAGCCCATGCCTTGATTATTCCGCGCACTGAAGCGCCAGTAAGGTTTGGGACCACACAGACTGTATTCATGGACTCAATATCATGCTCAATCATTTTCACCTTCTCAAGTTGTTCTCCTTAACATCGTTCATGACATGTGCAGCATCGAGTCGAAGTGTAAGCTGCGCAGAAGTGCATGGCCATCTTACAGAGAGCTCACGCTCCAGGACCCATCGCTGCAGCTTTTTGTCGTATTCAAGCGGAACCTTCTGTGGGGCCAAGAGACGGGCCTTAGAGTGTGCATGATCACCAAATTCCAAAACTTAGTGGTCACTGGGCACAATGATCTGCTGTCGACACAGTACTCACATTGAACCAGCCTACATCGAGGCCAGCAATTTCAACTTGCTTTGCCGAGCCCCCTTGCCGCCACTGCAGCCTGACTAGCTCCTTCTCATGACCAGTCAACTGCACGTTTGTCCCATCAAGTATTTCAGCAACTGCGTCTAAGGAAGTCAATACCAGTGCATAGCACGAGCACCTGAAACATGCAACGAATGTCACATGAGGCATATGCAAGCCAATATTACAATATGCAGAAGTTGAACATTTTATGTGCAGGGCTGCTCTTTGAGATGGTCGCCTTACAAGATCGACAGTGGCACTGCGAATGGCCTCAACCTTAGGGCTGCAGCGCCGAACTTTCTACTTGCACACAGACAGCCACTTACAACAGACACTTCAGAGCCAGAGCCTCAGATCTCTAAGGTAGTGAGCTCATGTGTCAGGATGTTGTTGCAGGTGCAGGGCATTGTCAGAGCACTGTACAGCATCTGTAGCTAACACCAAGTCTCGTCTGGGAGGTAGAATGACCTCCAAGATTCAGCATGACCTCATCTTTGCGTGGGAAAGACAATAGTCTGCTTGGTGGTGAGGACATAAAGCTACCTGAAGATCAGCATACGCCTCCAGCAAGTCATACCCTCGCAACCAAGTCATGTAGGCTAGCTGCATCACCATGAGGGCAATTTGAGCCATCAGGCACACAGGAATCATCACAGCCAAGCATGCTGTATCCTTGCTCAAGATAAAGATCTACTAACTCAGTTGAACTCCTGCTAGTATGTTTTTGCCTAACACCTACAGTGATCAGATAATGTAGGTCATCAACAGACCGCAACAGCAGGCGCTCGTCCAAGTCCAGCTGTGCAGTGCACATATGCATTTCCGCCTCGTTCCTGGAAGGCCCGATGCAGCTTCGCAACAGCAGTGGGCAGCTCCTTTCTCAGGCTGAAGGGGTCAAAGTCCCTACGAGCCCGCAAGAGATTCAATGCTCAGATGCAAGCGCTACTGCCTATTTTATTTATACCCCTCACAGCGTCACTCATACGAAAAGCAATGATGCGCCAATCCTGAAGCCTCTCTACTCCCCTCATTTCAACATTCTAGCTCTTGTTGAGCCAACTCAGCGTGTTCCAAACCTGATTACCTGATTCCTGATCTCACATGCTCAATGTCACCCCTTTCGGCTGCCCTAGCTTGAATGGCAGCCAGGTCCAAGTTGAAATACCTGTCATCAACAAGCACTGAGGGTCACTTGTATAATGGTGATGCGACAACAGAATCTTTGCATGGCCATTGAAGCACCATTTGATCTGCGCAAGGCCAGGTCCTCTATGCTTGTATAGGTGAGTTGGCTCAGTTGCTGCTAACCCAGCTTTCATGAGGTGACGGCATGCCTACTGTAGGTCTTGCTCTTGCTGGAGACACAGGATGGTGCTCACTCCGGCACTTTCACGGAGATGATCAACATCGTCTGGCTTCTGCAAAGATCGTAGTCAGAGCCTAAGCCATCAGAGTGAGACTGGGGCAAGCAAACAACACTTGCCATTCCAAAGCATCAGATCTCAAAATTTCGCGCTTTGTAAGGGAGGGCACCCTCTGAAGCTCACCTGCGGGCAGGAACCGACGATGAGATCTGGTAGAAGATAGGAGTAGTTCATCCCCAACTCATGCCTGTAGACAAGGGCTGCAGCAAAGAAGAACGCAAGTTCTCCTCCAGATTATCTTACTTTTGGGCCCACAGCATCTCCTGCTATCATTTTTATGACCACAGTCATCCTTGACACATGCTACAGGACAGCTCTTACATTGGAAGGCTTGAATGAATCACAGTCATCCTTGACATATGTTACAGGTCAGCTCTCCTAGTAAAAGGTATCTTGCTCACGGACCTGCATCTTCCATCGCTTGCTGCATTGTGGAGGAGTACTCCTTGGCCTTCTGCTCATCATCCTGCCTGGTGCCCTCAGCTTCTTTCTGCTGAGCAAGGGGGGCACATAGCTATCAGCTGCTTCCATGGTCAATCAGGAGGCCCTTTAGGTGGCTCCCTCCGCCGTTGCAATCCAGGTCCCAATGTGGAGCGGCAGACCAGCGTGAACGACTGCCTGGGACCTGTCAAACGGGAAGACAAGCCCGGTTTCCCACAGGCCCGAGTGCGGCCAGCGAGTGCGGGAGCTGGCATCGCACCTCAGCCTCCACGCGATCCGCCCAGATGATGCCGTCCTTGCGGCCCTGCTGCACCACCGCTTCCGCCCGCACGATGGAGGCCCCGCCGCGCGAGCCGGGCGCGGCCGGAGCTCCGCGAGCTCGGCTGCCGCGGAGGGCGGCGCCACGGAGGAGCACGTGGCCACCGTGGAGCACAACCCAGTGGGCCTTCGTCGCAGGACCGTTCGCCGCCGCCCTCGCCTGACGGCATGCCGCTCCGGCAGCGAGCCTGGCGGCCGCCGCGCCGGAGCTCTTCGGCCGTGTGAGTGCCGTGCTGCGGCGAAGCGCAAGCCGGGCGCACCCAAAGGCCAGTCGCCGCCGCGGGCATCGCGACGGGCGCAGCTCGCGCGGCGTCCGCGCGCACTCACTCTCGCCTCGCGCCGAGGCAGCGGAGTCCGCTGCCGCCGCCGCCGCCGCCGGCGCAAACGCCGCCGCCGCCGGCGGCCATGGCGGTCCAGCGGCCTCCCAGCCGAGAAGCGCTCGCCGGGGAGAAGTGGCCCCGGGAGGACGGGCCGGGCTGAAACGTCAAGCGCGGCCAGATTAACTGGTGGCTGGGAGAGGCCAGCCCAAAAGAATGGACAAGGTCTGAAGGAGTCGGAGTGCTAAGGAAACCGCCGTGACGTCGGAGAGACGACGGCGGCCAGAGCGGCCACATACAAGGCCAGCAAGCCCATGTTCCCGCGACGAAGGCACGCCAGCCCCGACGAGCACGACTGCAGGCCGCCTGCTGCTGCGGCCTCCCCGCTCGGCACGCCGCACAAGCAGAGGCAGCACGGAGAGGCCGCCGGCCGAGGCCCGGATGCCGCACGGCGGGCAGCACCCACCTCCACCACCAGCCGCAGCTCGCCCACGGTGCTGGTGCATGGGCCGAGCGAGCTGCCGAAACACCGACTTGCGGCGGCGCAAGACCGAGAGGCACGCGCCGGCAAGCCCATCTCGGCTGGGAAGACCATCCTCGCACGTCGTGCATAACCTAGCCTGGCGGTCACTCAACCGAGGCTTGGAAGCAGGGACCTAGGAATCCAAGTGTCAGACTGCGGCTGGTACGCTGTGATCACCACGCCGGCAGTCCAAGTAGTGCCTGCTTTTGCTTCACAATACCCACCGCGAGGCCAGCACTGGAGGTCGACGCTGGGCCTTCACACGCTTGGGGACAATCATGTCAAGTGATGCACGCTTTCCGCGGCCCGCGGCCAGGTTGTGCGCCCACAAAGATGGATGCAGCGTGACATTGCCCTTGAGCGTCCGTGGTAATGGGCACCTTATCCTTACCTCTACATTTACACGGCAGCCAATGTCTCACATCAAAGTCGCCAGGTACGTCGCAGGAGCTGGTTGCACCAGGTCAGGGAAAGAGTCGGGGGTGGGAGCTTGGTGGAAGCAAGCAAGACTACACGCACGAAGAAGCAGGAGACTTGCTGCAGCTTGCAGGGGGGTGCACGCGAGCCAAGCATTGCGTAGTGGCCGGACTTCGTTGCGAAACTCCACCTGGTGACTGTGGCATGCCTCTGCTGGACCTCGTCTGCTCGTGCGACGTCAGTCAAGGGGCTGTGACTGGCGAGGCACAGCCGCAAAGGAACCCAGTCCAGCCCCGGAGAAGTGGCTCACGAGATTGGGCCCGCAAGGCTGAGGCGGATCATGCACCGCGAGGCGGCGTGGGCGAGCATGCATGCACCACCTGCAGCGACGACGCCGCCGCCGCCGCCGCCGCCGCCGCCTCACCGCCGCCGCCGGCTGGCTCCGCCATCTCCCGCGGCGCTCGCGGCCGCGCTGGCGTCGGACCTGTACCACGGCGTTCTTGCTTTCCGCAAGCAAGCACGCGGAGGCCCTCCAACGCGGGCCGCGAGAGTGGCCCCCAACGTCAGGTGCACTCCGACGAGGCGACGCTTCGCTCCGTCTGTGGTCGACGCTCGCTGGCCGTCTAGCCAGGCGCCTTGGCAAAGCGGGCGCCTGTGAACCACGCTCCGAGCATGCCTACGTCTGAGCTGAACAGGCTGCTATCGATGGAGGAGCAGCAGCACTGCGCTACACCAAATCAGACGTCAATCATGCGTGCTGTGCATGCCTCTGCACACACGCGCACAGCAGCTATTCGCACTGACAGCTTGGCAGGAGCCTGAGACAGCCGCGGCGCACGACAAGGGGATGGCGCAACTGGCAAAAGACACAGGCGCACAAGAGGCCCACCATGATAATGCAGCACAGTCGAAATTTGAGCAAGTGCTCGCGCATGCCGAGCAGGCCATAGAGCACACCGCTGATTCGATTGAGCAATATTGGTCAAGAGTGCGAGAGGCTTTGTACGATGCAAAACGGGAGGCTGTCAAGGAGTACGAGCGAGCAGCCGAAGCAAACCATGCGCGGTACGAGGAATCCAAGAGGCATGTGGAAGAAGCTAAGCAGTACACTGGAGAGGCGGCAGGCGAGGCAAGGCGGCGAGCTGAAGTGGCAACTGAACGAGCCAGGCTCGAGGCCGTTGAGAAGGCTGAACGAGCCCGGCAACTAGCGGCGGAGCTAGAGGGCAAGCTAGCCCACATTCTAGAGAAGGTAAGACCAATTGCAGGACCGGTGCACCTCAGCCCTACCAACTGCGACCTGACCCCAATCAACCGCGCAACCTTTCCAGCAGGTTGAAAATGAGTGACATCTGATTGGGCGCATCCAAGATAATCTGTTCATCGGTCGTCGATTTCCTGTGCCTGATCTTAGCAGCCCTGCTGCAGGTCAGAGACTACATGAGGGACATCATGAAGTCGAGAAAGGGTGAGGGCCTTGGGCAAGAGTGACTGCGCAACCAATATCCAGTGATCGCCCCTGCCAATCAACCTCCTATACCTGGGGGGCGACAAGACTAGTGATGCCCTAAACTCCAACACCATCTGCTGGCCATGCTGGATCAAGCCTGGTACACTCACCTGTCGACACAGGTCTAAGCGTCCGGTATACATGACACACCCTGCACCAGTACTTGGAGCCCCCTGAAATGGCAACAGAAACCCTCGTGAGAGTGGCTGCTATACAAAACCACCTCCATGGCAGCTTGCTGGACAATCTAGTCTGGTGCGGCAGGCGAGCTGTCTGGAGACGTCCATCTTTAGTGGCCTGGCGCGAGCGAGCTCCACAGCAAGGGACTGATGAAAGACTAGCTTGCAGCCGACTGCGAAGGCTGTCCTTTCCCGTGAAGTGCTCGAAGCTCTTGGTCCACCGATCTCATGATCATTGGAGTCCACCTCGTGGACTCCATAGCTTGATTTTGGGGTTTGCCACAGCACAATACGCTCTTGTTGCGTAAGGGTGGTCTCAGAAAATGAATCTTATGTGTAAGTGCTAAATTGTGCACACTGGGTCCAGTGGCTCATGGAGCACCAGTGAGCAACGGCTCAATCTCAGGAGGAGGATGAAGAAAAGCCAAAGCGTGCTGGCCAGGCACGGCTCGGCAAAAGACTGGGAACTCAGAGGCGGACATGGGTACGAGGTGCATTCACAATATTGTACAAACGCAACACTTGCTCTGCTTTGGCAACGTGACCACCGTCGACGTCCCCGGCTCTGAGAAGAGTAGCGGCTCTGCCAGCGGTCGTTGATACTGCGGCTTTCGCTTCTCCAAGTACTCCTGCCACTCCTGCTCGACGCTCCGCACTGGACCAGTCCTAGCCTCCGGTAGCTGAGCCTGGGCCTGCTTGGTCTCAAACAAGAGGTCCTCCCGGCTCCCCCACCGCAGGCTGTCATTGGGAGGCCGCGCAAGGCGAGGATATGGGGCCCGTGTTGGCGCCTGGACCGAGGTTTGAAACGTCACTGCCTCCCGCAGGTTCTGCACAAGCGTCACCTCGCGGTAGACCTTGTCTGCTTCCGCCAGGAGCTCCAACGCCTGCATCAATATCGTGGATGATTAAACGCCGTGCAAAGGGGTAGAGGCTCGGCAATGGGTTCCCGACGTGCCCTTGCAGACACTGAAGATGGCTGCTACTGCCGTCGCATACGCCATCAGCTCCCCCAGAGGCAAGGCCGGCTGCGAGTCGAGATTCCGGAGGCTGTTTGCATGCTGTTCTGACGCAGTCGTCACCCTGGCGCGCATGGTGGTCATGCGCGGTGCCAGCAGACGAGCGTTCACCTTGTGCTCGTGGCCGTGCCGGGCCTCCTCGAGCGCGATCTGAGCGAGGCCGCGGCGCGGCGCAGGCGCGTCAGCACAGGGCTCGCCACACAGGGCTCTCCTGGTCGCAATTTATGATGCCGTTTTGGCATGGCTCTAGGCTGACGGTCGGGGGGAGGTCCAAGGGAAGGCCAGCAGCCCCTTCGAGGGAGAGTGGCCATGACGGCAGCCGCGACGAGTACGGCGGCAGAAGCGGCGGCGTTGGCGGCAGCGGCTGGGGGGGGCCCACGGCTGAAGGTGCTCACCCTGCGCAGGCGGTACTCCTCCTCCTCCAGCAGGCGCGCCTCGTCGGCCAGCACCTTCACGGTGATGCGCTGTCGCCCCAGCGGCTGCTGCCGCGCCGCGCCGAAGGCGCTCGGCGACGGCGCCGCCATGCCGGGCCCCGGCCCCGGCGGCCCAGCGCC
>WELB01000049.1:106713-129254 GCA_009602725.1 Spirogloea muscicola
GGGGGGGGGGGGGTTCTGCCACGGGTGGGAAAGACCCACCAGCTGGCAGTCACGGGGGCGCCGGTTCGAACCCGCGCGGCGCCTCCGAGTGCTTTTCCCAAGCCCGCGAGCAAATCCCCGGGGGGCTGGGGGGGGTAAAATTATCGCCGGAGCCGCCACCACCCCCGCCTGGTCACCCGCCCCAGTCTGGGGCATTCGCCCACCGATTTGAGCCCCCCCCCTTCCCCCTCTGTTGCCGCTCCCCTGCCCCGCTCCTCCATGAAGCGACGCGTGTCCGCCGCCAGACTGGCCCGCAGGCGGGGCCCTCAGGTGCCGGTTCTGTGGCAGCCCCCCCCACGCCCGCCCCAAGCTGCCATGGCAGGCAAGGCCCCCGGCAGTGCTTCGCTGCCCGCCTGCCGTCTACAGTGCTGCGAAGGGCCCTCGAGCCGCTAGCCGCCACGCTCGGCCCCGGCGCCGCCGCCTGCGCCACCCCAACTCTCCGCCGGCACGGCTTTCCCCACTCCGCAGATCAGGAATGTGAGCTCTTCCAAATGGGAAAGCTCGTCCACATTGAGAGCAGTGGCTGTGAGAAGAACTGGCTCTTCCAATGGGGGCAAGGGCTGTAAGAAGCCAGCCCAAAAAAGAATTGACAAGGTTCGAAGGGGCCTAAGTACGAAGGGGCCAGAGGCGCTAGCTCTGAACCAGGGAAGGATGAATCACTCGATAACAACGAGTGAGGAGCCTCAAATCCGACAGACTAGCTGGCGGAAAACAATCCCCCTGACGAAAGCCAGAGGCAGCAGCGAGAGCACGGCCAGCACGCAGGTGCAAAGCGTGGGCCAGGGATCGCTGAAGGGATACGGCTAGTCGCATGCTATAGACTTGGGCCAACGAGCCAGCGGCGTTGATGTCAGCCTGCTCACCTCGCCTGCGGGACCCAGAGCGTCTCGCAAGCCTGGCCAGCAGGTCGAGCCACTGGGACCCGAGAGCCCCGTGCACATCCACGGCCAGGGGTACGAACTCGTCCTCAGCCGGGTGGTCAGCGTGCTTGGCGGCCTTGACGCGAGCGGCGTTTGCCGCAGCATGGCCAGCCCTCAGCTGTGAGAGGCCAGCCCAAAGAAATGGATCCAAAGGAATGGACAAGGTCTGAAAGGGCCGGATGGCGCGAGAAGCAAGATTCAAAACGCAGTAAGCTCATGTAATCTGCAAATGTAAGCTCATCCATAGCGTGCGGGAAAAGAACGCGGCTGCTGATATCTAAAGAGCGGGAAAGGAGGGACAAAGTCCAGAGGGCCGAAAGGCGCTAAGAGCACTGAGCTATGGGGTTACTAAGCTCGCATCCGCTGTAGTCTCTTGCATAGCTGTGTGCCATTCGGCCCTTTGAACCTTGTCTACTCTTTCTAGGCTGGCATTTTACAGCCCCGGCCTTACACTGGAGGAGCTGTTGTTGTGCAAGAGACTCCAGCGATTGGGCGCTAGTAATCCCAGGACAGCAGCCGCAAGTCTGAGTAACTTGCAGCAAAGAAGATACTGCTCTTCCAGAGCAAGGCAACGGCTGCCAGAGGCCAGCCCTAAGCAATGCACAAGGCCTGAATAGAAGTGAGCTCTTCCAAAAGCAGCGGGGGCTGTGAAAAGCCACCCCGGGAAATATGGACAAGGTCCAAAGGGCCGAAAGGCGCCAAAAGCACAGCTATGCTAGAAACTACAGCACAGAGGAGCTGAAAGGGAAAGGCGTCCCCCCACCCTGCTGGCCATTTGCATTTGCAGCAGCGTCCGTAGAATCACGCCCGCCGCCATGGCTCCACCGAGTGGGCGGCTCCACTGTCCGGCCCGGGCAGGTCGCTGTGGAGGGCTGGCCAGTGTGGATCTGCTGCGAGCTGGACCCAGATCTCACACCAATAATGCTGGCGCTGCTTCTCATATACGTCAACGCAAGGGAGCGCAGCAATTGCTGGTGCAAAGAATGGGCTCAAGTGACTGAAGCCCTATGCTGAGGGGGTTTTTGAGGCCACGGTGCGAGAGACACCAGCCATACGACGCTCTAACTGCCACAGTGCTGCAAGCTCCAACTCCAGTTTAGGGGACAAATCTGGAGCCATCGTTGTGGATACTGCTTTACTTACAACAAAGAGCAGCATTGGCTTGTGGGCACTCTTTGCCAAGCAAAGGACGGAGTTACACCGTGCAGGAGCTGCTCGTCCTCCGCATGGCATGTCTGGCCATCTGCTCTTCCAGTGCATGTTGCACCATGCAAACTGCAAATGAGCTGGCTTTCTTCGCCCGCTGGCAATACACCACCGCTGTAGTGCCAAAGCTGCAGCTTCAGTGCCCAGCCCTCCGACTGCAAGCCTTATGGAGCAGGCACAGGCACTGGTGTCTCCATGTCAGTCCGAGAATTGGCAGCCATGCCTCCGTAATGGCTGCGCCACAAGTCCAGACATCTTGCACTATACTCCTGCTATATTGATCAGGCTCCAGATGTGGAGCTTGCCTCAACATGGGGAGCGCCAGACCAGGTCCACAGTCAATCACAAGAGCAGCACTAAATGGCGCCACAAGGCTGGTTTCCTACGTGCTGCAACTTTCTTTGGCTAAGCAATACATGGTTCGCTCCAACCGCAGCGGATCTTTTGGAGCATCCTCCCAAGCCCTGCTTGTATCCATGTCCTTGGAGCTGAACCAGCCCCAAGCAGCATACAGCGACAGTCGCGTGTCTCAGTGACTGAAGCTCCACGCTGATAGCCACCCTGCTATCGTGGCCTGCAGCGAAGGAGATGAAGATAGCCTACAGTTAGATGGCTGGCGACCCAGGGTGCAGGCTCCTCGGTGTAAGAGAATCCAAGAAATAAAAGTTCAGGTGAGCGAAGGAGTAAGATCTACAATCTGGGAGTCAGATTGGGTTGCAAGTTTGTCATTGAGCTTCTTGGCGCCAGAGAGCCAGCTGGGTGGACAAAGATAAATGAAAGGTACATACGAACTAGCACTCCCTCTTACCGAACAGCCCACTGGAAGTTGAGGTTGCCATCCACAGCGTCCTGGAATACAAAAGCAGAGATGCCGATGAAGAAGACGAACAAGGTGGCAATGAGAATCTGGAAGAGAAAGTTGGGAGTATCCTTCTGCCGAGGAATTGCCATCACTCTGCGCTGGCCACATCCGACACCAGAGTAAGTGCAGGATGAAGCCACACATGGCCAGACTGTACAGCTGTAGTTGCACAACAGTACGATGTTGGCACCATCTTTGCAATGAGGATGCATGCTTCGCGGCAGCCAGATTCACAGCCAAGAGGGCTGGGGGCTAGCAATTGCTCTGTCCATGGATGACTCACTCGTGTACCCGACGAGCAAGTCGGCTGAAAGGAAGGCTCTGAAGGAACACCACGCCTGGCCCAGTGAGGTGCGCATAGAAGAGGCCTTCACCCTAAACGCTCGTTTACAAAAGCACCAGTGCAGCAACACTAGTGCAGAATTCAGAATTGGTATGAGTCTCCACATGCGTGTTGTCTGCCAACAGCAAACAGCCCACCACCTTGCAGCAAGCAGTGCCCCTCTTGCACAATAGGGGAAGAGCTAACAGATGGTGGACAAAGCTGGAGCAGGGAATATGCCCAATACCCCAAAGACGGCGCGCTTGATGGATCCAACGTACTTGATGTCGAAGTCCACAGTCTTTGTCATTGCAACAACGCAGCCAGCATCTACCACCACCACCTCACCCTGTCCCAAGTTTTTCTGCACAACTGTTTGCTGCCAAGCAGTCAGGGACTGAGGATGCAGACAGAAGGCCTTGCAAAGCACACTGGAGCTTCCGTAAAGAAGTCGTGTGCTTCACGGCCTCTAAGGTGTGCATCGAGGTGTCTGCATGGGGTGCAACCATCCTGCACCTTGATGAGATCCCCATTGATATTCAAGAGGATATAGCAACTTACTTGATCCTCCAGCTGTTATGAAGGCCAAACCCCTGCCAACCAACTTTTGCATAAAGAATCCCTGCAAAGGAAAGCCATACAGTTTGAGAGGAACTTTGATGTGAGGTGGTCAAGTAGACCTACAGGGTCTTAAGAAGGGTAATGAAGGAATTTTGAGCCTCACCTCTCCGCCAAAAATGCCAACCCGCACTCTTTTTGTAACTTCCGAGGTGACCATGACTTCGTTGATGGAGCAGAGATAGGCATCCCTCTGGAAAGATAACAGCATAAAGCGCAAGGCAGCCCTTGAGTTAAAGAAAAGTGCAACACAAGAGGTGGTGAGCTCAGTCTCAAATCTTGAATGACACGACACCTGACAGCACAAACTGGCTTACGGAGGTACCTGACAGATGATCTCTCCACCATACATCTGCAGATCAAGCTGCACACAGTAATAAGATCATAGCTTCAGTATCTGGTGCTTGTGGCATCTCTTAGGTCATACTCTGTCTTGCACATTGATGACATGCTTAAGAAACCAATGGAGGCCACCTAGTGACCTGAAACAATGTGAACATGGCAGGTAACGATGTCATACTGGAAGGATCTTAGCAAGCGTGGGAGTTGCAAATCCAATGTACCCATCCAAGGGGCCTCTGTTGACAAACCTGCAGAGGCACAACAGAGATTGAAATTTAATTGAGTCTGCAATCAATTTCATCATAAATTGCCGGGTAATAGCTGATTACGGCCAACACAGGATGTGGCAAATACAGTAGTTCCTTGCAGGCAGGATACACAGTAAAGCAAAAGGGCCTGGACCAGTGTCACATTCCTTGGCGAAGGGAGGGTTGGTGCGGCTCAGGGGATCATGGAAATATGCGACAGTACAAAGCAATACAGAAGTACAAATTGTTGTGTCTGTATCATGTTTCGACACAGGAGTGCAATAAGGCCTGACATATGGCTTCTTAAGTACAAAGGTAAACACTGTGATCCTGGGATTATCAAGCTGCGCCTGCGACGAAGACATGATAAGGGAATGGTTGCTAGAAGCTCTTGCAGGGTAGGAGGTATTCTGATCAACACAGAGGATCTCACGTGTTCGTAAAGAAGCTCTCGCCAGACACCCATCGGCGGAAGCTAGCCACAAACCCCCCTGGTCCTATAATGGTGGCCACGTTGATCGAACCGCTCATGTAGCACATAGCACCTGCAGGACCACTGGTGCATAAATTGCCGTCAAGGCATCCCAAAGTAAGCAAAACCTAATAGGACAAATACCTCAATCTAATGGACCTATATCTTCTGCAGTACTGCATTTGCAAGAACGGGAAATGATTTACATTCATCACAAGTCTACGACGCAGTGATCCGGTGTAAGAGGTATTGAATGTATAACATGCACTCCTTGTACAAGAGGCACTCCCACAAAAATGAAATTTTCCAGTTGCATGCTACTTGGAGTTCTTTTCCAATGACAAACACAAAAGAGTAAGCTGCAATGAGCAACAGGATAGCTGCCAGAAGAGTAACTTCCGAAAAGTTAGTGCATCGGTCCGCCTGAGTTGATGCTGGATTAACAGCAGCTTCTGGAAGTACCTGGCTCGGCCTGCACTGTCTGTCCTGGCAACAGCAGGATCTGCTGGTTGCAAGTGTTGCAGTGATCAGTCCCACCCAGGCTTGACAGTGCTGGCCAAGTCTTAGTGACTGGTGAGAGCACTCTGGGACCGAACGCTGGACCAATTGAAGCTGAAGCCAAGCCGGGGGGGCGAGAGGGACAAGTACACTGCTCTTATACATATATGTAGCCATGTTAAGCAATCAGCTAGAAGAACCACGTAGATGATTCAGCTACAAGTCCAGGGCGCAAGCTGTACACAGCACCTGCACAATCTGAGCCTCGCCCCCCAGGATCTGGAAAGGTGTGATGACGGCTTGAGGGCTCTGCATGCCGCAATGGCGACGCCAGCCTCCACCGGCTAGTCAGCTGCTGGGGTGGCTTGGCATGAAGGCTTGGTGCCAGGATCCGCTCGTTCTAACGTAGGGTCTAAGAAGCGCGGCAGGCTGCCAAGCGCCTCGCAACCTCAAAAGCGACCGGGGACTTGCAGTCTAGAAATAGCGTCAGAGATAGCGCTGCACCTGGTAGACATATGGCTGGAACGGCGTGTTGATCGTCGGCGCCGCCATGGCCGCCTGGCAGGTCCGAGAACGTCACAAGCTCCCTTCTCCTCCTTGTATCGTGCTGCACTAAGGCAACGCCCTCGCTGCCGCCACCGCCGCCACCCTTACCGCTGCTTCCCTATGACTGCTGTGCATAGCAGCATAAGTAGCAGCTGCCCACCCGCCGCGATCGCCGCCGCAGCTCACGCCAACGTCGCGCCTAGCGACGTGGTGCGCAGGGCAACCGCGTGGCTGCGCCGCATGCCAGCGAGCTCGGGCGCCGTCGCCGCTGCCGCTGCAGCCGCCGAGGCGGCGAAGGCGAGGCGGTGGCCGCCATGGAAGGGCCTCCCAGGGTCCTCAGCGCGGGACACAAGCGGCTGCCGTTTGGAGCAGACGGCTGACTTACTCACCTCCCACTATTTCAACGGTGCGTCAATGAAGGAGCAGCTACGGCCATATGGAGCGAGAGCCTCACCGCTGGCCCTCGACCTCGCGAGAGTCAGGCCATGGCCGCCCCCGGCGGCGGCGCCGGCGGCGGCGGCTGGAGCGAGGAGGCTCTGGCTCAGGCCTGGCGTCGCGTGCTGGCGCGCCTGGGGCCCGCGGACGTTGCCCGCGCCGNACCGCCGCTGCAGCAGTCACAGCCGCGCGCTGCGCCGACGCCACGCGGGGCGCGGAGCCCTGGCCTGCGCCCTTCGTTAACGCCGTGGACGGCTGCCGCTACGCCTACTTCGAGTACCGCCGCTTCGCAGTCCGCGCGCACCCCGTTTCCTTCCACGACCCGTACGTGACACCCCCCCAGTCGCCCTTGCGCCACCTCCAACAGTCCAGGGCAACGATGTCACCTGCTAGCCCTGCCATCCACAGACATCTCATGCCATTCGTGTAGCACACGCCCCCCTGCGAAGACGTGCGAGAGAGGTGGCGCCTTGGGGGGAGCACGACCCCGCGACCGATTTTGAGGCCAGACGCTTTCCAGCCAGCGACCGAGTCTCTGGGCTGCCGCCACCGAGCCAGGACGCTTCTGCATGTGCAGACTGCACCGGCTGCCGCTGCTCAGGCGCGGCCGGAGGTGCGACCGCTCAAGACGGCACCGACCTCGCCTGCTCCTTAGAGGAGTGCCCGTGTGGGCAAACTGTTGATGGTCATCAGGCTTACGACAAATATGGAAGGCTCCAAGTACTTGCCAGAGCTGGAACATGGACTGGCGAGGAAGAAAGCAGGCCCTGCAAAAGGCAACGGGAAGGTGGCACACATTCCCAGCAGGACGATTTTGCTCAGCCAGCAGTTTTATCCAACAAGAGAATAGAGCCGTTGCTGGTGATGGAGTGCGGAGAGGGCTGCCCATGTGACAACCGCTGTCCCAATCGGCTTTCTCAAAGAGGCTTGGCAACCCCAGTGACTGTAGTGCGCCACCCTTGCAAAGGCTGGGGCCTGCATGCAGCTGCCGACATACCTCAAGGAGCGTATGTGTGTGAGTACGCCGGTGAGCACTCTGTCAGCTTTCAGTCGGACGCCTGTAATCCAAGAGGACATTGTTCCTATCTTCCCTTGCAAATGAAGCTTCTCGTGCACAGGTGCCTGATTGGCATACCTGCTGGCACACTCCGTGTGCCTTTCAACTACTTGGCAGGGGAGCTGCTGACAAATGTTGAAGCGCAACAGCGGTTGGAGTGTTACGATGAGGCGCAGAAAGCTAGAGGCGGCTCAGAATCCATGTACCTTCTTGTTGTGAGGGAGCATCTCCCATCTGGTCGGGCATGCCTGAGATTGAATGTAGATCCCCTGCTGGCAGGAAACATTGGCAGATTCATGAATCACTCATGTAGCGGAGGAAATATATCAGTATGCCTCACTCGGCCAGCTGGCTGCCTCGTACCCCGAGTAGGACTATTTGCAAGCCGTCATGTGGCATGCTCTGAGGAGCTGACTTTCAGCTATGGTGTAGCCAATCCAGAGATAGCCAAGGGGGACCAAGTACCCCTGGCAATGAGATGCTACTGTGGATCAGAGAACTGCATAGGGTACCTTCCAAGAGAGCCCGTGTAGCTTCTTGTGCCCTATACACATTCTCCATTGAAGAACTGGGCTGGCCCTCTCATAGCTGATGTCCTTCTTGGAAGAGCGCTTCTCGTCTGACTGGCAGCTCTTGCCCCATTCTTTCTGGCTGCTGCGTCCGGCCACAGTCCCTTACGGGAGCCCACTTCGTTCGCCATGATACAGGTGAGTGTAACTGACGTTGTGCGGCCCCCCACTGCAAAGAGAGGCTAGTCGAGTCGAAGCTGCTCTTAAAGGGGGGCGAGGGCAGTGAAAAGCGAGTCCACGGAGCAATGAACAAGGCCCATAAGAGGGAGAAGCAGCTCTATAAGCGCGCGCTGCATCTGCACGTCGGTCGCGCTTTGGCTGCAGCCTCTGGCTAAAGCCAGGGGACCTGCTACGCGGAGACTAGTCTCCTGACCTTCGGCTGCTCAACAGGGGTTATTGAGCACCCAGCGGCCACTTGAGTCGCTGTGTGCTTGAACGCTTCTTTCTTTAATCTTTTTACTGGGCTAGCCACTCACAGCCTTCGTCCTATGCTGGAAGAGTCTTCTTCTTCTTCTTATTAAGGGGGCGAAGGCTGTGAAGGCCAGCCCACAGGAGTCCAAGGAGGCACAAAGAAGAAGCAGCCCTTCCAAAGAGAGAAGGCGCGCGGAGCGCATGAAATGGCCTCCCTTTTTCCAGGGACTAGGGTTTAGGGTTTATGAGGCCAATTCAAGCCAATACATTATTCAGGCAGAAACTAGTGCAGGATAAACAAGGCTACATAAAATGGAGCCCTATGCTAAGGTGCCTAAGGTAAGAGGAAGGGCGAGGGCACGGAGGTCCATAGTGGGAAAGCGTTTACTACGCAGGAAAGCAAGAGACCGTCAAGGATGGCTGGTCAGTGACCCCAAGAAGAGAGAAAAGGTTCCCTTCCGATCGACGCTTCGGTGACCATGCTGGCCATGACCGCTACCGAAGCCACCGTTGTCGGGCGCCCGTCAATGGCGCGGCGGGGGGCGGCGTCCCACGCCGCCGCCGCCCCCGCCGCCGCCGCCGCCGCNGCCGCCGCCGCCGCCGCCGCCGCGGCGCCGTGAGCTGGTGCGACCTCTGCGGGAGCTCGACGCTGCGACGGCCGGCTAAGCTAGCGGGGCCAGCGACTCGCGCCTCCGAGCGGGAGGCCCTAGCTGCCAGGCGACTGCCCGGCCTGCCGTGGCCACCGGCGCCGGGATCGCTCACCTCGCTGGCGGCGCGCCGCCGACGCGGATGACCGGCTGACGGGCCGGGAATGTCTTGGGGGCGCACGGAGGCTCTCCCCGGCACCTCCAGCTTGGCGGACGACCTCGACAGTGAGTTCGTCTCCTGCTCCCTCAGCTCAGCTTGCAACCGCGTCAACGTCCTCTGCGGTGCTGCTGCGAGTCCTGGGGCGTGCTGCTGTGACAACATCCACGGCTCCTGCAAAGCGTCTGGCTGACAAGCTGCTGCCACACACTGGGATGATCTGGGGTTCTGAAGTCAAGCACAAGCGCGCCCCTAACTTACTAAGCTCAGCGGTGACCACTCTCTTCTTTCAGTTCAAAAGAAGCACATGCTAGCACAAGACCGTGAGCTACGCTCATCAGGCAGGTATTTGGTGCTTAGTCTAGCACCCATGGTTGTGTGTGTAGAGAAGCTGTTGGTTGTCCTGAGGGACGGGCGGAAGCTCATCGGCGTGCTCCGCTCGTTTGACCAATTTGGTGAGTGCAAGCCGGCCTTTGACAGTTGCTAATGCTTCACCTCTTGTGCCACCTACTTTTGGGCGGGGCAAGTGAGAGTAAGGCTCCACCATCAACCTTGAGGAGTTTCTGGTTCGGACCGGAGCTCGACATCCACTTCTGGGTGTTTGAAGGACTTATTTGTTCCTGTCTTGTGCACCTCGATTTTGGGCTCACGATGATTTTGATGTCTGCTGCTGCACCGAGTCATTTAGCTCAGGATTGGATTCTTCAGTTGGTGAAGTCAAGTACTACATGTCCTCAGTTCTGATTGTTGTGCATGTATAAGTGTGATGCCAATGAAACATTGTTCCCCTTACCATTTAAACAGCTTCAGCGAGCCTGTAAATGACAGTATCCCACAAGACCAAAGCTCGAATCTACTCCTCCAACCTCCAAATTAATCTATGATCTCTTCACCCGTTAGGGCACGTTAAAGGGTGGCTAGCCTGGCGCTTTTTTCAAGCACGGCGGGTGTACTTTAGTTGCAGTACATCTTCCAGGGGTTTGGTGATTGAAGCCTCAGCTTGCTGCTGTGTTACAGCAAACGTTGTATTGGAAGGAGCAATCGAGAGAATCATAGTTGGTGAAATCTTTTGTGACCTGCCCCTTGGCTTGTACGTGGTCAGGGGGGAAAATGTCGTACTCATTGGCACGCTTGTGAGTACCCCTGTAGTCGTTTCCGCACATGCATTGCGCACAACGAGCTGGGTGCTTTGGGTGCTTGCTCGGGTGCTTGCTTTCCATTGCCGTTGATACTCCCTCCTCTACGAGAGCCTTCTGGGATGCAGATGAGGGAGCAAGGTCAAGATCTTACCGTGTGAAATACACAGTCTTCTTCTTACATGTGATGATTGTGCATGCAGGATACAGGGAGGGAGGAGCTACCAGCTCACATGGTCCACGTATCACCAGCAGATATAAGACGGGTAAACAATTGTTGTGCACATCCATTCTGGCTTTCGTGACATATGCTCGTGTTGTTGCATGCAGTCAGCTCACAACGCTCTGATGCTGGATGGGAAGCCTCCATGACTTTACCACAGGCCCAGAAAGCCGAAAAAGAAGCTCTGGAGCTGAAGGGCACACTGCGAAAGCGGATGACGGAGTTTCTTGATATGGACTGAAAGGGCACAGCAAGTATTGATTACGATGACAAAGTAAGCTGCACCTAAGGCACAGTGGCTGGCAGCCTCATTAGGTCATGGTCACAGTGGCAGCAAGTAGGCGCTTGTCGTCGTGGCACATTTTTAAGCCACGTCTGACGCTGCAACTTTTTCCGCAGCTTGCGCATTCGCTGCCCGTGCAGAATGCGAGTACTTAAGAAGCGTCTTCTCGCATGTATGCAAATAGGAGGATTGGTCTACACCAGTGCCGCTGCAGTCGTCTGCAATAATTTGGACGCCATATTCAGAAAGGTCGTGAATCACCTTGACGCTAGCAATGTCATAGTCTTCTTCTATGTGCTTGCTTGCAGATGTCAGCGACATTAAGGTAATGCTTTCAGCTCCTTTCATCACTGATTGCTTCTGAAATTACCATGGACTGCTTGGCGGCACGTCTGCTGCTGACCAAGGTCAAGTAGTCCAAGCTCCCAGACTTCCACATTGACCAGCTGTGTTGCTGCAATTAAAGGCAAGCCCTAAGGGCGACGTCCTCATAAGGGTCTGTTGCCAACTTGTCAGTCAATGCTTGTCAGACTGGACCTGGGCTTGTATCCGCATCCGTCACAGAAGCCTTTGCAGAAGGAGAGCCCCTTTCCAAAGAGCCTTCTGACCTGAGCCCCTTGGCTGTACTCGACGACCTAGTGATGAATGAGTACATCAAGCTTGCCAGCAAAGCCAGACGTCAAAGAGCAGCAACCGCTCTTCTGTCTCTTATTAGCTGACCGCTTGCAAATATAGGACCCTTGGACGACTGTCTTTGTTGGCAGGCACCGCGCATTCAGAAGTGGTGCCACTCCCTTTTCCACGCTCCAGCTAGATAGAAGATGAGGAATGAGCTCTCTCATTGGGCACAGACCTCACGGTGAGCGGAAGTTGATATGACAATTGGCCGGGGAATCTGTAGTACGCATGCAGAAAGCTCTTTCAGAGAGGCCATGTGAAGCTGAATGTTGATAGCTGTGAGCGGCAGCCCAAGTAGACGGGAAACCGAATCTCCATTGCACAGGACAGTGGTTGGATATTGCTAGTAATAGTATCCTGTGCAGGGCAAGAGGATGCCAGCAGAGAAGACCAGGCACAGAACATGGAACAGCATCGACTGCTTGTACACCACAGTCTCATGTAAAGCTCCGCGCTTGTTCGTGCCTTGTTCAGCCCGGCTCACCCTCCATGCACTCCACAGGAAGCACGGCTTGCTTTGGGGGGCACTAAGCACGACGTGGTTGAGGGCTTACTTGTGAAATCTGACTGAGGCGCCACTTAGAGCAATCTATGATATGCTTGCCAGATCCATGCGTAGACTTAAGGCAAGATGGTGCAAACGTGGTGCAACCGCATATTCGAGGATTTTCACTGCTCTGGCGCAAATGTTGACAAGGAAAGACCAGTTGATGCTTATCTGCCCTGCTTTGCTGCTGCTTTCTTGTCAGCTGAATATGGGACTAGCTGGGGATTATACCTGCTGGGCCTAATTGTACTTGCTCATCTTCACAGGCTGGAAGAATCCAGCCTGTGAAGGTTCACTGCAGCTTTGACTAAAGCACCACTTGTCACATGTAGCCCACATAATGCACTAGCTTTTGTAGTCAGTGGCGGTGGTTTAAGAACCTGAAGCAGCTCAATTTGCAGTATCCGCCTGGCCGCATATAGAGGCCGGACTAGCACAGGCTCCGCCTGGCCACACACAGAGCCGCACCCTTAGTGGGTGACAGCCATAGCTATGGCGCACAAGGCAGTGAGATCGCCGCAAAAAGCAGACCGATGTGCCAGGGCCTCCCATCTACAGTCAGGCTCCCACAGCCCAATAGAAAGAAGTGGCTCTCCCAAAGGTTGAGTCAGATGGTCAATCAACCCGACCCGCTGATACACCCTATTACTACATTCAACAAGGTATTTCATTGTGCATTAGCGTGCATGAAAAAGCTTTGAGTGACTAGCTACATGTGGTGATTAGTACAATGTGGATGTTGTCTCCTGGCCTGTGGTCCTCACATTACTCTATCTCATACGTAGGGGTACCTGTACCACTTCGACAACCGTGTTCACATTGACTGTCATCTTGCCAGCGTCACATTGCGGCCCTTTCAGACCTTGTACATTCCTTTGGGCTGGCCTCTCACAGCCATTGCCTTACGTTAGAAGAGCTGTTTGTTTCTTTCTTATATATTCAAGATCAACGCCCACAGGAAAGGTGGCAGCTGGAGGAGAGAGGAAAGCTGGAATTTAGACGGATGGGATGCGTGCTAGCTAAGATGAAACAGCTGAGGTGCAACTCGGTAAATGCACAAGCAACACCCTCATCTGTCCCTTCAGGAACGCCAAGGAGTCTAAGGATGCCATCAGGAAATCTCGGGTAATCTTTGTGTTGCTGGAAGGTGGCCTGCTGGGTGCCATCTTCCCGAACTTACAGATTCGCATCTAATCTCAGCCTTCCTCTGAGCTGGCAAGCCCGTGAAGGCTGCAAGGTGGTTGCTCGGAGGGGAATGGGGACTGCTAGTTATCACCAGAACGTCAATTGGAGCTGGGTGAATGTGCAGGTAAGACGACTTGATCCTGAGCGCGTCTACACTTGTGCGGTCAATCAACATGATGAAAACCAATTTCTCTGCTTCATAAGCTAGACACATTGACAGTACAAAGTGCTTCCAGTCTCACACGAAAGACAACCAAGACGAAGTTTGGCCATCAGATGCCACTGTGGCCCACTTCCTCATGCCCCATAGTGCTGTAGGCATGTGTCCATCCCTGCTGGCTCATGGGGGTATTATGGATACATGGACCTTGAGAGTTCACTGCTTCTGCAGTGAGTAACTGCACTGTAGCCTAGATGCTTAGCAGCTGGTGCCAGGGTCAACTGCCTGGACAAGCTCAATGTGAGCTTGTGAAAACTGCCATTGTAATCAGGGTGTCAAGGTGGTCATACATTGTCTTAGCTGAAGTTTGTCCAATGTTCAGTACTTTTTGACCATTGTGACGGGTTATCGTAAGACCAAGTAGTGTGCCTATGGTGGACATCGAAGTATGTATCTGTCTCCTCCTCCCACCTCTGCACATCATTCAACAGAAGTACTTCAATCAGGCCTAGGTCATCGTCTCGCAGACATCAGCACTGCTGCTATGATCTTGCATCCCCTGAGCTACTAAGGTAGTTGGTAAAGCAGACTGGCAATTTACCTCAGATTCATGGTCGGCATGGGTGTTCCACTGGTTTTGTGTCCATCTCTCCCTGTTCCGCCGCCCAGCTCGCCCAGCTTTGGAGCTGAACTCGTAGGGGTTCGCTTCACTGAAAACGTTTGAACGAGGAGATGATCTGTACTCTGCAGCATCATACTTCTCCTTCTGCATCAAGGAATGAGCAGTTGAGAGCCTTGCCTCCTTTAGGTAGCAAGAGTGAGAACCCACAATGAGAACTCAACTCCAGTAGATCTCAACCCACCTTGATGGGGTCCGAGAGGACGTTGTACGCTTCCCCAATGAGTTTGAAGAGGCGCTCAGTGTCCTCACTGGCCAGGCTCTGTCCAGCCTGCAACATGCAGCATGAAGCTCAAGCTCATAGCTCTCACTATGCAAAGCATGCGCCTCATCACTAAGTTGAGTGTATTAAGGACTCTGGCGTCAAACCAGGAGGAGATTTGAGACAAAGGAATTGCTAACACTGCTGAAGGGCAGCGCAAGACTGACCTTGTCAGGGTGGTGCCGAAGAGCAGCTCTGTGGTAAGCCTTTTTGATCTCCACAGAGCTTGACGAGGGCTCTATTCCTCTGAAAAAGGCAGACCCAGCCCCCCAAGAACAGACTCGCTCAGTCTCAAAAGCTCTTGAAGCCCTGGCCGATGAAAGGTCAAGGACAGTAATAGTCGAAGCTGCATCTGAAGTGATCTGCCATGATGAGTCAACAAAGGGCCTGTGTAATAGCTACCCACAGGATGAGATAGTAGTTGACAGATATGTTCTGCTTTCCCTCTTCCTCCACCCTCCTCAGCCGCTCCTTGGCCTCCCGGACTTCAGCTGCGTCCACAGCCTTCCTGTGGATGTGCCCAGAAGTGCCAGTTCTCTGGTTGTCCACGCTACCTTCGTGTAGGCCCTGCAGCATCTGGAGATCATGACCAGCCTGCCCAAAGTCTCGCACCTTCTCATACAGAGTGGCTCGCCTGGAAATTGCCTGCCACCATCCACAATCGGTCCCGTGCACAGTGCTTTCATCAGCAAAGCGTCCTTTGATACAAGCTGGCGAATGACCTATGAACAAGGGATTGAGAAGAGCTGCTGACAAGCACGTCCTCCTTGAGACCAGGCGACAAGTAGACGGCAAAGAAAAGCATTCGTTGTTGTAGCATTCATTTGTGGCTGAATCTGCACCTTCCCACCTTAGCATACTTGGGGTCCAGTGCAATGGCACGGCTGCAGTCCGAGATGGCATCCGCAATCTGGCCGAGGGCCTGACTGGCAGCAGCACGATTTGCAAAACAGACTGCGGCAAAAGGCTTGGACTCCCCAAGTGACCTGGTGCTATTTGTGCTATTGGTAGTTGGAGAAGTGGAAATGTTGAGAGCTGCAGTATAGTGCTCGATGGCCTCTGCATGCCTTCCTGCCTGAAAGGCAGCATTCCCCTTTGCCTGATCAAGAAGAAGCACCAAATGACCCTGATTTTAGGCGTTGATTGCGTCTCTCAGTCAGGATATCAACAAATCACCAGCATGACGTCTTGGATGTGAGGCAACCGCCCTGTGTGCATCACTTGAGCTAGCTATTGTGACAAAGAACGTCGTCTCCTGAGCAAACACCACCTTATACTGGAGTTGCGCTTGCATGCAAGAGATCCACTCTGCCACCATATCCGCGTCCTCACTGCATGAGAGGATAAAGCATCAGACATGCTTGTGTGCATATCTTTCTTAAGTGATGTGTATGAGGCTCAATGCATGAAGACAAGTGCACATGGCTCAGCCACAAGCATTCTGTAATCACATGCAGACAGTCATCCCCTGTCAACAAGTCTGATGCCCTTTGCTGTCTAAAGGTGTGTGCTTTGAGGATCACATTATCAGGTAGCTCAAGTCCTTGACAGGATTGACAAAATGTGCAAAACACTCGGCCAATCTCAACAGACCAGATAAGTTGGAAACGGAACCTGTGCTCATATGTAGTGCTTCAGACCACACTACCATGCTCAGACTTTGTTAAGGAATGCTCGCCTTCTTACCTTGAGTTGGTCAGTGATGTGGCTTTCTTCACTCCCTCAAGCGCCACAATGGCATCTTCCAAGTTCCCCTGGGCATGCCGAGCTTGAGCAATGAGCTTCAGCCGCCAGCTCCTGACATCCACAGCTGTTGGCTGCGACGTCAGGCATGGAGAGTTGCACTCCGCTGCGGGCAGCGTACTTTCGCACAGCTTGACAACATCCTCATATAGCTTCAGCTGCATAGCGAATATGGCCAGGCTCAGATCTACTGTTTGAGACTAAGCCAACTGCGCAAGTCTCATCAACAGGGCTTGCAAGTCGCAAACAATGCTGTTGCAGGCAAAACTCTACTTGAGATACACAGGCACTATGACTCCTTGAGAGTGTAGATGTGGCCTTACTGTCATCAGGGCCTCTCCTCTGAGACGCAAGAGAGCTTCAGATTGTTCAGAGATGGCAAGTGCTTCATTGAGGAGCCTCAGGGCTTCGGACGTGTCCTTTGTAGAACAAGTGGTCAGCAAGCTCTCCACCTCTTGCCCTAAAGATCTCCCCTTCTGCATGACCCCATGCAAAGTGCGCCACATATGTGTAAATGCGCGCAACTTCGAGAGCAAATCGGACAGGCCTTGAGCTGGGCTATCTCCATGCAGTCTGACGGTGTGAATGCATGGCTTGAGCCAACCTTGGTCTTCTGTAGGCCATCTTCGGCCTCGGCGGCCGCCCTGCCACCTGCCGTACTCCGGGCCAAGCAGTGCTGGAAGTTGGCTTCGGCCTCCTCAAAGTTTCCCAGCGTCAAATGGCAGCTGCACGCACAAACAACGTAGGCCAGCTGCGGTAAGTGATACATCTCAGACCTGCAAGACATTGTGCAGATTGTGACATAGATTGACCACCAGACATAGCAGCTTGACACGCAGTTAGCGCACAGCTCCACATTGCTGCGTTGCTGCAGTTACATCCTTAATCACTGTCCATAACTTCTTTCATGTGAAGAGATGCTAAAGCTCTCAGCACACCTGGCAGCCCGAAGTCGGACGCGAACAAACTGGGGGTCAATCGCCATGGCCTCGCTGCAGTCGGAGAGGGCATCCCGCAGCCTCCCGATGCCCATGCGCGTTGCAGCCCTGTTACTGTAGCACAGCATGGCCGCCTGCGAGGGCGTGCCTCTTGGCACGCTGGCCACGCCTCTGGTGTAGTGCTCCTCGGCCTTCTGGAAGTCGGCATTGGCATACGCCTGATTGCCCCTGCAGTGCCGCGGGCCAGAGGTCCTCACCTTCACAACAGTGCGTGCTGCTCACACATGCCATTATACAGCAAAGCTTCTGCCCAAGGTAGGCAAGGAAGAGAGAGGAGCTCACCTGAGCCGCCACTTGTCACACGTCTCCTCACTTGACGTGACGCCCCCGCCCAACAGCACGTCGCCCTCAGAGCGTGCTCTCGCGTGGCCGATCCGCGCAGCTGCATCTCCACCTGCAGCAGAGGTGCTGGCTCCCTGGACCGATCTGGGGCTCTCCACATTCTCCCTCCTTACTCGCCGCTGGAAATGATGCTGAGCGCGTCCCACCGGAGGAGCGTCCTGGGGGCTGGCAGGAAGCTGGCCGCTAGTCACTGCTGCAGCAGGTTGCTCCGCCGCTGGAGCAGCAGTGACGGCAGCATCAGTGCCCTGCGCTCCAGCCCTGAATTGGAAGACCCACTGGTCCCTGAGAAGCTTGTGGAGCCACCTGCAAGAGTCTCAGCATCACCTGGAGCTTGCTGCTTGGTCGAGCTCCTGGCCTCACGCTGCTGTGACGACCCAGCGTTCACGGTGTGCTTGTGGCCGTCCATGCGCATGCGCAGCGAGAGCTCCACCTTCTGCTGCTCCCTTGCCTCCCAGCCCTCGTCTGCATCCTCCTCCTGGTGGTCACTACTGCCAACTCCGCCACTGCTTCTGACCTTCGCAGCAGCAGCTGTGCAAGGCTTGCTCCACTCTGGCAACTTGTGCTGTGGACGCCCAGACTCTGAGCCCGTGGGAGAGCCCTCTGCAGCCACATGGTTATCAAAGTTTGCTCCAGCGCCAGCCTCATCAGCATCGACGTCACCACGCTGCGGCTGACAGCTGAGGGGGTTGTGCACACCGGCCCCTCTTGAGAGGACGCGATGCTGGGAGGAGCTCTGAGAGCGAGTCTGCCTGTGCCTCGCGGCTGCTCGCAAGGTGGACCTTGGCGAGGGGGACGATGGCGAGCTCTCTCCCTTTGTGGCGCCAAACTTGAAGAACACTGGCTCCAGCTGCGGCAACCTGAGCGCCTCGCTTGCTGCTGAAGGCGAGGAGGTGCCAGTGGTGGGAGAGGTCACCTGCGACGATGTCATGACCGACACGTCATCCTCCATGGCCTGCTGCTGGACTTCGAGCGGTGACAAGCCAGGAACCTGCATTGGTTGGCCGGCAGGCGAGGCGTAAGCCTGGGGCACAGAGGAGCCGGGAGAGGCTGCAGGAAAGGCAGAGGGCGCAGGGACCACCTCGGGCAGGACACGATCATCAGAAGCGGCAGTGTCCTGTCCGCCGCGGCTCTTGACGTGCAGTGTTCGGGCACTGTTGCGCTCGTCAGCCGGCAGTGGCCAGGAAAGCGAGGGTTTCTCGGAACGAGCTTGTGGCTTGGGTACTCCGGCTGCACTGGCACTGTGATCTGGGCCGCCACCGTCGCTGTCCTTGCGGAAGCTTGCAGCATCACTTTGGGTCCTGGCGGAGGGTAAGTGGGACATGCGTTGGGCCTGGACGCCAGCCGCTGCCGCTGCAATGCTGGAGAACCGGCTTGGTTGAAAGCCTGCGGCCTGCGACATGTCCAAGTTCTGGCTCTTAGCAGATGCCCGGTTTCGCATTGGCAAATACTTTGAAGTGCTCCTGCTGCCGCTGTCCAACGACACTGGCACTGCGTTCTCTGCAACTGGAGGAGTCTCCACAGGAGGCTGCATGCCAAGCTTGCCCATGGCTTGCTGGAGGGCATCAGCAGTGTCTGTTGACACTGCAGCCGGCTCCTCCAGTGCCAGGTCCTCGAGTATGCCCTCGAGCCCTGTGTTCCTGGGCTCCACAGTTTCGCCCTGGTTTGGCCAAGTGGCCACCTCGCCCCCCTCCGGAAGTCTCTTCTCCTCTGCTCCACTCATAGCCCCTACCATGGCCACCTTGCCAACTGCCAGCTTGGTCATCCTTGCACCAAGTTCATACACCCATGGAGAAGGGTTTTCGACAGTAAGACCAGCTTCAGCGCCATCACCATTACCGCCTCCATTTCCAGTTGGCGCTGCGCATGGCGAAGCTGGCCCAGTGGAGGTGCTGTCGGAGCTGTAGTCCTCCCTGAGCTTGTGCAGCGAGTCAAAGGTTGCACGCTGGGCACTGCCTGCTTGAACTGGTATTCTGCGAGTGCCTTTGTCCTTGGCATCAGCGCCACCGTCAGCATAAGTATCATCGTCAGCACCAGGCATGGAGGCGGCATCGGCGTCATTGTCATTGGCCTTGGCCTTGGCTGCATGCTCAACTCTTGACTCTTCCGCAACCTGCTGCCTTGTCTTGACCTCCACCTCTGGTGCGACCTGCCGTTGCCGGACTGACGCCCACATCACCTTGCCCTTGAGCCGAGGAGAGCGCAACTTGGATGGCCCCATGACCGCCCTTGCAGATCGCAACTTCGGTGATCTCGTGGCCGCCTGCGGACCCACCTTCCTGTGTGCCGCAGCACCCAGGTCAAGGCCGTGAGCAGCCTTTGGTGAGTTCTTGGATGCGACCAAAAGCCCCTGAGCCTCTGTGACGCCATGCCCAGGTAAGGAAGACACAGGCCGTGCATCTGCAGTGGGTGACGAGCTTCCCACGGACACAGCAAGTGCCGCAATGGCCTCCTCAAGGCCCAGAGTGACTGAGGCCAGCCCGGCCGCCTGCAGATCCTCTGCCTGAGGCTGCTTATGCAGGCTTCGGACCTTCTTCGCGACGTGCCGCCGTGACCTGATGGCTGAACGGGGTGAGCAGCCGGCTGCAAAGGCTGCAGACACCAGCGGTGCCTGTGGAGAAGGTGCTGAGGGCGAGGAGGAGGGTGAGGTAGGTGCCGCCAGAGAAAAGGGCGCTGGCGCTGATGGGCCATCTAATGCAGGCCCTGGACTCGGCAATGGTGGCTGGGGCGGGCGCGCTGCCGCTGGAGACGGGCTCGTGGATGAGGCTTTAGACGTGCCGTCGTTGCTGGGAACATGGAACTCGGGGATGTTGAGGCCAAGCACCGCCGCGCGCTCCAGCGCCGAGCCCCGATTTCCTGTACGCCAGTTTGGCCGGCTGCCCAGTAGCGGCAGCGGCGGCGAGGCGGCCGATGGCTTTTCTGAAGGTTGCTCGGTGCTCCTCAGAGGTGGAGGATTGGTGCTGTCGTTATGGTTTCCGCCAAATACAAAAGGGCCAACAGCCGCCACTGCTGCATCATGTAGTGCCCTCTCTTCTGAGGTGGCCTTGGCCGCCACAAGCAGGGCCGAAAACTCACTCGCCAGACCCTGAGAGATCCCCTTGCTGTCGACGCCACCAGCCGTTGCACCTCCAGCTGAGGTGAGGCTCACCGGTTGCAGGCGGGAACGTGGCGCCCTTAAGTCTGTGCTGGAGGCTGGACTGGTGGCGCTGCTTGCCGACTGCGACCCGCCCCGCGACGATGCGCGCTCCGAGACGGCCTCCGCAATGGCCTCCACCGCACCGACGAGCTCCGCCACGGAGCCTGGCGCCGCCTGCGCCAGGCCCTGGTTGCGCTGCTCGCGGAGCGACTTGATGGAAATGAGGCCCTGCCGGCGCGACGGCATGGCGCCCGCTGTGGTTGCTGTTGTTGGTGACGCCACAACTGCCGCGGGAGCAACCCTTACCGCAGTGTTAGACTTTGTCGTCTCCGGACGCTGCTGAGAGAGGAGGGTCCCAAAAATGGACGGCGGAAGGGGATCTGACTGCTGACTGCTGCGCGAAGACCGCGGCCCTGGTTGCGTCGCAAACGGTGTCGCCATCGTCATCTGTGCTGCAGCTGCGCGTGGAGGAGGCAGGCTGGTCGTCGAATGGGAGGGCGGCTCTGCTAAAGCGTCGCTGTGGCTCAGTGAATACAGGCCCTGTAGCTTGGAGGCGCGGCCAAGGAAGGAGAGCTGCGACGCCGTGGAGGTGGCAGCCTCTGGTTGCGGGCTCGGCAAGTCCTTGTCGTGGTGAGCCAGCACCGCAGGCTTGGCCACAAACAGATGCGGAGGGAGCTTCCGCGGCGGCCCCACGGGGCCCGGCGCAGCGTCAGCGGCAGGCGTAGCAGGCGCAGCAGCTGGCAAGCTCGGCATGCTTGCAGAGCGGCCAGCCGCCGTTGCAGTCGAGCCGAGGGCAGCTCCTTGCTTGGGGACTGGAAATCTGCGGCGGGCCTTGGCCATCTTCCTTGCCGACTGTGGCGAGTCGGTTGCTCGTGTTGTGCCTACGCCTCCTCGGTATCCGGGCGGGGGCGGCAGGGGTTGGGTGCTCACATGGTCCTGTGCCGGTGATTGGGCGGCAGCGACCTCGGCAGCGGAGGCAGAGGGAGGCCAATCAGCCAACGCGCTCGCCACCGGTGCATACGGGCTGCTCGTTTCATGGCTGTCAATGTCCATGGGCTCCGCCAGCGTGGTCGACTCCTGGCTTTCACTGTGGCTCTTGAAGAAGGCTGCCGCGCGCCGCGACCGCAGCAGAGGCACGCCGGCTCGCGGCGGCGGCGCCTTCCCACTCGGCGACTCCAGAGACTCGTGGCCACTTGTGGCCATGGCTGCCAGCGGCACCGGCTTGAGCTGGCCTGCTGCTGTGCCGTTGCTCGTGCCCTCTGCTTCCATAGCGCCGCCAGTGGAAATGCTGGCGGCGGCGCTGCAAGATCTCGCGAAGAGTCGCGGCGGCAATGGCATTCTGGGCGCCGGATCGGAGTCCGCCCTCACTAGCGCGGCTGCAGGCTCCGGCGCTGCCGCCTGGTGGCGGGTCGCCAGCTCCGGCTCTCGGCTGGAGCCAGATCCTGCGCCGAGCTTGTCGTGGACAGCCGAGGCCGCGGCCAGCCCTGATCCCGCTGCTCGCGGCAAACTGGGCTGGCCATTGTGGGCGTCGGGCGGGGAGCCCGTGCCGGGCCTGGTCGCTCTGGGCGCGCCATTCGCCGCCGCCTGCGCCAGGCCCGGGGGTGCAGCGACGGACGGACGGCCGGACCGATGCACGGGCGAGTGCCCAGCAGCCGTCGCCTCCGCCGCCGCCGCCGCCGCCGCCGGAGGTGCGGCGTGATCTGCGGTGCTCGACAGGCCTGGCGGCTGCCCGCCCAGCTGGCCGGGCTCGGCGGCGGCTGCGCCGAACCCGGCGTCCTCGGGCGGCTCGATGCGGGCCACCCGAACGGGCCGCGTCCGCAGCG
>WELB01000049.1:147740-164949 GCA_009602725.1 Spirogloea muscicola
AGCACTCAGTAACCCCTGCTAAGCAGCCTCAGGTCAGAGAGACTGGGTTCCTGGAAGCGGGTCCCCTGGCCAGAGCCAGAGGCAGCAGCGAGGGCTCTGCCTGCACGCAGGTGCAGCGCGCGGGCCATAGACTTCTGCAGCGAGACGGCCAAGCGCATGCGGTACACCTGCGCTAGCGACCCTGCTGCATGGGAGTCCACCGGCTCCCCATGGAAGCGGCGGGCAATGGCGTGACGAGAGAGCTGGTTGAGCAGCTCGAGCCACCGAGCTGCCCAGCGCCCTGTGCGTATCGATGGCGAGCGGGAAGAACTCGTCTTCCCGCGGGTGATTTGCGTATTTTAGCTCCTTGGCCCGAGCTGCGCAGGCTACCGCATACCCAGCCTTGGCGGCACACTGGGTTGGATGTGAGCGGTCATAGGAGTCAGTGGCCAATTTAAGAAGGTGGCTGGGGAAAGGCAGCCCCAAAAAAAGGGAGAAAGTCGTTCCCAGGAGAGGGCTGGATGGACCGGATGGCGCAAAAAGCAGGATACTAGTCTCCAAGCAGGATACTAAACTCTCTCTCTTCTTGGGGTTTCGAAAACCCCCCCGCGGCTCCCGCCCTGCTCCAGCCAGGGCCCCTCGGAGCGCCTGCCACGTGCCCCCTCCCCCCCCCCTTCCCCCGGGCCAGGGCCAGGGCCAGGGCCCAGGGCCCCTCCCCGCGCCGCCGCCATCGCCGCGCGCCCGCGGCGGCCGCCGGGAATCGCGGGCCCGGGCCCGGATGGAGGATGACGACGACGACGGGACCTTCTGCCTGGGCCCGCGGTGCTTCGCGACGCCGCACGAGGGCTACGTGAAGCCGCGCTACTACCCCATCCCGCTCGGCCGCGGCCACCGCGTCCCCGGCCGGGTGCGCGGGCGCCGCCTCAGCTTGCCTTTGGCGCCATCGATTGACGAAGCTCCTGACTTAGGCATCCTCGACGTCGTCCGCGCCGCGCGCCAAAGCCGGCCTTGGCCGCCTTCGAAGTGCGCTCATTCGCCTTGTCTCACGCCCGATGCCGGGATGCCCGAGGGACTGGCCAGGACTGGCGCTGGAAGGTGGCCGTCAAGCTGCGCACGGCCCGCGGCGGTGACGGCGGCGACGGCGGGCCGCCAGCCAAGGCGCAGCGCTGCTCCCGCCTCTCCATCCTCCGCGGCATCGCGCTGCCGCAATGCCTGCAGCTCGGTGTGCGCCAAGCCCTTGCCGGAGCTCCCTCTGCAGGCCATAGCCCCCTGGCTCACTGTCCTCCATTGTACCGCTCACGTCCCGCCGGCCCGCGCGAGCAGGCGACGACGGCCGCTGGCGCTGGCCATGGGTGCCAGTGTCGCTGCTTGCGGGCCTCAAGCTGGACTTTTGGCTGCCGCACCACGAAGCCAAGCGGCGCCGCTTCGGCGAGGAGCTGGTCCACGAGCGCAGCCTCGGGGGGGGCCTGCAGCTCGTCCCGTCGGCGCGCATAAAGGTCATGACCCCCGTATTCGGCAGCCTGGGTGCGTGCCCTCCTCCAATTCCCATCCAGCCTCGCATGGCCACCTGTGCCACCTGTGCATGGCGAATTCACCTGCAGCATGCATTGCTGGTCTGGGGCTCCTCCTGCCCCTGGATCTGTGACTCTTTGTTGGAAGAATGGAATCTGTCGCCTCGTCGTGATAACTGATATGAGTTATCCAAGTCAACTGATGTCTGAGGTGCGTTCATTTTAGATTGCATACTCTGAGCTGATGCATTGCTGGCTCAGCCCTACGCCCATCCTTGGAGCTGCTGCCACTACCGGCGCTGACTGTGAAGCGAGAATTCGCCTTTGGGAAGGCACAGCTGACTGTGCACGCCCGCCTGCAGGTCCTCACCTTCCCCTCCATGACTCTACAAGCTGCTAGTCAGCTGGCGCCAAGCCCCTTGCCGTCTGCACCTATGTTGCCGCTCACATTGCTCAAGAATGGCGCCTGATTGCCGCAAGTGCCTAGTTGCAATCAGGCAGACCGCGACGGTAGCGGCCTGCGGCTGCCACGGTGGTCGCTGCAACTCGACTGGCGCCCCGCAGATTCGGTGCTCTGCCAACTGACTGCGTCCACAGATTCCAGCACTGCAAGCAGTTGCCTACCACCACACTGCAAGCCGTGGTGCATGACGTGCAGGAGATAGAATGCTAAGATGCATGATGCAGAACACACTAGCCAGCCTCCATGAGCAGCTAAGGGTCCTCCTTGTGTGCACTCGGCCTTGCGGTGCCATGGCTGACACGGTTTGCGGTACCTGCATACCCATTACAGGCTCGAGTATTTGCAAAGCCAGAAGCGAGTGCCCTGGCTGTGCAGTACACTCGAGGCTTCCGCATCTCCAGGGACTGCCGAGCGGTACCCACTCAGGACCAGCACCTCCTCTTGTCACCTTTTTCTTAGTCATGACTCACCAATGCTTTCGCTACAGAAAGCACACTGTTGGCCTGTCTGCACTCTGCTTACCTTGCTTATCTGCTTCCTCTCGCTGTGGTGCATCCTTGGCGAGCCGAAGCAGCTTGCAGAAGGCTGAGCTGCAACAATTGGGACAATGTGGGCAATCAGGTGGTGGCAGGCAACATGGAAGTGCCGGCCAAGGTTACCTCACTGGAGGCATGCAGCCTCTCCCTCCGGGACCTGCTGCCTCGCAAGCTGCGCCTCACCTCTCTGAAAATCGAGCAGGTCATAGGCACTCGGGTACGCCCTGCAGCCAGCCATGGATGGCAACAGTAATGCAGCACGCTTGGCGCAAACTAGCCTCAGAACCTGGAATGCCTCTCTCTAAATATAGAACTTGATTGTAGCCCTTCCACTAGCCCCTATGTCACTCATTTTACCCTTTAATTATTTTGCACATCACCACAGCAGCGCTGATTTGCAGCTAAACTTAAGACCCCTTCAATCTGCCTCCTCCTTCTCCTCCCCTCGCCTCCTCGACTTCCTTCCCCGCCTGTTTCCGAGGACCCACCTTATCTGCTGCTTGTTATCACCTTTTGAATAGCAACAGACTATGCCCTCGCAACTGCTCTTGACGGTCTTGAGCTGCGTCGGTCGTGATAAGAGATGAGAGCCTTGCAGCGCTTACATCGCCTATTTCATCCACTAAATTGCCGCATCGGCTGATACTGATGCAATTAAGAACAGAGATTCATTGCTCCCTCTGTCCTGGCAGGGCAAGAGAGACCAAATACCTTCGGAGAGGACCTACCTTCAGGCTTCACACCTCATTGGTCAGACTGACAAGGTGACAGTTGTCCCCGGCCATTGGATTGATCCAGGATTTGAGCCAGGCGCCCCAGGAGAACGCGAATTCAATCTTGAGGTATGGTCCATGTCTTTGGCTGGTTGATATCGGCCTTCGGAGCTACAACGACAGTACTAGAAACCGGCCATTCAACACTTGCAGGCTCTTGCAGGTGGCCAACACCATTGAGAAGCAGCTGCGAGGCAATGGATGGGACGTTCTTAGGCCCGACAGGGATGCTCCACATCTCTCGTGGGAGGCTTACGTGAACTGGGTGGCCAAGCAGGTTGGTCACATAACACAACGTGTCCCATTGATGTAAGTAGCAAGCTACAGCAATCTAGAGATGCTTGTTATTGTTACAAGATTGGCACGTTCCCCTACTTATGTCACCGGCCCAAGGTTTTGCAACTTTTGCAGACACTACGAGGGGTGCCTGTGGTGGAAATTCATGGGCAGGTAATTTAAATATACTTTGTCTGAGCCATGTGCTGGTGTACCCATTGCCGGTGCCTCTGCTCACGCATGCCCAAGCAGCACAGAGTCCTTGGTGTGTCATGTATGTGTCGCCCCTGCTGTTGGTGATGACTGGCAAAGGCAATCCGTCTGCTGTCATCCTAGCCCTGCCCAAGGCGTGCTTGGGAAAGTTCCACTTGAAGGCAACAAGGTGCTTCAGTGATATTGTCCTGCAGCACCTGATGAATTAGTGCACTGCCATTTGCAGGGCTCTGCAGCCGACTTCCGTGGACTTGTACTTGGAGTGATTGGCGAGAAAGATGCCCCCCTCAACCGGGTATGTAGCACTACCTTCTTCCACCATGTCTTGCTTACTGATTGCATGCTCAACAAATATGTTGCTCAAAAGGAGAGCATCTCTGCATGTCATCTATGTCCATCCTGGTAGCCAATGCCATTTGCCGTTCATTTTGTCGCAGGAACTTGCGTCACACTTTGGCTACTTCCCCATGGATTGGCGCGAGCTGGCTGTGCCCCGCCGAGGAGGTGTCATTGTGGAGTGCTTCAATTCAGATGAGGTGCTTGATTTCGTATCCGACCCAGAGCTGAGCAATGAGACAGCAAACAGAAGGGTGCCGTTTGCATGCCTTCACGCTTAGCACTGTATGTGCTGGCAATTTTCTTGAGTTCCTGAGGGATGTCTTTGCATGCAGGTGCTCCAAATGGCTCCATGGCATCGGACCTGGGCAGTCGGTCGGCTTGCTTCACGAATTACACAGTGCATCTTGAGGGCGACGCGCGAGAAACGAGCTTCTCGTGGAATTGAGACACTTGACATTGACGATGAGGATCTTGCACAAGATGAGTTCATAGATCCTCAAGTAGGGTTAACGATGAGCAACACTGTGAGACAGCGGCATAGCTTGCTGCCCTTCTCTCATCTCTGATTCTAGGCACCACCAAGTGATTGCTCAAAGCCATATGCACTATGATGCAACAGTCATCATTTATTCTTATGGAAGGGCACTCCCTTTCCACAGTCAGACATATTGTCTGCCAGAAAGTAGAAACATGGACAGCGCCTGACTTAATACTGTAAGGCCTTGTGCCTCTCAGCCAGCCTCAGAGCGTGCAGCTTTTTCCATGGAATGTTGTCATCAGGATAGTCCACCCAAATACTCCCACTTTAGCATGCAAGGGCACAACTCAGGCCGTGTCTCATATGTTTGCCCACCAAGTGCAACATGTGATGTACTTGACCGACCTTGGACACAGTAAGCGAAAAATCCAGATGAGCACATTCACGAGAGCGTAACCAACCACCAGACATGCCCAATCAATAACCCTGCAAGAATGCTTAGCTTTACAAATGGCGAATCTGCAAAGGAGAGAGTGCAAAAGGCTGGCGTAACAGTATCAGAAAAGATTATCCCATCTGGCTCAAGCACGCACTATCTCACTTAACACAGCATCATCGACATTTATTATGTCCAATCTCCCCCAAGGGCTGTGCATCAGCAGACTTGACCGCATTACTAAATTATACGTGAGAGACATAGGCCCGCTGGGGATGGAAATTGGGGGTCGCAAAATCGAGGGTGAAGTGTGCAGCTCATCAAGCTGAACAAAATTGTTGCTGTACAACTCAGTGGCTTACAATCTGTAACAATGGCGGCAATGCGCTCTGGGGAGACCTGCTCCTGCCTAGCTTGTCTAGCTGGCCAGCGGCTACATAACCGTAGCCCTACAGGCAACTATTTGTTGCACCAAAAGGGTACATGTACAGCATCTAAGGGCGGGCAAATAAATGACCTTTACACAGGGAGGGGCTACTATGACCCGGACATGTATAATCAACAGTGAAGAGCAAAATCGAGGGTGGCGGCGTGGCATGGCGGCGTGGCAACACAGAGCTCAGGCCTAGAAGAGGCGGGTGAGGCCGCTGACTCCAATCTGGGCCGTGCGCTGGTGCTGGAGGAGGCTGTAGCTATGGACAAGGGGGTTGCAGGGGGGCCGGCTGGGCGGGGATCCGTTTTCGAGCGGCGGCGAGCATGGGACAGAGAGGTCCTGTGGAACGGCCTGCACATGGGCCACAGCGAGAACCCGCAATCAACGCCGGGCACGTCAAGCACGACGGAGCCGAACGAGAGGGTGCACTTCCGATGGCGAGAAAGGAGTCGAAGCAGCAAGGCTGTCTGTGATCCATGGCAAGGGCTACACAGCCGACAGGACATCTGTGATGGCAGCCCGTTGCAAGGGCGGCTGCCTGGACGATGGCAGGCGTCAGAGCTCTCGACGAGAGGAGAGAGCGTAGCGGAAGGCCAGACGGAGGGCTGCCTGGTGCCAGCAACACATGGGGCCCTGCTCTTCTAGTCTGCGACGGGGCCACCGCTCGCCCACCACGGACCATGCGAGGAGAAGGCAGGGGGGGGCGCACCTTGCGCAGGAAGATGTCGAGGATCTCGCGGCTCTCGTCGCCATCGGGCCGCACGCTCAGCAGGCTGTGGCACCCCAATGGCCCGATGGGAAGAGCGCGGCGGTCAGCAAAAGCCGCAGCTTGAGCAGGGCAGCCACGGAGATGGGCAGCGAGAGCTCGGGCGTACGCTGGCTGGGAGGGGCTCCCGGGAGGCGGGGGCTTGCGCTCACCAGCGGCGGCGGCGGGGGCGGGCTGCGGAGTCGAGCGCGGCGGCGGCGGAGGAGGAGGGCCGGCGGGGCCGCGGGCAGACGAGCTCCGCGGGNGGAGGCGGGCGGGCAGGGAAAAAGCCCCGCGGGCGCCGCCAAGGGCTGCGCTGCCCGCCAATGCGCGGCGCCGCCCGTGGCACCCCCCCCCACTCCCACCGTCCCTCCGCCACCACCACCTTAGCCCCCCCTTTGCATTGGCCTCGTCTTCTTCGTTGACGCATTTGTTTGATGCTTGGTTGCCCACAAGAGCGTGCGCTGTTCCAAAGCCAGCCCCGACGGAAGAAAGTGGCTCCCAACCTCCACTTCTTGGAAGAAGTGAAGGGCTCACACATTGAGGATAGGGGCTGGAAAAGCCCAGCCCAAAAATGAGGGAACAAAGTACGCAAAGGGTCCCAGGGGAAGCGCTAAGAAAAACAAGCAGGAAGGGCCTCTATCCATTGGGAGAGGGTCACTTTGTACCCGAGGAAGAGACAATGTCCTCAAGGACGCCCGGCGATGGAAGTTTGTGGCGCTGGCAGTGGACGTGCACGGGCCGTTCGGCAGTCGGTGGCTGGATCTGCAGCCCCGGTTGGGAGTGAAAGAGAGTGGCCAGTTTCTTTCGTTCTTGCTGCACCGGCTTGCACGGCGGGCCATCGATCGTCGGCAGGGGACAGCAAGGGGAGCTGCCCGGCTTCAACGCCACTGGCCCAGGTGTTCAGTAGGTGGCTATGTATTCACCTCCCTCGCTCTCCTCTGTGCTTGGGACCCGCTTCCAGGAACCCAGTCTCTCTGACCTGAGGCTGCTTAGCAGGGGTTACTGAGTGCTTCGTAGCTGCTTCGCTTCTTTTCTGTGCTTGTTGTTCTTCGTCCTTCCCCTGGCCCCTTCTCGTCCTTTGTACATTCTTTTCTGGGCTGGCTTTTTCCAGCCCCTATCCTCAATGGGCGAGCCCTTCCTCTGTGCTCACCCGTGGGTGCTAATGTCACCCTGTTACCTTAGGCACCTTAGTACAGGTCTCCGACTTATGTAGCCTTGTTTGTCTTGCACTAAACTCTGCCTGAACAATGTATGGGCTTGTGAATTGGCCTCCCTTTCATTTCATGCACTCCTCTCTCTCTTCCACCAGGCCACCGGCTTTCGTGGCGGCGATTCGGCTCCCCAAGTTAGCATGTCGGATCTGTATGTGCTCACCCATCGGTACTAACGTCACACTACCACCTTAGCCACCTTAGCATGGGGCTTTGTTTTGTGTAGCCTTGCATTTTTCTGAGAGCCTACTTGCTGACGTCTTAGCGGTTAGTATCTTGCTTCTTGCGCCATCCGCCCTTGCGGACCTTGTCCACTCTTTGGGCTGGCCTCTCACGTGCTGGATAAGGCGGCCTTCGCCACAGCCTTGCAGCAGCTCCCGGGACCCGACCTGCGCGGGCGCGCTCGACTGCTGTCGGCTTCTTCCCCTGGGGCAGCGGCCTTCTTCCGCGGCGAGCAGGCCTTCTCTTCTCCAACGGTACCAGGCCCTGGCTCTCCCAACGGGGGCAAGGGCTGTGAAAACGCGCGCGCAGTGCCCTTGCGGGCAGGCCGCGCTTTGGCTGCTTACTTCTGGGTCTCGTCGGGGTGCCTCTTATGGGCGAGCACTTGATTTTTTTCTGGCACCTTGAGTCGGTGTGTGCTTGACGCTTTTCTGGCCCCCACGATTTTGTCCATTCTTTTTGGGCTGGCCAATCTCAGTCATCGCCCTTCTACTGGAAGAGTCTTCCATCTTTTCCAGCTGGAAATTGCTCCGACTTGAGGCTGCTGACTTGGGACTACTTAGCTCCCATTTGCTGCGTTCGTGTATTTGAAACAAACGAAGGTCAAATGGCCTTGGAAGTGAGAGCGAAAGCGCTGCCAAATTGACTGGTGGCTGTGAGAAGAAGTGGCTCTCCCAATGGGGGCAAGGGCTGTGAGAAGCCAGCCCGAAAAGAATTGACAAGGTTCGAAGGGGCCAACCTACGAGCTAAGCAGCGACTGCGGGGCCTGAAGAGGCTATGGCAGGGGGGAGGATGGACCACTCAGTAGTTACGAGTGAGGAGCCTCACATCCGACAGACTAGCTGCCGGAAAACTATCCCCCTGACGAAAACCGGAGGCCGCAGCGAGAGCACGGCCAGCACGCAGATGCAAGGCGTGGGCCATGGACCGCTGGAGGGAGACGGACAAGCGCATACGATATACCTGAGCCCACGAGCCAGCGGCGTTGAAGTCAGCCGGCTCACCGCGCCTGCGGGACACAGCGCGCCGTGCAAGCTTGGCCAACAGGTCGAGAGGCCAGCCCCAAGGAATGAACAAGGTCTGAAGAGCTCACTTCTGGGCTGGCCTCTCACAGCCATTTCTTACAATGGAAGAGCTATTCTTTCAAGGAGGCGGTTGCTGTGGGAAGGGTTCTTGGACCTTGTTCATCCTTTCTGGGCTGGCCATTCACAGCCCCCGCCCCCTTTGGCAGAGCTCACTTCTGTCCTTGAGGTGTAGAGTGGCCCTTGGCCCTTGTCGATTCTTTGTGGATAAGGAAGCAAGAGACAAGGAAGCTTTTCCAATACAGGGCGAAAAGAAAGTGCTCATGCAAAGTGAGGCGACGGCTGTGAGGGCTCAAAGGCAAAGGAAATGAAAAAGGTGTGAGGGGATTGGTCCGCTAAAGCCCAGAGGCCAGCCCAGGCCTTTCAGGGCTCCCGTGTGCCGATGGCTGCACTCACAAAGCGAGCCTCTCGACGCCATGAGGAAAGGTGCGCGGTGCTCATGAAATGACAGGGAAGGCCAATTGAAGCCAATCCAGTGTTCAGGAATATTATTGCAGAGGAGTGGGGCTACATGAAGCGTAGCCCTATGCTTAAATTCACAGAGTGAATGCTGGCTGAAGGTGGACGTCAGTACCGACGAGCAAGCACATGCATCCGGCAGACTCACTTGGAGAGGCGGAGCACCGCCACAGAAGCCAGTGGCCTGACTTGGAGAGAAGGGCTCGCCCATAGAGGATAGGGGCTGGTAAAAGCCAGCCCAAAAAAGAATGAACAAAGTACGAGAAGGGGCCACGGGAAGCACTAAGAAATACAGACACAAGAAGAAACTAAGCAGCCACGAAGCAATCTTAGGGCGCGCCCAGCACGCTGACGAATAGCCAGAGCTTGGAAGCGCTGCAGGCAGCGCGGGAGGCCCTAGGAAACGAGCTTGCAACTCACCCAACTTCCTACAACCCTCGGCCCGCGCTCCGGCTGCCCGCTGCGCCGCCTCTCAGGCCACTCTGTCCTTTGTCAGACCTTGTTCATCCCTTTGGGCTGGCCTCTCACGGTCATCGCCTTGAGTTGGAAGAGTAATTTCTCTTTTCACTCCAGCGAGCCCGCCGTGAGCAAGAGTCAGGAAAGCTTGTAGTACAAAAGAGAGCTATCACAAAGGGGGCGAGGGCTGCAAAGAAAGCTCCTCCAATGGGCCAACCACAAAAGAATGACGAATTCCAGAGAGTTGAAATGGCAATTTGCGCGCAGGAAACAGAGAAATAGAGCAAGTTTCAGTCGAAGGGTGCGGTGGCAGTAAAAGCCACCCAGCCAGGCACGAATCAATAAGGTCCACACGCTAGCCCCTATATATTGGCACAAACCACTCCGCCAAGTAGGCACCTTACTGTTGGCCACCCAGCCATGCCTTTTACAGAAGCACGTTGTAATGACCAGCAGCTGCAAGGTATTGCGATATCCTGAGGTGGCAGCCACAGCACGGCCAGCACGCAGATGCAAACAAATGGAGCAGCCAGCCCTACAATGCAAACTGACCCCCCTCATGCCCCCACGATGCCATGCCTCTGATTCACTAGCATGCCAGAGCACAAGCACCACCGACTATCTGCTCTATCCTGTGCAAATGGTTGGCTCTCACGTGCCATTTGCCTCTGTCCTGCCACTCACAGCCCCTGCCTTGTGGCCTTTGCCAACTCACCGAATCGACATGCTTACTCCTCAAGTCGCTGGCATTAAATGACCAACAGCACCCAGTTCACAAGATATCAACTCCCCAGCAATTGGCGATCAATGACCTACATTTAACTGCTTATTACGTCCGCGAGGCAGGACGCAAGGGCGTCCTGCGGCCAGCGGCAAAGAATGTTATGGGGTGCGACTCTCAGCAGCGGCTCTCCTTTGTGAGAGCCGCCTCTAGCCACACCCTCAATCAAATCTAAAGAGGCCCTGCGGGAAAGGCTCCACAGGGCAGCTACAATGTACTTGAGTATTGAAAAAATTGGCGCCAGCAGCCTCCAGCAGAGCAAGAGAGCCTGCGAAGCCACTCGGCCGTTCTTGGCGGCACTTCTATCTGTACAACGCGGAGCGGCTGTAATCTAGGCGGCTGCCCAAAGAGGCAGGCTTGCAACGAGGCTGTAGGTGGGCTTGTCACTGTGAGAAAACCCTGGCAGGGTCGATGCCTCGTGCAAACTCCTCCAGGTTGTACATCATGTGCACGACCTCGGCCATGCTCGGCCGCTGAGTGGGCTTCCACCGTGTGCACAGGAGGCCGACCTTCACAGCGGCCTCGATGAGCCGCAGATTGTCCTCCGTCTCGCCGCCCAGCAGCCGGCTGTCAATCACCTCCGCCCTGCCTCCCTGCTCCTGCAGCTTGAGGCCCACCCAATCTGGCAGGCTCTCGGCCTCACCAGTGCCGTCTGTGAACTCACGGTCTGTCGGTGCCTTGCCAGTTAGCAGCTGCAGGAGGACGATGCCGTAGCTGAAAACATCGCTCTTTGCTGTGATCCGCCCAGTCTGACCATACTCGGGGGCAAGGTAACCAATAGTCCCTGCTCGCAACAACCACGCAGCAGGACAAATTGGGGGTCAGACATTTACAACAAGAGAGGCAAGCGTATGTCAGGCGCTGACAGCGACCAGATACGTGGTGTCCCTATGCACATCCGCATGCTCCTGCTCCCTTCTTCCCAGTCACAGATGCATTGGTAATGCCAGGAATGCTGCGATTAACGACAGCGGTGTGACATACCAGAGACGGCAGTCGACATGTGGGTTTCGTGTGGATCAATCAGCTTGGCCAGGCCAAAGTCAGAGACATGGGCCTCCATCTGCTCGTCAAGGAGGATATTGGACGGCTTGACGTCCCTGTGCACAATCATGACCTTGCAGCCCTGGTGCAGATACTTCAGGCCCTCCGCAGCCGTGAGCGCAATCTTGTATCTCGTCCGCCAGGTGTTAAACTCGCCAGCCTGGTTGCAGGACGTCCCGTGTATAAATCCAGATAGGCTGCCGCGCGGCATGTAGTCATACAGGAGTAGCCTCTCCTGGCCAATCTCAGACGAGTAGTAGCCCCTCAGAGCCACAAGGTTCTTGTGCCTTGCCTGTCCAAGCGTCTCTACCTCTGCTAGGAACTCCTTCTCGCCTTGGTCGCTCTTCATCTCCAGCTTCTTCACTGCTACCACCAGGCCCCAGGCAAACGTGGCTCTGCCCATCCCAAGAAGACGTGATGTCCAGGTCAGCGATGCCAAGATGCAAAGGGCGGACATCCCAAGTGTGCAGATCGTCATAAAGGCCAAATGCCCTCCTCATACGACATTGAAAACCCACGCCCCACAATAAAGAGGCAAGATCAAGGCCTGACCAGGTTCCAATGGACATTGTTATTCCAGTGACGGCAAGCACCTGTAGACGGTGCCGAAGCCGCCCTTTCCGACAATGTTATCCGAGCTGAAGTCATTGGTTGCTTGGAGCAACTCCTCGAACGCAAAGCTCCTCTCCCCGGGCTTACTGAAGAGCTTGAAGTGGCCAGGCCCCTTGGCAACCCCTGCACCTCTGGCGTCGCCATTCTGCAGGGGGCCGCTGGCCACCCTTACCATCCTGGACGGCGAGATTGGTATGGTCACACCGCCAACCCTCTCGCTGACCATCTTCGGCCGCCTCCTGGTCCTCCACAAGATGAAGAGGAGGAGAGCAAGCAAGATAACGAAAACTGCTCCAAGAGTTGAGCCCAGTACAGCTGCCGCCGTGCTGCTATTGTCATGGTGGCGCAGGGATGGCGATGGCGGCGACAGGGACGGCGGCGGGCTGGGCGGGCAAATGGCATTGAGGGGGGGGCCACAGAGATATGGGTTGTGTGCAAAGGACGAGTTTGAGAAAATAGTGAAATTGTTTTGCGGAATTGGGCCGGAGAAGTTGTTGTAGGACAAGTCGAGGTACTGCAGGAAGGCCAATTTTGAGAGGCTCTCAGGCAAGTAACCTGCGCCCACAAGAGCCAAGAGCAACAGTGAACAAGGAGGAGCACCTGGAAGAGGATGATACAATCCCCCTGCTGAAGGGAAGCACTATGCGCCAGGGCCCACAAGTTCAGCGCTGAAGAAGTATGATCAGCAGCCTGCTGCAACTGAGCTGCAACATCCCAGTAATGCATTCCAGCCATGCAGAGGTCAGCTGAATCAGCCACTGTGCTGAACAAGGTTCCTACTCTCACCGCCCAGGTGGTTATGGGCAAGGTCCAGCCTCTGGAGAGAGAAGAGCTGCCCATAATCATCTGGAATGCTGCCCTTCAGCAGATTTTGTCCAAGGAGTAGAGCATTCAGGTTGACCAGATTTGAGAGCTGCCGGGGCAACCGGCCATGCAGAGCATTCTGAGCAAAATTGAGGAATGAGAGGTGATGGAGGTAGGCCAGTGTTGTGGGCAGACTGCCAGCAATCTGGTTCTCCGAGATGTCCAAGGAGAGCAAGGATGTCAGGTTGCCCAAGGATGGCGGGACAAACCCCGTCAAGGAGTTGCCACCAAGATCAAGGAAGAGGAGGCTGAGACAGCCGCCCAGCTGCGATGGTATTGTGCCGCTCAAGAGGTTCCCTCGAAGGTTCAGCTGATTGAGATTAATCAGTTGCCCTAGCTGTCCAAGTGACAGACGCAATACAAGGCCAGTGCGAGTGTGCTGTCAGTGCCCCCAATATTTCAGAAAAGCTCAGATATATCTAGATAGGTAGATGTCTGCTATGTGAATGCCTATCTCGCTGCCATAACCTGCAGTTCTCAGCCTTGTGAGAGCTCTACGAGAGTAGGCCATATGTGCAAGATTTCGATTCAAGCATCATGCAACAATTGAAGCCATTGATACGTCCTGCCCCTTCAGAGGGCGCATACCCTAGTGGGAATCGAAGAAGTGATTCGGTTGAAGTTCAGGCCGAGCTGCTGCAGTGCAGAGCAGTCTCCAAGTTGCTCTGGGAGAGGTCCAGTCAGGCGATTGTTGTCTAGGATGAGCATCTGGAGATTTGTCAACTTCCCGAGCTCAGCGGGAAGGTGCCCCTCAAGACTGTTCAGCAGGGCAACGGAGTGAGTCAGAGAGCATCTTGACTATCAGACACATGGACCCTGCTTGCTGAGCGCTCGGTTTCAATTCCATGTATGGACACGATCGAAACACATGCAATCCAAACACATGCAAGCAAGGGCACATGTGCAGCGGACGGTCAGGTGATGCTTGCAAGCTCAGCAACTGTGGAATTCAGTCCTTGTCGTATCGGCATACCGGTTGCCACCAAAGTCAAGGACAAGCATGTTTGAGCACGCAGTAACCCCGACCGGGAAAGGACCCGAGAAATTGTTGTTGCTCAGCTTCAGAATTGTGAGGTTGTGCAACAATGTAAAGTCAAGAGAGATCTCCCCAGACAATATATTGGAATGAAGGTCCAAAACCTGCAACTTGACCACAGGAGGGGTCTTAGGCACAACGGCCTAGCTCATGGAATCTTGTCACAGTGATAAGACAGGCCCGGTCATCACGATACTGCATGTTGCCAAGCTTCTTGCTGGGAGAGGTCATGTTGCAACTCTGAGCTTTGGGTTCAACTTTCTTGCTGGTGACTGACTCAGTCCAAGCGACTCAGCCAAGGTAGAGGGAGTGAAAGGACCTGTAAGAAGCGGCAGTTTGCAAGTGCCAGAGGAATGCTGCCTGTCAAGCTGTTGTTGAAGAGGTACACGTACTCAAGGAGAGGCAGATTCCCAAGCTCAGCAGGAATCTGCCCCTCCAAGAGATTGTTACCTAGCTCCAGAGACACCAGACCGCTGCAGTTGCCGAGCTCAGGCGGGATGCTCCCATTCAGGTTGTTGTTCAGAAGAAACAGAAGCTGCAGGTCTTGAAGGTTGGCCAGCTCGACCGGAAGGGGGCCGGATAGGGAGTTGTTGCTGGCCACGAACGAGTTGAGGGATGTGCAGTTGCCCAGCTCTGGTGGTATAGGGCCCGACAGTTGATTCCTGAGAGCAATGCACATGACGCGCTGCTAAGTGAGTCTCGTTCTACTAGAGATCAGGCACAGTGGTGGCATCAAAGGGAGCATAGTTTGCCTGAGCCAAGCAAGGAAGGAATGGTGGTAGCGAGGACACGATGCCTCCATGAGGAGGCATCGCAGTCGTGCGTGTGATGTGGGCAGGCAGGGACTGCTTGCTCACCCGCCAACGTCCAAGATGACGAGCAGCTGCAACAGGCCCAGCTCTTTCGGAATCTGGCCCGTGAGGCCGTTGGTAGATAGGCCGAGGGACCTGAGCTGGGAGCAGTTGCCAAGCTCTGGGGGGATCTCCCCCTCCAGGTTGTTGACAACGAGGGAGAGGTCCTCCAGATTGGACAGCCTGCCAAAGCTCGGTGGGATGGGGCCGCCCATGCCATTGGAGGCCAGGTCGAGGCGCTGCAGAGATGTGCAGTTTCCAAGTTCCAAGGGCAGGCCATCGGAGAGGTAGTTGTGCGATACGACGAGTGTCTGGAGGCTCTGGAGCTGTCCAAAGGACGCCGGGATGGCTCCGTTGAAGCCATTGTACGAGACTTGCAAGAGCTGCAGCGAGGAGCAGTTGCCGAGCTCCCCTGGAAGAGGCTCTCCTCCCAGCAAGTTCTGGGACAGAGTCAGGTACTGCAAGGACTGCAGGTTGCCGAAGGTGCGAGGGATGTTGCCGGTCAGAGAGTTGTTGCTCAGGTCCACGGTGGTGAGGTTGGCGCAGCTTCCCAGCGATGCAGGAATTGGTCCTTCAAGCAGGTTGCTGCCAATGGAGGAGTGCGCAAGGATCAGCAGACATGCAAAGCTGGATGCTTGTACTTGTGCACTTGTTGTGGACTGTATAATTGCACACCACCTGTAACAACTCAATCCATTGATCCCAACAAGCCTGCTCATCGAGTTAGACCATTCTAGAGGCAATGACCGTCTAGCCCATGACAGCCTTGCGCCGGCAGCAATGGCAGGATGCCGACCCTGTCAAAAGAAGCTCAGTGAGTCCAAGGCAGGAGCCAATGGTGTCGGGGATTGGCAGATTGAGAGCGTTGTTGCTGAGGTCCAAGACCTGCAAGGAGCACACGACTTGTCTTGAGTGATGTCTGCACTACAAGCGGGTACCACACTACTTGGGCCCATAACGAGGCCCAAACGTGGAGCAAGCTGCCTTGCCAGAGAAAAGGGTCCAGAAAAGGCTGCCAGGGAGGACACCAACCTCTAGTCTGTGGAGTTGGCCTACTGCTTCTGGGATGGAGCCATTGAGGGAGTTGAGACTGAGGAGCAGGGACTGGAGAGCAGGCAGCCGGAAAAGTGCTTCTGGAAGTGGCCCAGTGAGGGAGTTGTTGGCCAGGTTGATGTTGACTGCCAGGCGCAGATTGCCGAGCTGTGCAGGGATGGGGCCTGAGAAGAAGTTGCTGCACAGCCCGGGAGCTCGCCGCACGGCAGCGGTGTCAGGAGCCGGGACTACGAGGTGGTCCAGAGTCCAGCGCGCAAGCAACTGGCTGAAACCTCTTGCGCAAGCGAGCCGCCGAAAGCCCACGCCTATTGGCCCTGGAAGCCCGTCCTACATAATCAGGAACGCAGGCCTGCTCACTTGCTGAGGTCGAGAGTGACGAGATGGCTGAGGTCGCCGAGCGCCGGCGAGAGGTGCCCCACCAGCTGCGCGCCGGTGAGGTTGAGGCTCGACACGGGGTGGTTGAGGTGCCGCTCCGCAGACGGGTTGCAGGCCACGCCGATCCACCTGCCGCGCCGCCAGGCATGCCCAAACCAGAGCTTGAGCCGTCGTCAGCTGCACAGCAGCCATTGCTGCCGCACCTGCTCGGCCTGGCTGCGCCTGCCCAAGTTGCCCCGCTGCCCATCACTCTGCGCCCTTGTCCTGCCTCCCAGCGCCAGTGCTGGCGTGCTGCTGGAGCCACCAAGGTGCGCACTCGAGGCTGGCCTCTCTCAGCTGGCACAATGGCAGCTCGCCTCGTGGCTCTGCTTGCGGCTGCTGAGCTGAGCTCGGCGTGCCGGTCGGCCCCTCCAGATGGGCACCTCGCGGCCCGGGTTCTGGGTTCTGGCCAGCCAGGTGCGGCCGGCCATGCCTTTCCCGCAGCCCATTCAGAGGAGGCCGCGGCGCGGAGCCCGCGCCCCATTGCGTCGCCCGGCCAGCGCGTCGTGTCGCCGCCATGTCGGCGGGCTGGACGCCCTGCGCGAGCGAGCCCTTCGAGGTGGAGCTGCTATGCGGCGGCAGTGGGCTCTCACCCGCAGGGCGCGTCCACCTGGTTCACGTCCCAGTTGCCGAGCTGCCCGCGCGGGTCGTCGGCGACGGCTGCCTGCAGGGCGGAGGCGCGAGGGAGGCCGTCAGCAGGGCAAGCAGGAGGAGCGGCGGGGCAGAGCCGGCGGCGGCGGCGGCGGAGGGCGGGCCTGGAAACGCAGGAGGGCGGCGGCGTCGGCGTTGAGGGCGCGGGCGGGGCGCGGCGCGGAGGCGGAGAGGAGGAGGACGAGGCAGAGCCAGGCGAAGACGGCGTCCATGGCGCCGCCTCGGCGAAGGAATGGGGGGGGGAGGAGGGTTGGTGGAGGGGCGGACGCCTCTGGCCCGGGGGAAGGGGAA